>JAWWEE010000001.1:64980080-65031104 GCA_035221455.1 Xenops minutus
TGGTGCCCCAGCCAATGGCTACACGGGGATGGGACTTCCCATACTTGCTTTAGGGCATAGGCAGAAAAACAAAAGAACCCCACCTTTGCAGAGAAAGCTAATAACTTTTCAATGGGAGGGCCATTAAGATCCAAGGTATAAACAATTGTACCTTGATGTTTATCTCTTCCTAGCAGAAGGGCTTTCTCCTTGGCCCTCAAAACTGTGTGTTGATGTGGAAGAATTCACCAAAGGATTAAAACTGATAACAAAAGTAAACCAAATTCTTTACAATAAAATCAATTTTCTCAAGATAAAAACAAGTAATTTTACTCAAATTTCTCTAGATGTTAATATTCCAACTTCAGCTGCTCACTTTGTAGCTCATTAATCAACATCATGTTCTCTAGGTTCTCTAGGAAGACAGAAAGTTGTGTTTTGTTTTTTTGTTTTTTGGTTTTTTTTTCCTGTTTGCATTTAGTGCTTGACGAAAAAAATAGTCTCCTTCTGCATTATGCTTGGCGTTGTATAGTATTAATACGGTAATCCCCAGAAAAATTTGCCCTTATTAGTTGTTCCAAGATATTTTGTTTCTTGCACATTAATAAACCAGATTATCTGGTTACCTGAGGTATCTAAATTCTCTGTGTACAGAATTGTTCGACAAGCTTGCCTGCCCATTAAGCTTGCCTGCCCATTTATGCTGGGATTAATTATATAAATTAATCCCAGGTGACAAGGCATAAGAGCAAAAGCTGTGTCTAATGTCATCTTTGCTTGTATTATTTTAAAAACACAGCTCTGCTAGTTAAAAGGTTTTGAAATTCATTGAAGGCTTGATTTAGCTTTTTGTGTGCTTTATTTTTTTTTTTCCTTTTCTTGTTATTGAAGAGAAGTTAATGAGAAATATATTAACTGAGTATTCTACAACTTCTTTGGGAAACCAGTAATTACTTTGCTGTTCACCCTCATAAATGTGATCTAGCACATTCCAATCAAATCTGTTATTTTCTTGAACTTTTTGAGTGCCATGTTGTGCACCTAAAAGGACCGTCTTTCTTTAACTCCAGCTGGAAACTCAAGCCAAGCACAGCCAGTCACTCACTCACACTGGTGGGGTGGGGGAGAGAATTGGAAGACCGACACTGAAAACTCTTGAATTGAAATAAAGATGGTTTAATTGGTAAAACAGAAGTGATGCACACAAAGAAAGCAAAACGAGGAATTCATTCACTACTTCCCACCAGCAGGCAGGCATTAAGGCATATCCAGGAAAACAGGGTTCCATTATATTTGACAGTTACTTCAAAAGAGAAATGCCATCACCTGAACCCCCCAGTTTTTTATTGCTGAGGATGATGCCATATAGTATGAAATATCCCTCTCATCATTTGGAGTCAGCTGTCCCAGCTCTCCCAACTCCTTGTGCACCCTTCAGCATCTCTGCTAGTGGGGTGTGGTGAGTCAGATAAGTCCCTGAGGCTATGTGAAAACTGCTCAGCAGTAACTAAAATATCTCTGTGTTATCAACACTGTTTCCAGCATAAATCCAAAGTAGCACCATACTAGCTACTATGAAGGATATCAATTATATCTAAAACCCAACACATAAAGACAAAAGGCAAAAAAACAGTTGCAAGGAAGGAGATTCAAACTGCACATTAGGAAGCTGAGTGCTTTAGTGCAACGACAGCTGTTAAGTACCAGAATAGCGTGGAATCTCCACCTCTGGAGATATTTAAAACTTTACTGGAGAAGTTGTGAAAAGTCTTATTTAATGTTTTAAACTATCCTTCATTCAAGTGGGAGCTTGATTGCCAGACATTCCTTCCACCTTCTTTTTTCTTTCTCTGAATCTGTGATCTCACTGCACTCATAACACTTGAAATTAGAGACATTTAAAATGTGGGGACTTCATCTCCAGTCTTCAATTTTTTCTGCAAACTTGCTTCACATTAGACTAGGTTCAAAGGCAGTCGTTTTTTTCCTCTAGGAAACTGAATGAATTGGTGCCAATCAAGTAAATTGGTTAGATTAACCAAAATACTCCTTTAAGTGTATGTGGCAGACTGTGTGCTACAGATAATTGTATTGGATCTGGCTGAGATGGAGTTCCATTTTCCCCACAGCAGCCCTCACAATGCTGTGTATTCATATCTAGAAGGGTACTGGTAACGCCCTAGTGTTTGTTCTACCGCTGAGCACAACATCAACACTGTCTCTCCAACATTCCACCCCCTATCAGTAGGTTAGCATTGGGCAAAATCCTGGGAGGGAACACAATGAGTACAACTGACCCAAACTGACAAAAGGGATATTCCATACCATATGTCAACTCAGTAAAAAAGCTAAGAAAAAGAGGAGAAAGTGAGCACCATTTGTTATTTACATTTGTCTTCTGGAGCAACTGCTACTTGTGCTGAAGCCCCTGCTTCCTGGGAAGTGGCCATTGCTTGCTGATAAGAAGTAGAGAAGTAGAGAATGGAGGTTTGGTGTTTTTGTTTGTTTGTTTGTTTGTTTGCTTTGCTTTGCTTTTATGCATGTGACCTTTTACTTTATTGAACTGCCTTATCTCAACCTAGGTGTTGTTTTGCATCTTATTTTCTCTCCTCTGTCCAGCTGAGAAGGGGAAGTGATGGATCCACTTGGAGGCCACCTGATATTCAGCCAAGGCCAATCCACCACAATAATATCTCTCTTACCGCTCAGAATAATCAATCTGTAGACATGCACAAAAGCAGTTGTCTCTTAGTAAAAAGGTATGAACTATAGGATCATAATTCCTGCCTCTATAGTAACTTAAACTATACTTATGACAAGAAATTTTGAATTTGGATCAAACTACTGAAAAAGTTTTATAACAAAGTACTTCTTAGACATAATCTTCAAGTCCCTTCTCTTTTTCAATCACAATAATACTAAACCCCCTAACATTTCCTCACAATTTAAATGCTTGTGACCTGATATTTCATCTATGTATTTCATCATCTACAGTGCAATTAATTACTTCCTAGTGTTTACTTCAAACAACATAAAAAAGATGCCTGGTTAATTTAAACCTCTTTTGGTGTAATTCATGCTTTAACCTTGGTCTTAAAATTTATTGCTCTCTCTCTCTTTTCCTCAAAATTGTATTCAAGCTGTGTCCATAAACCAAAAACTGATTAAGGGACTCTTTGGTCATTACCTAAATCTCAGTTTTCTAGTGCTTTAATGAAGTACTAGGCAGCTGTGGCCATTAAATGCACAGGCTTCTTCTGAGGATTACACATTTTACTAATGACTGCAAGATGACTGTTTAGTAATGTATTAATTACTAATTATGAATGTAAATAATTATGTCAAAATTTTTTTTAAATTATTTTGAATGTAGAGAAATTGACTAGATTGTCCAGAGATTAGAGAAAGAGAATGCATAATATGTTGGATCTTAAATAATTTGAAAAACAAGAAAGCAAAACACTAGGATTCTTGTACACTTAAAAGTCTCTTCCAATTTAATGGAACTATCCCATAGAAGGTGCAGAATATTCTGAATATATATATAGTTTAAAATGAATTTTAAATGGTTGAAATACAGATTTTTCCAGAAAAAAAAAAAAAAGCTACAATCACATCATTTGTCTAAAACCTGTTTCTATAGTTATTAGCACTTTTACTCCCATTAGGCATTGGCAGAACAGTTAACAAACAGGACTTTCCCTCCTGGCAATGTTTTGACAAAAAAAAAGTAATTTTCTCATGACAACGTTTCCATATTTGGAAAAAATAGAGCAGATCTTTTTAACCATCTAATGAAATTATGGTTTCACTTCAGAATCAGGAGTATAAATCTGAGTCTTCTTCGTTGATTATTAGCAGATTACATCATCATGACCCAAATGAAATACATAGCTCTTCATTTTGAAAGGGGAGTGTAGTGACTTTGGCTGGGATGGAGCTAACTCTTTTCATAGCAGCCTATAGGAGGCCAGAGGATTAGCTGACTGGCTCAAAACCAGGTGGGAAGTGGTGGAGGAAAAAAGTGAGTTTTACATAGGTGGGGTGGTGCACTGCTCCACCCCTTTGAGCCTTCTTGCACTGTGCTGGGTAGCACAGGAGCATTTGAAAAGTCCTGCACTTTAGAGGTGATGGTGGACCACATGGGACCACCAGGAACATTCTGGCTCTGTGTAAAATGCAGGAAGGAGACTTTGGTTATGGAATTAGCATAAGGTCACCTGGAGGGCCCCAGCAGACTGGAACAGATAAGAGTATGGAGAAGCATGAGCTGCATGGCACACTCCACTACCCTGGATTTAAAAGCAGCTGAGATCATGCTGGATCCTAGGGTGGTGACTATCTACCTTTCTCTCTCCTTTTTCTCTTTTCTCTCCCCTCCCCTCCCCTCTCCTCCCCTCCCTTCCTTCTTCTTTCTCTTGTTCTTCTCAAAATATATCGCAAGCAGGACCAAGAAAAATTCCAGTCAATGCCTTGTAAACTGTCATGTTGTGTCTGGATAAGTTAAAGACTTAAACTTCACCAAGTGCCTTATTCCACTGGGATGTTCTATAATTTGCAAGTAAAAGTTGTTTTGAATCTCCTGAGAATTTTATTTTTTCCTCCCATGCCCTGCCCAGAGTAAATCCAGATCTCTTCCCTTAAACCTCCTGAGCAGACTGAGGTATTATACAGCCCATATGGTGCTGTGTTTTACATTTGTGACCAAAACAGTGTTGATAGCAATGTTTTGACTTTTACAGAGCAGTGCTTGTGCAGTATCAAGGCCTTCTTTGTTTTCTACTCTGCCTAATCAGTGAGTAGGCTGGGGTTGCACAAGAGCTGTGAAGAGACACAGGCAGGAGAACTAACTCAAAGTGACAAAAGGGATATTCCATGCCATGAAACCTCATGCTCAGAAGTAAATCTCTGGCAATTTTTCCAAGGTAGCCGTTGTTCATAGACTGACTGAACATTGATCTCCCAGTGATGATTTTTGCATCACTTGTTTGTTGACTTTTTTTTCTCTTCACTTGTTAAACTCTCTTTACATTGACCCATGAGTTTTCTCACTTTTGCCATTCCATTCCATTTTACCCTGATCCTGCTGGAGCAACAGTGAATGAGGAACAGAATAGGGGCTTATTTACCAAGCACAAAGAGAGAAAGATTGGTTATTAACTAGTTATGTAATATTTATTTAAAATAATCCATATAAATTGAGCTTGTTTAAGTAATTTACATAGCTGAGTAATCAGTGGAGGGATAGACTATTAACAAAATAGTAAGATTTCACTATACTAAATAATGAATATTGTCAGCAAGCTTTGGATAAACCACTGCTCTTTTGTTGAGGGAAAGCTTTCCACAAGAAATCAGTTTGTTAGTGTTTGGCTGTCATTTTTAGAGGTACCATGTGAAATCACCTTTTTTCGCAGTAGGTCAGATTTTGTTACCTCTACTGAGGTAGCACAAAATAAATTTCCTTTGATTGGCCCAACCAGTAGGATATTGGTAAGAAACTGATCTTTGTGATGTTTGTTAAATCTGACTGACTTATTTTGTAAACTGTTGAAAATTATTAAGTATTTGGGGATATAGCTTGCCACCATAGCTAGCAAGAGTAGAAACTAAATCCCTTATTAAATTTATTTATTTATAGTTGCTGGCAGGCTGTTTTTAATGCCTGATCATAGTCTTAAGGTCTTTAAGCTAAACTTTAAAGAGAGTCATAAAAACCCACTTACACTATATTTTCCTTAGAATTATTTAAGATTCATTTATTTTGTTGTTATATGACATTTTTATTTTTAACTTGGAAAGTGATATAGGATACTAAGTCAAATTCCACAGAGATTGAAAATCACTTTTAGCATTAAAAGCGACAACTAAATGTTACGGTTTGATGAAAGAATTGCCACTATGATTTGTTTTTATTGTTGTTGGTCGATGGACCTTGAAGCCTGACAGCATTATGATTGTTTTATGTCTTCTAGCCTTTTATTAGACAGATTTTCTTCATAATGTTTGAAGATAGTCAATTGATGATGATGCCATATTGATATAGAAGTAAATATAGAACCAAATCATGCTTTCATTTAAAGAAAAGCATGTAGTACAGCAGTGACTCCAAGTAACCACATTTCTTTATGCATTTGAGTGGACCGCTTTTCAGAATTTGGGTGGTGATTTTTTAGATTTTGCTCTGCATATATATGTTGTGCTTTATACAAAAGTATATAGTTTGAAATGCAGACATGTGACTGATATAGCTCTAAAAAACCCCAGCTCTATGACAGGCAATATCAAATATTGTGGGAAACATAGACAAATTAATCCAAATATTTATTTTACATACATGTCATCTATCAAATATTTTTATTCCATGCTAACCTGACATGAACAAATCTCCTACCTGTGGTGAGATTTATAACAGAAATGTTTGTCTTTGGAACAACTTGCCTTCCATTCCAATTCTGAGCTGTGCTGTAGAATGAAATGGAATAAAAGAGTAAGGATAGGTGAGATGGTCTATTTCAGATAAATATGAGAGTAATGCAAATAAAGACCATCTGATATGAGTGGAGAAAGGCCATTTTTTTTATTTATTTATTTTTTTGTTACCACACAACACCTGGAGAACATAAGTAGGTGAAAATGTTTCAAATGTTTTTAGACAAAATGGAAAATTTGGAAAAGAAAAAGTAAAAAAAAGAAAAAGTAAGAAAGGAAATTCTTAAATTAGAAGGCCAAGTCAGGTTTTCATTTTTATCACAACATCTAAAAAAAAGATAAATTAAAATGAAAATATATGAAAATATTTTCTTAAAGGGAGCTTGGGATAATGAGAAATTATGCTTATGTTAGTTGTGGAGTGATAAAATCCTCCATAATTTTGGAGAATAAAACATTAAAACAGATAAAAATAATTTTGAGAAATTAATTTTAGTTTTGGCAAAAATTCATATCTTTTGTTTTCATAAGGCTGAGTTCAGAATTCATTAGAAAATATCCCCAGATTTGAAGAAATCATTTCCTTTATCTTCTCTTTCCTGGTCATCTATGTGTATAAGACAAGTACGTGGGGGAATGTGAGACTATAGTGAGACAGTTTTGATTACTAGAGCAAGCAGCAGAAGAAGCAAACTGAAGTAAGAGAAAAAAAAAAAAAAATTCTGGAATAATTCCCATGGAACTTGACAAATGCTGTGTACTCCAAAGGGAATTTTTGTGGCCATAGTCTCACATTGTGTAAGATGCTTTAGTTCTATTAAAAATCGACTTTGTAATTGTTGAACAGCTTATGCACTTGTATATCAATATGGGGAACTGTTAAATAGACATGCTACCTTATTACACAAAAATGAGACTTTCTAAGGACACAGTAAGGCACCCTTAATTTTTGCATCCAACTAAAAAGCAAGACTGGAGTGAAAAATAGAAAATTGTAAAGACAGTTGGAATGATTAACCACGAGCAATTTCATATAAGTCTAGTGAGGAATGCAAGTGTTCACTGAGTTCAATGTTAAAGCAGTTCTATATTCTTATTTATTTGAAGATCTGTGGACAACAACACAGAAGCTTAAAAAGACTTGGCAGGTCCATAAACCTTTTAAAATTTGCTCCCATTTTAAGGTCTCTGACAGTTTAAATATTTTTATGAATTTTATTTAACTTTCTTGTTTTCCAAAAGGCGAATGTGTGACAACTTGGAATATTTTGTTCTATTTTTTTTTTCAAAAATCCACAACTAGCTCCAAAGAAGGCATACAAAATAATGTAAAAAAAAAAAAAAAAAAAAAAAAAAATCAGTCTCTGGATTTTTTTTTTTCTCAAAAATATTTGAAACTTCAATATTGAAAATTATATTTGTGGGGCTAATAGGTACTCTTGTCTGCAAGAAAGTTTTACTTGATTTCTTTCTGGTATGAGAACCTTTACAATCTCAGTTCTAGAGTCAAGACTTTAATAAGTTTCAGTAAAAACTCCTGCAAAGGGACAATGGGCACAACATTGTAAAGCTTCTAAATCACGTAAGTATATAAAAGTATATACATCTACATTAGCTGTTGCTCCAAAACAAGGAAAAATCCAAAATTGTTGATTAAAGCTTAAAGATTTTTTTTTATTATTTTGGTGGGGGTTTTTTTGCATTTTTTTGAAAGAAGCAAAATACTACATCCTCAGGATATATCACTTTCCCCTTATACCTACCTTCTTTATAGTAAGAGGGAGATAAGAAGCTTTTAAAAGTACAAATTTATGAGTGTATAATTTGAGAAACTATTCTCAAAAAGAATTCCAAATTTTAAAGAGGAAATTTTAAGTTTGAAAAATTCTTCAAAGCCTGTCAAAATGAAAATGGATTTCAATTATCCTGCAGAACAATACCACTCTCAGCCACTGTTACACTTGATATTTGAATGGTGTACTTATTGATTAAATAATTAATCCCTTCTTTATTGATCCAGAAAACATTGGAAGTCTCATAAAGATTTTCCTTTGCATTTTATCAGATTAGATGAGACTTCAAATGAAACACGTTAAACAAAATAACATTGAGTCACCTAGTGATTACAAAAAGAAAATAAGGACAATAAAATAGAGAAGTTTAAAGTTTACTGAAGATAGGAATACTGTTTCTATCAAAAAGAGGGAGAAGTGTCAGTAAGAGAGTAAGCAAAAAGCAAGTAAGAAAGTGCCAAAATTTCTGAATGATGAATTGATAAGGTATTGAAATTCAAGAAACAAATGAAGACTTTTAATACTGATGGTTTCAGAAAATAAAAATGCACAATCACTCCTCATTCTTCGAGCCATTAGCAGAAGGTGAAACATTTACCCTTTGGACAAAGGTATGGCTCCTGTTACAGAGGATTTTATTCATATAAAACATTTCAGAGACATGTTATAATTAGCAAAACCTGGCCACCTTGGTATGTTCCACAAAAGGGCTGAACATGTCAGATTTAGAAGCTGTCTCTGTAAATTAAAGCTCCCTATTGTAGCAGAATCTAGCAGATATTCTATTACTGACAGCACAGAGCAGAAGCAACAAAGAAGGCAGGAAAATATAAAGTACCAAGCTGAATGTTAGATTAGAGGAATAGATATTTAAAAAAAAAATGAAAATTTTAAATGACCTTTTAATGATAATTGTGCTTGTGATGACATCAGTGTCTGGCTCAGTCATGGTTACTCCATAACTATGAGACCCTAACTGTTAAATGTGCCTGTCGTCCAGTGAACCTTAAAAAACAGAAGACCCAACATACTGTAATGCCACAAGGGAAATAAATTCTTGTTTGCAAATAACCCTTCTTCACCATCTTTCATGGTATTAAAAATATAAGACTACAAAGACAGGGTATCTTATTTTTTTTTTTACTTTTAACTGTGTGGGAAAAGTAGAGGAGTCATGGTTCTAATTTTTCCACTGAATGAGTCTTATTCAGTTTCTCTTATTATGGTTCCAAACTCAGTTTTAAAACAACAGTTTTAATGTGTTGGTTTTGGACTTATTTCATATTAAATTGTGAACATGTGAATTTTAAATTTGTAGAAATCCTGAGAGTTCTGTGTGAAGTATTTTTCTGGAGTATGTTTAAGCTTGTAGATATCTTACTTGTAGTGTACAAAGAAAATGAAATATAAAAAAATCCTGGAATATGTTTGGTCTCTGGGCTGCAGAGTTTAGAGTCCTTTGTAGTGGTCCATCCCTTTTCATGGTGTGCTTCAGAAACAAACAAACTAATAACTCAAACCTAAAAAGAGACAAATATTGGTCTCTTCAAAATTTATTCTACTATCCTGCAGGTAACCAAACTGTTGTGCTTTAAGAGTGGCACTCCAAAACCACAAGCTGCTCCTCCAGACTGCCTCCACTGAGAGACAAAAGGCAGAAATTATGGTTTGAAATAAGAATAATTTACTGGAAACAGCAGTGAGATAAGAAGGCAAACAGTAAAAGCAAAACTATTAATAACAGAAGTAAAAAAAAAGAGGGTAATTTACAGGCCAAAAATGCTCACCATACCTGAGCTGATGTGGTACAACCCCAAGACAATGAAAAAAATGGTGGATGGACCCTACATACCCTACTTATCTTCTTAACCACAAGTTGCGCTCCCTCCCCTTCTTGGAAGAGTCTCTTACTTCCACCCCCAGCAGTGAAGGTGACATGAAGTGGTGTAAATAACAACCTAGACATGACCACATGGCTCCAGGCTCCATCCCCTCACAGTTACCATGATAATATTAACTCTGTCCTGCCCAAAAACCAGGACACAAACATTTCAAATTAGTTGACATATCTGCTTATTGTCATTGCTTCAAATACAGTAGGGTAAAATATTCCACAGATTAACTGGATGGAGAAGAAAATAGGAGTCTTCTAGGATTTTCTTTCTCAGAAGAATAACCGAAATGAAAAAATATTTTCTGCATGGTGAAATTTAACGTTTTCACAGGGTGATAAAAATGGAACAAAAATAACTCACACATAAACATATAAGCTATCTAAACAATAGAATATCACCAGGATTATTCAGCTGGTAACTAACGACCAGTCTGAGTAAAAAAAAAAAATATTGCATGCATCTTCATTGAAAAATCCAGTCCATAAGGTCCTTTTGCAAATGTATATATAAAAAAAGCCCAAAACTAACCAACTAAAAAAAACCTAAAATAAAAATAACCAGTTGGAAAGAAACAGGATTGAAGATAATTTGAAATCTGGAAGTCTGTGAATGCCTGACCCAGAATCCTTTTAAATCAGTTTAACTGTTTGAGGTGAGCTTTGAATCAGTCCTCTGGGATGATTCTTACAACAACATGGACACACATGATATATGTTGCATAACATGTTGGAAAAAATTGAGAAATTGAAATTTGAAAAAAATCTGTTCCTCTCATATGACCCATACACTTGCACTTTTCTTGCACTTCATAATCTTTAATGAATTTCAGATTAGGCAAGACTCCTGAAAGAGTATTTTGTAAGCTTTTATACTTGTCCAGGGACTATAGGGTGATCTCAGAATGGAATCCTATTTTCAAACATGTAGAAAAATAGAATTTAAGTCATCGAGATAAGCAATTCTGCTTCTGGTTTTGTATATGAGAATTAATCCAATTAGTCCAAGCAGTGTAAATTTTATTATTTCAGAGCCTATTCCTTTAAAGAACTAATAACTGGGTTTGGGGTATTTTTGGTGGTTGGTTGGTTGTTGTTTTTTTTTTTGTTTTTTTTTTTTTTTTTCTATGGACTGTAATTTGTAGGTATATGAATCTTCTTAGAAGCTGTCATATCCATACTGACATACCCATTTTCACAAAGTAGGTCACTATTTATGGAGAAAGTCACTAAGCAGACTTTATTCTTAGGAAAAAAAAAATACTATTTGAGTGCAGTGAAGTATTTAAAAATTAATAAACCACAGAAACATATGCAATCTTTGGTCACCAGAGCTAGGTTTACATCCCCAGAAGCCCTGTACAACAATCTCTATTGTATATTGTGACACTTCAGATTAATTGTCAGATTCTCCCCTGCTGAACTCAGCCAACAAGCCACTCATGACTCAAGCAGATGTTTTTGCACTTTAGGCAAGCTGAAGCATGTTTGTATTCCCATTACTCCCCTACCTGTGACAAAAACTTTTAGCAGAGACATTACAGGAATTTTACCCACAAGAAACAAGATGCTGGCCCATCAGCAGTGCTTCAGAGTAGCCTAAGTTTCCATCAACTAGCACACATTGGAATCTAGGGGATAGAATATTGCAAAAAATATATGGATTAGCTTCATCAGTATAACTATGCTGATAGTTATTGTTTTAACAGGGCAAAAGGGTACAGCCTGCTCCTTGAAAATGCTCCCTAGGAAAAATTTATTTGTCTGAGCTTTTTTCACTAAAGATTTTCATTAAGCTAGAAAGGGTAAAAAGTAGCTGTTTGAGATAAACTGGTTTTCTGTGTCCTGAATAAAGCTAAGCAGAGGCAGGGTGGACAGTTTCAGGTATAAGCACAGCAGTAAGACAAAACAGTGTAAGAACCAAAGCAGTACATCAAGTCTTCCCCTGGATTTTTTGTGGTGCTTGGTTACCCTGATGAAGACTCCTGTGGGGAAAAGAAGAGAAAGTTTTCCTCCAGATGCTGCAGCACTGTAGTATTATACTATGCAGTACTATAGTACTATACCCACAGGTGGAGACTCAGTGCTGCTAGGAACAGGCCTCAGTGCCTGCAGCTGGATCTCTGTGCTCAACTTCTGCTGTCCTTTTGATCTCTGAACATTAGTACTCTTCTAACTCCCACACATACTTTTGTGGTGTCCTTTTATCCTTCAGTTCCTGCTTTTCTTAATTAGACAGAGAAAATATGATTGACAGTCTGCTTTTATTACCTCTCAGTTGCTATTTCAAAATACGTAATCATCCAAATTAAATCGGATTAAAAAGGACTGTGGAGATCTGTATGAGCATGAATAGGCTGAGCAGAACTGTATGGGAATGGCACGTTTCTTCCTGAATGTGTCACTTTTTCAGTGACATTCCACTTCCATTTCCACATGATTTTTCTTCCTCACCTCCCTGACTCTGTCTCCCACCTCCAAAATTTAAAAAAAAATAAAAATCCACCATTTTTACAGGAAAACTTGGAGCAATCCTTTATTTCAGAAATATTTGTTCATCTGTGAGGTTTTATGGGGTTTCCAGTGAAATATGCGATGCTAATCTATTCCTCTGATTTTTTTTTTTGTTAATATTGAGACCATATTTTTAGTCCCAATCTAGCTTTCATCTAATTTCTTCTCTACTTTTAGAAAACATACATCTTTCTAAATTCATTGTCACATTCCTACTTTCTGTATGACAGAAGACTCAAAGTTTTGCCTTTTCAGTTGTGTGTTTTTGGCATCCCTGCTGCCTATGGATCAATACCTTACAGTCATCATGGTTATTTAAATAGCATACACTTACTTCCTGTCCTTTTCTGGAACAAAGGTGTGATGTCAGGATGCAGAGACTGGCACCACCATCATTTTCCTGGTCGGAGGACAGTGATCAAGTGCTTTGAGGAAAGGTAGAAATGAACTGCATCTCTGAAGCTTGCAGCATATTCAAAATCTCTGGAAAGGGAAACTTTATTTTTGCTACAACCATGGTCAGGAAAGGTTTAGGTGTTTCTAGAAATACTGCCTTATTAAAAGTTTAATCTTTACATTTTAACTAATCTCTTCCATTAAAAAAAGTGATATCATTCAAAGTTGCAACTCGAAAAAATGATAGTAATTAAAAATATTAAAATCCAGAAACATTCTTTGACAAACTATTAGTTCCATATTGTAGAGAAACCGGGTTATCAAAGAAACTGTCATGGTGACCTCAAATGTATTTACATTTGAACAACCATTTTGTTTAGCTTGAGAGCATAAGCTTTGCTTTTCAGGATGAAATCTTCTCAGAAACTGAAAACAAATAAATTTAGGCTAAGACAAGCACGTGACATAGACAATAAGAGTATTAAAGTTAAACTATGACAGTTATAACCTACAGAAAATAGGATCTTTTAATAGAGGCATCATAAAACTTTAATCAAAGACAATTGAACCATTCCTTTTTTTTTTTTTAAAAAAAAAAAGAGTATTATTTATTTCAGTAAGTATTAAAAGTGGGAGTTTTGAATACAATAAAATATTTTAGAAATAAAAATATCTACTCTTTCTTCAATCCTGATTATTCCATTGAAACATTCTGTCATGCAATTTTTGAGAGCTCTGCTACTGCCATAGATAATGAAAGGACTCTTGTAACCAGTGTACTTTGATTACCATTTTCACATTCACACACTTTTTTCAAGTAAAACCTTTCATTTGTTTCAAGATCATAGGAGATATGAATAATAATATATTCATATCAATTTTTGCACTTATGCAATTATTTCTAAGTAGAACATGGATAAATAAAAATATTTTCTTTTTATTATAATTTAAAAAAAATAATTTGAAAACTTCATATTTCAAAGTAATTTCTCATTAGGAAAAAATAACTGCTGTACCTCTCCTGGGGATTGATGAGATCTGTGTCTTATTTCATATATATATATATATATATATATATATATATATAAATGTATGTGTGTGTGTTGTATCTCCAGAACACTGTAAGAAAGGATCTTTGATAATGAATTTCTGACATGTACAGGGAAAATATCACTATTACACTGCCATTTTAGACATCTAGCTTTCTTTATAAAGAATTGTCTAAGGGACTTTAAAAGTATAATTTTGCTCTTGTTGTTAACGTGAAGTTTTTTTCAATATGTTACTAGCAGCAAAGCTGTTTACACACCACAGCTGTCACAAGGGGTTTTCAGTCACAAAGCCTTCTTGCTTTCTTATTACACTCCATGCTACTATCCTGGCTGATTCATTGGCACCCACTAGATATAGCCAAAACGTCAGCAACTGTGATGAAGAGAAGGAAAAAGAACTAACTTGCTATAAAAAAGGCCTTATTCTGTGATGTTTTTTAAAGCTGATGCTGTCAGTCAGTGCCCATCAGTATTGCTTGTGCAAAGCGCAAGGCTTACTATTGATTTAATTAAGTGGAGTTGAGATAAAGTTCAGCTATGCAGTGCAGTAATTTTCACGATGTTCACAGGGTTTCACAGAATGTATTGTGAGACAGGAAAAACACAGAACTGCATGGATGGGACACAGCTCTGGGACCAATGACTGACAGACTAATAAAGAAGATTGCATATGTATCAAACACCTGGGCAAAATGTTCTGTTACTGGTATAGGGAAGTCAGTTCTGATTTCACTTTCCATTATCAGATGCCAACACAAATCAAGAAACTAATCAGATCAACATTTGCTTTGTGATTATCACAGGAATAATACTTTTTAATGTAATTACCTTTAAAAGAACATAATGCCTGCTTTTAAAAGACCACAGGATAACATCACTAGTGACAAAAAGACACATCTGTTAGGCTATATAGGTAAATAACTTTTAAAATCTGATTTTGTCATTTGTTCACTTGCAGGTCTTTATTTCATTTGATCCACACTGGGAAAATGAATGTATGTGACAAGATTAAAAATAAGTTTGTTTTTAACTACAAGCAATTAACAAGTTCTCTTTTCCACCTTCAGCATGTACCAGTGATTTTATTTTTATATATCTGTATGTATAGATGAGGTTTTGTGTCTGCACTGTATACATATTACTAAAACAGTAACAGTGTTGCACCAAATTAACTTCTTTTAACTAATACTTTGTCTCAAAAATCTCTTATTAGTTTTCAGATTTATTGAAATAAGTGTCTCTTAAACCTTGAAATATGTGGCTCTTGTGGACTAATATAGGAATCAGAAATATTTATTGAGCTTAGTTCTCTCATTATGCATGAGAGCTGCTTTAAAAAGACGGTGAATTAGTCTTAGGTATCAGTGTTTCTAAGTTCTGCTTGGTAGGGAAAAAGTTGCTGACTTCTGCTAGGAAGCTGGTTGCAGAGCATTCCTTGCTTCAGACCTTTGCCCACCTTGTTGTTGGCAGCATGATAGGTCTGCCACCATCCAACAACAAAGTCAACCTACTCTCTTCTTTGTATCCGACATCTCTGTTCCTTTCCTCAGTGACAGCCACCAGCCAGCCTTTGTTTTCCATGCATTATTGCAGGGAGTTCAGTGGATCATACAAAGGCTAAAAGGAAGTTTTACAAAAACACAGACATAGAGATACATACAGCTATAGATGCAGGTGGTATACATACACACATACACACACATGTATTTATGTATTTATATGTCTCTATACAGTAATATGTGTATTTATATATGTATACACATAATGAAAGATAAATTGCATGATCACAATGCAATATACTATGCAATATAAAAATTAGCAAAGAAACTTTTTTTCAAAATAGGTCAATTGGAGGAAAACCTTCTGGCAGATTAAAAATGTTGTTGTCTTAGACTATTACAATATTCCTCCCCCCCCCCCCCCCGCCAAATTTTAAGAGTAATTTGTCTTAAAATAGGAAGCTGTCGAAACTCTGCATGTTTTATTCAGGAGCATTGGTAAAAAATAGTGCATTTTATTTCTCACGAGGCAATTGATTATGTAATTATTCAGATGCTAACAAAGTTCTATTAATATATAATAAAATTTCTACAGCTGTTTTGCATAGTTTGTCTGCATGTTGATTCAATGTGTTTCTAAAAATCATAAATGCCATGAAGACCTCTTCATCTCTTCATAAACTATATTTAAGTGTCTGGGACTTAGCTAAAATGTCCAGAATTCAGGTGGCTCTGATATCTGGAAAACATACCAGGAAAAACACAGGAAGACAACTGTTCTGATAAGTACAAAAGGAAGACATCATGATGAAATAATAAGAAGATGGTGATAAGTAGTTTGGGGGAGATGCAACAGAAAGTTCCCTTCTGACAGTAACAGACAGTTTGTACAGAAATGTGGGTTGTTTTCTATGCAGTCCGACAATTTATTTTGCATTCTTTTAGTTGATAAGCTCTTAAATATTAGAGGATAACACCAAGAAAATTTCCCAGGTAAAGAATCAAGTAAAACTCCTTGGCATAAACAGAAGGCTGAACATAGGTAAAAATTTTCAGAAGAATGTCCTTTAAAGTCACAGAGAAGGAAATTATATCTTTATATATGAGTGAAGTGACAAAACTAAGATGACCTTTAAAAACAATAAGAGTTAAACATTGCATGGCTTAACAATGATGAACCAAATGACCTGGATGATGACTCTTGACCATACAAAGGTAGTCCAGATACACTTTTTGATACAGAGGTGGTGCAAGAGTAGAAAGAACACAAGTTCTTTTTCTTACATTCTTTCCTCAAGCATCTGCAACTGGTCATTGCTGGAGGTAGGTAACTGCTTTAAAAGAACATTTATTCTTCCCTATAGGGATGTTCTTATTTATGACACATTCTACTTTCTTTTATTTTTTTTTTCCCAGATGTTTTTAAGTACAATATCTTTCAGTAAAATAATTTTCCTGAATAAATATGGCCTAGATAAAAGCTATTCCCCGGTAGTATTTGGGAAGGCTTGCAAATTAACATAAATATTTCAAACAACAATGCTAAGCAAGATTTTACTTTCATCATTCGCCTGCAGAGAACAAGAACAGCCAAAAAAACTTTTTCTTTCATGTATATCTAGCAATTTGGTCAGTGTTTAATTTTTTACTTCACCTCTAAACTACTCTGTGCTCATGCCTTCTATAGTCCATACTTAAGGATATGTTTGGCTTCAAAACAACATATCTGTATAAATTTTTCATTGTTCACTGTGTTTGAGACTACTTAGGCAGAGTGACCAGTATAAAAGCAGTTTGAGTTGCTTCAATTAGCAATATTCCTTAGCTTTTTACAGGTGTTGGCTCTATTGCTTATTGCTCTTACTTTCAGTGACAGCACAGAAATACCATTAAATTTATTGAACCAACTTGCATTCATTATAAAGTTTCTGGTCTTTTAGCAGTGCAATAGTTAGAGCATAATTCATTTATTTCAAATTGCTGAGCAAATATAATTTTCTTTTTTTTTCTTTTTTTTTTTCATCTTTGGTCTATATCAATTATGAAGTAAATCCTGTCACATGAATCTCTCATCTTTGTGAAATGTCAGGATTCTTCACATACCCAGTAAAAATACAGTAAAATAAAATTAAAAAAAAAAAAACCTTATCTCCCTTCTTCTATTTTTACAGATTTCTGACAATACATTTTTGATGATGCTTTTTATAGTACATTTGGATATGACACAGACACAAAACTGTTTCCATTCTTTGGTTTCTTGCTTGTCTACACTTTTCATACATTTACAAGTAAAAGAATCTTGTGCTAGGTGAGAAAGAAAGATTAGTAAAACAAGTATTGAAATGATAAAATGGCCTAAACCAAACTGATATCAGTTCTGATTTAATTTTCACATTAGAAAGGAATATTAAGCATAAAATTAGGAATATATTGTGTATTATGTATTCAGAGTAGAAAGGGAGGCATAAAGCTGGTTAAAGATAAATAAGAATGGAGGAGTATATAAGTAAGAAATGGTCAAAGCAGTAGAAAAATTGAATACAGACGGGAGAGGAGTAAATATGTAAAAGGATCAAATGAAAAGTATCCAGTGGAGAGTGGAGAACAGGGAAAAAAAAAAAAAAAAGAAACTCTACAATCATAAATAAAAGTGTAAAAGCATAAAATAACCAACAACAACAACAAAAAAAAAGTAGTGTGAGAAGAGTAGTATGGAAAACATAGAGAACACAAAGGCTGAAATAGCAATAATGTATTTTATACTGTGTTCTATAAGAGGTTTGTTACATTCCTGACTTGTCTCTCAACATCTTCTTAAGTTACAATATTGCGTGACTGTATTATTACTCATTGTATCTCAAATTTAATCTTATTTTATTTCTGCATTAATTCCAAGTAAGTACAATCAAATTATAGAAAAATTTTACATTGTCTTAGTGCTTGGCTTTTCCATCAAAGCAAAATATACACTCAGGGAAAAAAAAAAAGAGTTTCATATGTCCATGGCACTTCTACCAGTATTCATAAAATAATTTTTAGTAGTCTCTGATCTGATAATAATCTGAGGAGCAATACATTAATGAAATTATATCCCACAGAGACTAAGAACTATTATATAAGCAGTTTAAATCTTGCATTTCAATGTCTCTTTAGTAATCAAATTATATAAATGTTTTACATGGCAGCATGTTACCTTCAAATATAATGTAATTACACTGTATAGTAGTCCCTTTCACACTCTGTGCAGTGCTGATCCCTCCTTCTCAACAAGGTTGTAGCAGAAAGCGAAAAGATTCACAATAGGGTGTGAAGGATGACCAGATGTATGGAATGGTTTCCTTAAACTGGACTTCAGATTATGGTGGTTCATTCTGTAAAACAGGCAGCTGAAGAGACATCTACAAAATCATTAGTTGCATGAAAATGTGGAGGGGAATCAGCTCTCTTTATTTCTGCAGTGCAGCCAGGGTGTATCATTTGAAACCAGCTTTTGACTGCTACAAGTTTGGCTGGATTTTGTTGGTTTTGTTGTTTGGGGTGTTTGTTTGTTTGTTTTGTTTTCCCCAAAAGATGTGTTTCTACTGATAGTGTCAGGATTGGTGAGAGAAGCTAAGGAAATTGTAGCTGTTAAAGCTGAAATAGTTACAAATGAAGGTTGGACAAGTTCATAAAAGAGAAATCCTCTGAAAGTTACTGATGGCTTTCTCATGCATGTCATTCTCATGCAATCTGTCAGTACAAATAATTTAAAATTAAATAAATATTAAATGCAAATACATGGCTTATTCTTATTTTCCACAATCATCTGCTTTGGGCTGCTTCTGGAGGGAGAAAAAAGATGTTGATTTAGCTGAATTTCTTAAAATTCCTGGTGTAATGCCTTTTATGTTTTTATCATTGCTGAGCTTAGTATACATTGGTGATTTGCATCCTCTAAATTCCATCAGTCCAGTCATAATTCAGTGTTCTTCCATCCCTATACAGTTTGCAACACAACTGTATCACCAAAACTTCCTCAGGCTAACTCTGCTGCATCTCATAATTTCTTTCCTTCTGCCATAGTTTTGACTCCTATCAGCATGCAGTACAGCAGCACTAATGTTATCTATGCCTGTGCAGTACAGAATGTTTGTTTGCCAAAGGACACACTTTTGAGAAAGAAAGCACTTCAAATGTCTGTCATTTAGCAAATAAATGATTAATGCTTGGTTTAATTGTTAGACAAATAATTTGTGCTCTGAATCAGATTAATAAAGGTGAAATTATCATATTTACTCTAGGAATTCTTAGTTTGATCTTTTTAACTGAAATGTATGCCTTTCCATATAAGAGTGTGGACAAAGAGTATTTCATGAAAGAAAAAGCCCCATTGAAAATATATCAACCTGCTTGATTCTTATGGTACAGTCACATGTAGTGCAGTGTTGGCTACACTTTGTCAATAGAGGAGCTGAACATAGTACAGGACAGGATGAAAGCCCCTCAAACTGACAGTCTGTGATTTAGCTCATGGTAAAATGTGCTTCAAAACAGGAGAAGCAGAAAGGTAAATATCACTTTTAAAGAATTCCAGCTTTCTTGGTTCAATGTAACTGACTGGATGTTTCATGAGACAAAAAATACAAGTATGTATATGTTCATCTATTGTGCTTTAACCCCAGTCAACAAGCACCACACAGACCTTCACTCACTCCCCTCTCCGGCCTAGGACAGGGAGAAGAGAACGGAAGGGGTTAAGGTTAGAAAACTCAGTCGTTGAGATAAGAACAGCTTATACTACTAGTACTCCTAGTACTACTACTACTACTACTGCTACTGCTACTACTGACAATAATAATTTGTAGTGAAAAGGAAAATAACAAAGAGAGAAAAATAAAACCCAAGAAAGAAAAGTGATGCAAATAGAAACAATTGCTCACCACCAACTGGTGCCCTAATTTTCTAAGTATGCAATGTAAATATTTACAACTGAGCCAGTCACAGTAGATGTGTGACTAGTCAATGTAAAATACATCCTTCTGGGGTAAAATTCTTAGCATCCTGAAGTAATCTAAAACAGTTCAGTTGAATATTAGGCCTAGAGGTACACTTCTGTTGCCACTGTGCATGGAAGAAATCTATCTTGATTAGCTCATACAAGGGATTCACGCAATGGACATTTAAGTTAGGTGGTATCAATCCAAATCCTATGAAATGGATCAGCAACACAAGATCCCTGTGTCTTCACTTGGCCAAAATTAGAATAAGAAGGATTGGTCAATTCTGATTTCTTTTGGATATCTGACCGTCACTTACATGCTGGAAGAAAAGTTGTAGGATTCTGAGCAGTTGTGGAAAATCAGTCTTTCCAGTAAATAAATGAGATTTTTAAACAGTCCTGCTTTCATGATTTATCTTATCTGATGTAAATAATTTACAGTAATATATGTGAGAACAGCAGGTCCGAGTAGGCTGGTGTGAAATTTGTGTCTAGAATGAAGACTGTCTTTTCTAATGAGGGGCAACTGAGAGTTACCGTATGCTCCTAACTTTCAAATTAGTAAAGCCATCTGTTAAACAAGTTGTTTGGGATTTTTTTATTTTAATTTTATTTCTTTTCTTTTATAAGTAAATTTAATTATTAAGTAGTGATCCTAGTTCTAAATTTTTTACCTGGAGTTTTCAAAGCTTTTAAAATGAGATGCATCAGTTTTTGACAATATTATAGGACTTGAAAAATGTTAAGATTGTGAAATGCTGTCTCTAACAGTTCCGCTCGTTAGCTATTATCTATAGTCTGTCACATTAAAAAAAAGTGAAAACCTGCAGATCCCAGCTTCGCTACAAACCATGCTATTCATATATTTATGTTTGAAGCCTATTTAAAGCCTCAAGCACATTTGTTTTCATGGCAAAGAGTGTCAGGTTTCAGAGATGGGCAAAGATTGTATATGGGGAAAATTTGTATTTCCAAAACGCAGGGCTCTATTATTCTTGAAACTTAATTATTTTCTACTCAAAATAAGTCTCTATCAATATTTAAAATAAATAAAATAAACACACAAATAAAAAAAAACAATATCAAAATCAAATCCAACACACAGTAAATAATATTTATTTTATAAATTGAATCTAGTTATTCCGGAATTTGATGCATTTTGCTTTTGGTAAAGCTTAAGTAGTTTGGGGTATTTTAGAAATGTGTATTATTTTAGGAGTGTATAACTATTTAGAACTTTTTGTCCATCAGTGGAAATATAGATTGTCTTGGACATGTTAAGAACTCCATCTTTCCCAATTTTGCACACTTGTTACATGTGAGTTGGTTACAGAAACTTGATTATAAATATTTCATGAAGATTCACTTCCCCCCCACCTTATTCATTCTTCTTTTTTCTAGTGCAAAATATCTGTAAAACTTTTCCTTTTTTTTTTTTCCCTCTTCCTTTTAATGTTTCTCTACCCATTCAGTAAATGTTAGACTGTAGTTGCATATTATGCCTGAACTGTTACAATTCTCCTATTCACCTTGCTCATTCTCTGCCCTTCTCTGTTTGGTTCTACCACACTTAGGCTGTCTTTCTGTCAAAAAATCTGGAGTTCCTTACACCCTCTGTTGAATGTGTTCAACTCAGTAAACTAGTAGAAAAATATTTCCAGTGGTTTTTTTTGTTTGGTTGGTGTCTTTCTTTCTTTTTTTTTTTTTTTTTTTTGGGTGGGGGAGGGTTTAGTTTTTAACTATTGACTGGGTATTTTTTTCTAAAGTTTGAATGAGATGACTGAATAAATTAATAGTACAAGCAAAAATCAGGGCTGACTTGAGGGAGATACTGAATGTTCAGGGCAGGCAAGAAAAAGCAAAGATAAAGTGAATAAATTATCTTCATTTCAAAGGTAGGCTCAAAATGCAGTATTTCATCCTTCAGATATCCCCAGTACAGGACTTTGTTCCACTTCATATTCAGTTTAAATGGAATGTTTGCAGCTGCATTTGCTTAAGAGAAATCAATAATCAATTAGTAGAACTTATATATGAAGAATGTAAGAGTTTATGTATTACTTACTGTTAATTGCAAGGGAAACATGATGAGCTTCAGATCCACAGATCATAAAAAAACTTGATCAAGTTTTCTCTGTGTCATCTCTAGTTGGTGGATGTGGCTGCAGTAAACTGCATTTCTAATTCAGTCTTACCTCTCTGCCTGGAAAAATTGTGGAACAGATCCTTCTGGAAGATATGTCAGGGAATGTGAACGATAGTGAGGTAATTAGAGGAAGCCAACACACCTTCATCGTGGCCAAATTATGCCTGACTACTCTGGTGACACTTCTGTGATAGAGTGATTTCATCAGTGGACAGGAGAAGACTATGGTTATCATCTACTTTGACTTCTGCAAGGTCTTTGGCAAAGTCCCACACAAAATTCTTGCTACTAAACTGGAGAGAGAGAGACTTCTTAGACAGACTGTTCAATGGATAAACAATTGACTAGATGGCTACATTCAAAGTGTTGCAGTCAATGGTTCAGTGTCCAAACAGAGATCAGTAATGAATGGTGTCTCTCAGGGTTCTGTACTAGAACAGATAGTGTTCAATGTATTACTAATGATATAGTGTGGATGATACCAAGCTGAGTGATGCAGTTGATGCGTTAGAAGGAAGGGATGCCATCCAAAGAGACTCTGACAAGCTTGAGAAATGGGCCTGTCTGCTCCTTATGAAGTTCAGCAAGGCCAAGTGCAAGGTTTGAAACCCGGGTTGGGGCATTCTCCAGAATCAATACTGACAGGGGGATGAATAGATTGAGAGCTTTCCTGTGGAGAAGGAATTCATGATGCTGATGAGTGAAAAATTAAATATGAGCAGGCAGTGTGTGCTTGCAGCCCAGAAAGCCATTCATATCCTGGTCTGCACCAAAAAAAAAAAAAAAATGGCCAGCACGTCAAGAGAAGTGGCTCGCACCCTCTACTCCACTCTCTCAAGACCCTACCTATGTTACTGCATCCAGCTTAGGGATCTCCAGCATAAGAGACATGGAACTTTTTGAGCAGTTCCAGGGGAGGGACATGAAAGTGACCAAGAGTGGAACACCTCTCCTAGAAAGAGAAGCTGAGGGAGCTGGGGTTGCTCAGAGAGGAGAAAAGAATTTTGCAGTGAAAACTTTTCATGGCCTTTCTATTTCTTAAAGAAAGATGGAGAGAGTTTACCATGGCTGAAGCGATAAGACAGAGAGTAACAGTTTTAAAATAAAAGAGGGAAAATTCATATTGGAAAGAAGGAAGAAATTATTTACTATGGAATTGGTGAGACACTGTAACTGGTTGCCTGGAGATGTGAATGTCCTATCACTGGAGGTGTCCAAAATCAGACTGAACAGCCTTATGTAATGAAAGATGCCCCTGCCATGCTGAGGGGTTGGAAGTAGATGATCTTTAAAAGTTCTTCCAAAAGAACTTTTTGAATGTTTTGGTTCAAGCCAAAACATTCTATGATTCTATCATTCAATGATTTTCCATTTTGCAAGTAAGGAATCTCTGGTTGGCAACTCACACTAATACTTAGACAAATGGTTTAGGACATGAATGACTTCAGACACATTCTTTACTCTGCCAGTATCAAATATATAAAAATTAATGTGTTACTATGAATCCATTTTGCTCTTCATCTGGATATCAGTAATTTTTTTCAGTTTCTTTCTCTATAAAATTCAGAGAAAGAAGAAGCCTTTTTTTTCGCAAAAGTTTTCAGCCTATGTTATATAATATTGCAATTAAGGGGTTCAAGAATATTTACTTGAAAAGTAAATGGTGAAAATCTAACAATTTTCCTGTACTACTCTGCTGTTGTTCAAAGTTAAGATTGCTTTTTTTCAATTTCCTCAAAAGAAGAAGAAGAAAAAATAAATTAGTTTCTAGGTTGAAGATTCTGGAAGATTTATGTTTTTTTATCTGGCTAGTTGCCATGGAGTTTAATTACTGTTGAGATAAACCCCAAGGATTATGAAGTTTCAATGCTCAGAAAAAGTGCCATTCTTTGTTATATAAGGCATAAGTTCCCTAACCACTCTGATGTTCTTGTTAGGAACAGCATGAGGAGCAGAAAGAAGCTGGGACAGCTGCAGTTGTTTTATTTCTTTTTTTCTTTTATTTTTTTCCCTAGTGATGTTTCAGGTGAAGTACCCCTATTACATTTGTAATCTTTATCCCTTTCCCCTGGGGAATGGGAGGAGGTGATGTGGTGCCTCTTCTCTTGGTTATGAAGCCTTTCTTTTGCTACTTTAGTCAAATGCTCTCTTTGATTTGTAGCTATATTTAACTCCAGTATTTTCTGAGCCATCAGCAAAAGTATTGAAAATATCAACAAGAAATGATAATATGAGCAATGAAGGTGCTTTGATATTTTTTTCTACACTAGGTCACATAATTTAGAAAGAGGTGTTAAAAATGAGGTTATAATTCTTATTAAAAGATAAACATTGAAAACATAAAAAGGTATCCTTCTCTTTGATCTGTATTAGGAAAAAAAGGGGTAAATTTTTATCACCTTCAATGGATTTTGTTTTCACTGTGGAGAATTCAACATAGCTGTAAAATTAGTTCAGTTGAATAGCATCTCAAATCAACCGCAGAGGATGTTATGTACTTAAATTTAATTAGCAAAAAGACAAAAGACATTTAAGGTTCCTCAGTCTCTCCACAGGGAAGATGATGTGCTATCTTTCCAATTCCCGAGGAAAAAACAATTTTTTTAGATATTTTTTTCATGCCCTAACAGTATCCTTAAGCTAGGGGGTATTTTTTAGTTACTATAAGACTGAAATAAAGTAATACAATACCAAAACCATTGGAAATTTGATTAAAATAAAGGGCACACTAAAGAAATATTATGAAACATATTCAGCTGATAAACCTGCAATAAATCTGCTATTATATTTGCAGCAACTTCTTGTGAGAAAAATTTGAAACTGGTTCATTTATTATCTAAAGAAAATAAGGATTAAGAGCAGCTTTGCCTCCTTTGGTGTTTTTAAAATAACTTATATGGAAAGCACTTTTTTATACAATTTTATTTAAAACCAAAAACTTTAGCTTACCATTTTGCTTTCTTGGAAATATTGCCTGTTCTGTAGAACTATTAATAAATACAGTAATACTATTCCTTTGACTTCTTAATCATTTTACCAGTGAGCCAATTAAACACTCAGGTAATCACTTCTGAGAAGACTAACAACATCTAATTTAGGAGTGGGATTCAATTTGTCTCCTCATCTTTTCAGACTAATATTTAGGCTATGTAATTTTATTGATTTGGGGGTTGTAAAGTTTCACCACACATACAAGCACAACAGTTTAGTGGTATTTGAAATATGGCACATTGGCTAACCTCCAGTTTCCACTGCATAACTTCACAGGTAGTCCATAAGTCTTGTGTACCATCATCTTATCCCATGGGTATTTGGCTGTGTAAGAGGTCTCAAAGGCCCATAGATACCATGAATTAAGCTCAAGATCTCTATGGAGAGTAATGGAAACTTAGATATCAACTTCAATGCAGATACCAGCATTCAGCAAAGTGATTTGCCTCACTCATAAATTGCTGATACCTTAATTTCACATGGAATCCCACTCAGATCTTAATTTGGTAGATGAAATATGGGGCTCTTGTACAATCCAAGGAACTCAAGGGTACCTGAAGCATCCCCATAACACTCGTAGAAATAACACAGAGACTTAAAGAAGACTGTTTTAATTAGAAGCTTTGGCCAGAAGAGATACACTAGGCCAGTTTAAATATCACTATTAATATATTCTTCTTCTTCTTCTTTTTTTTTTTTTTTTCAGATAAAAAGAAATGTTTAGTTTAGTTTCTGTAACAATGCCATCAATTTATGCTAACAGATATGGTACATTACACATAGACTTGCACCATCCAGAAGCAGCAGCTAGACATCCCAGGCAGAAGAGAGTGGTCCATATGTAGGCAATTGAATCGAGCCCAGGGTGTTGACAATGGTTATGTTAAAACTCATCATCCCAAATTCCATTTATAGATAATGGAAAAAGAGTGTCACTCAGGACATAACTTATCTGACCTAATTTAGATGTGCTCATTAAAGGTCATACTCAAGGGGCCTCTGTGAGTCAATGAGGGACTAAAATTGCGTTAGAATAACTGTGAAAGCATTTTAAATGAGTTTTTGCAACTGCCTGTGCACTGACTCCTCACATTAAAAGTGATCACCATATTAGTTAACCTAAGATGGGTAAAGTTAGTAGACAGACATGAGTTATGATAAGCTCTAGAAGAAGCAGCTGTTGAGTGTGTGTGCACAGCAAGGTCTGACTGCTACTATTTAGGAAAAAAATGGAATAGGTTGCCCTATAGGACTTTTGTTTTCTGAGGTTATATTGAGTAGACTCACTAAAAATGGATCTGTCTGCAATCCCTTTTTTCCTGTCTGTGATACAAAGTCTTTGCCACAAATAGTATGACAGAAAAAATATTGAAGTTGAAATACTCAGAGCAGTAAAGACTAAAGTAAGAAAAAATTTGGTTAAAAGGAAATAGCTGCAAGTCTGAGGTTAAATATGACTGATGTAACAGAAGCTGGGGACAAAGGAAAACAGTTGAAAGATGTGAAAAAAAGCCAGATATGTTTGTCAAGAGATACTGAAAATCAGGGAGGCAACAAATCATTTGGCAGATTTGAATATACTTGGTGTTTAAGTCTTCTGGTTGTCCACATTGGCTTTGCTAGTCTGAGATGGAAAAACCTGACTACTAAGTATGATAAAGAAAGTAAAGCACAGGTTGTAAATGAACTCAGGGTCAACATAACAAGGGCTACTAGTTTTCAAGAATTCATATCTAACCTCTGTAAAAGCAAATCTGCTGAGTCTTGGTTAGAGGACTTGTAAATCAGTGGTCCTCCATTGTGAAAGAGCTTTTGAGAAAACTAGTGAAATAAACCAGTTGGCCTGGTTGGACCTAAGTCTAGCTGTTGTTACAGGGCAAAGCTCTGTAAATGCCTATTTATACAGACATACACAGAAGTATAAATATATATATATAACAGCTATGAATAATGAAAACAAATTCTGTTGAAAAAGATCTTGAAACATAGAAAAAGAAACATTTTAAGGTTCAAAACAAAGAGCGTAGAAATTACACTGCTTTTGAAATCTGAATAGAATATTACATTAGGAAACTATGTGTTTGGATATCGAATGTGTTTTCAGAAGTTTTTGTGTTACTTAGTCCTAAGCAACTTTATAAACTCTACCACTATAACTGCAATTCTTAATTTTAGAATGAGACTCAAGGGACACAGAAACACAGAATATTCTGAATTGGAAGGGACCCATGAGGATCACTGAGTCCAATTGTATGAAATTAACTGCTGCTTTTTAAAGAGCTGGTCCAGGGACAAAGCAAAGATAAAGACAGGGTGAACCTTCTATGAGGTCTAGGTAGGCAGACCTTGTGATGTTTGATATAAAGACAGTACGGGCAAACTATTGAAAGAGTAGCTTCCAGTTAACTCCTGAGGAAGTACCACTTCTATCAAGCTATAGATTACAAGCCTGAAGGTAGCAAACTAAAAGAGCAGGTCAAATTTCTAAGTACAGAAATCTTTCTCTATTTAAGTATAAATGCTGTATCCTACAAAGCTCAGTAGTTATCTCATTGAACTGTAGAAATATATAAACCTGAAGCAAGATGATAGACTGCTATGCATCCTTTACCTGTCTTGTATGATGCATGTCTAGAAACCCTTTCCAACACCTACAAGTAGCAGATTTTGTTAAGTGTGAGAAGAAAAAAAAAAAAAAAAGGAAAGAAAAAGAAAACGAGAAAAAGCTCCTGACTTTATGAATGGAAAACATGCAGAGACAACTACAGGAAGGCTATAATATTGCTAATGAATTTTGATAGACATCTTGCGCAATGCTTTGGTTGTTAAAACATTTAAGTAAATTAAGATAAAAATAAGTGTCAAGGGAAGCAGGATTTAAAGAAGAGAGCTAGGGAGGGTAAAGGAACAAACTTCACTTTTTATAAATGTAACTGGCCACTTAGCAGTGTAGTTAAACTACAGTTTGAACTATACATTAGCCCTAAAGCTATATCAAATCTGCTTAAAAATGTGGGTTTGTACCTATTTATCATGAAGGTATTTTTTTTTCCTTGTTGCTTTGCATGTTTGGTGTCTTTCAAATAATTCAGCTTTATGTGAAAGGTTAGGTATAACAGTTGAGCTTTGGAGAGGAGCAGGATTTCTCTGGCAGGTGCAATGGGATAGACCCTCATTTTCTCACTTTTCTCACCAAAACCCAGCAAATTTTAGTCCAAAAGGCTGATACATACTAGTGTATTTGATTGTCTTAAAATTTATAGGGTTTATTATTATTATTATTAAACTTTGTTTATTTAATAACATATGTCCACAGCAATTTTAATAGTGTTGCCTGCAGGTCAAGGAAAGTGATTCTTCCTCTACTCAGCACTGGTAAGATACATCTCTGGAGCGTTGGTCTCCCCAATATAAGAGAGAAGATCCTTGAAGAAGTTCAGTGCAATGCCATAAAAAAGATGGCTAAGAGACTGGAATATCTCTCACATGAGAGGTTGAGAAACCTGGAACTGTTCGGCCTGGAGAAAAGAAAGGGGATCTCATCAATGTATATAAGAAACTGGTGATTTAATGAAGGCCAGGGAGTCAGTGATGAGGACAATGGACACAAATTAAAGTAACATGGGATTTCATCTGAACAAAGGAAAACACATTTTTATGCTGGGGTGGTCCAGTGGTGGACCAGATTTCTCAGAGTGGTTGTCCATCCTTGCAGATATTCAAAACACAACTGAACACATTCCTGAATATTCCAACCCTTTTTCAGCAGGTCATTTGGACTAGATTATTCCTTTCAACATCAACCTTTATGTGATTTCTGTCAAGTTTTTAAAATTGTACCACTAGTAAATTTTTATTTCAATGTTTATAATAACTTATTTCAAATATTTTAGTCCAATCTTTAAAAAAACATTTACATTAACAGTTTTTGAGAAGAATAGCTATTTGGACTAGAGCCAGGCAGGTCAACTAACCTGCCTTCCTCCAGTGCTTTAAAAAGAAGAAAGGCAACTTACCATGGCATGGAAAATCTCTCCATAAATGATTGCTTAAATTTAAAATTTTATTACAAAATTGTTATCTTGCAATTTAGAGTAGTATTTATCTGCATCCCTGTTTGATCTAGATTAAATGACTGTAACACATTTTTAACATATGAAAGACAAAGAGATTTATTTAAAACTTAATGAATTGCTGCAGAAGTGAAAGAAGTGGGACCCAGAGATTATATGAGTCCTAGACCAACCAATTCTATCACTATCATTTGTGGTGGAGATACACATTCATAAACAAAATTACAGAAAATGGGATGGACTTTGTAGAATTTATTCAGATAGCCAGATCTCATCTGACATGGACCTATTGGAGTGAGTCAAGTGGAGGGACACCTGTCCTGTGATGACAAGCTGAGACAGTTGGGGTTGTTCAGCCCTGAAAGAGAAGGCTCTGAGGAGACCTTCTAGCAGCCTTCCAGTACCTAAAGGAGGCCTATGGGTGAGCTGGAGAAGGACCTTTTTTACAAGGACATGTAGCAATAGGACAGAGGTCATTGGCTTTAAACTGAAAGAGGATAGGTTTAGATTAGTCATTAGGGAGAAGTTCTCTACTGTGACGGTGGTGAGACACCAGATCAGGTTGCCCAGAGATGTCATGGGTACCCTATGCCTGGACATGTTCAAAGCCAGGTTGGGTGGGGCTTTGAGCTGTCTGGTCTAGTGGAAGGCGTCCCTGCCCATGGCAGATGGGTTGGAACTAGATGATCTTTAAGGTTCCTTCCAACTCAAACCATTCATATGGTGTTAATAATATAATATGGTGTTAAGATGTGCAAATCATGTAATGAGTACCGTTTGAGTATACCTACTGGGCAGCTTTGTGCTCAATCTCTGCAGACTTAATCCAGGACTGGAAACTAAATCTGTTGTGCTGAACATCCTAAGAAGTCAAACATCTTTCCACATTCAGCCAAAAGGACTTTTCTCCCTGGCTAACAGAACAACACCTCGACAAACAAAATGAGCATCCTGGTATCACTGTGTCACTTCCTGCTCTAAGCTTGAGAAAATCAGAATATACCTACTGCTTCCTAAGTGGATTTTGTGCTTTATTAAAATGTAATATTAGTTGTAAATACTCAGAATTATCAAGTGTCAGAGTTAATGTCATTATTTTTTGTGCTTTTTTGTAGTAGTGAGCGTTTTGATTTGCTTTTTCCAGGAGCAAGTGATCCTTAGTCACTGCAGAAATATCTATACTTTCAAAAATTGCACTTGAAAATGTAAATTTTCTAAGTTTTAGGGAGAGAAAACAACCCTTTTTTTGCATATATTTTGAACAATTAGATACTGTTGTATACCAAAAAGTGTGTGGGTTAGAAAATTTCTCCCATAAACACTCTTAGGACACACCGTCTCTGGTCAGTCCTGAAGAAGAAGAAATTATACCAATAGCTGTAGCACTATTAATGCATTAATATCTGAGAGAGCTGCATTCTCCTTCTGCTAAATAAAACAGACCATGTAAGCCAGTTCTATGGACTTTCGATTTCTAAACAGTCCATTTTTAAGCTTTTAGCAATTAGATAAAAAATAGTATTGCACGTCCTCTTACCACCTCTTCTCTCCCCACCCATTTTAACAAGCAGTGGAAGTATAACAGACTCAGCATTATCAGGGTGTAAAAATAGGTCTCTGAACAGAGCTCTGCATGACACAAAATTCTAGTTTCAGTCAATAGAGAATAAGAAATTTTTTCAAACCTTTTTTAATATGACTTGTCTTGTCCTCAAAATGTTCTTGAGAAGGCTAGTTCAGTGAACAAAACCATTTTACTAGTCCTAGCAGGCCCAGGTTTATCACAGAGTAATTCATTTTTATGGAGGTAGTTTTTAGATAAGCAACTGTTCATTATGCATCTTAATTAAAAAAAAAAAAAGGAAAGTACTAAAAATAAAATCCTAGAATTAGCCAAATTTTATTAATATATAAAGAAGTAAAATTGTCATGTCTTTCTTTTTCTCTCAAAATGTACCAAAAATTTGGGATCTAACAATGTTTACAGGAAGGTTGAGTCATAGTATCCAGAAATATTAGTTTTCAAACACTATTAAAGAATATTGTATCTTCTAGTGGAGATAACTATGAAAAACATAAAGAAGTCATTAATTAATATGCCCTTACTCTTAAAGTGCATTAGAGTTCATTTCACCTATAAAATAGGGTTTTGTATCTGAGCCAATCACTTCCACATCGTTTCACAGACAAGAGAGAGAATACAGGGAAAGATAGTCATATTACGTTTCAAATATCTTCTTTAGAATGAATCACATCTTAGTGGTGTTGATGGCCCTCCACTAGTTATGAAAAACAACCAATTGTCAGGACTTTTACATTTAGTTAGATGAATTTCCCTCTCCATAACTTCTTCTAATGCTTGCCTGAACAAGGCATTCCTTCATTCCCCATTGCTCCTACAGTAGCTTGCAGCATTGAACAGCTGCATTTTTGATCAGCAATTAAAACGCTAAATTTTTCTGTACATGCTTTTAGATGTGTGATATGTATATGGGCATATGTGTGCATCTAAGTGTGTAAGATTAATTGCCAACAATTACCTTATTCTGTAGAATAAAGGATGAAGAAATTAAAATTGGTCATTCCAGGTAGTCCAAATTTGTCCAGGAGCAACAAAGGTGTTTTTTTTTGTTTTTTTGTTTTTTTTTTTTTGAGGTATGAGGCAGTAAATTTAAATCCCTGTTCTTTATGATTCAGGGAACTTCATAATGCAGAAACATGTATTATTAATGTTTTTGTCCTGCTAAATGAAAGGCAGCCAAAGTGCAAGCACCCTGTTGAACTGAGAGCTCACTATCTGATTCCTTTTACAACTACTCCATCTATATCTCTCTGAGCCAAGTCTACTATAAAGAAAGTAAATCACCAGCTAATCCTAGCCTAATCAGTGCCATATCACCTTGGGACCATCAATCAGTCCCCTGCTATTATTAACATAACTGTAGACTACTAATGAATGCTTGAGTGTGTTTGACTTTGTGTTTATTTTTTTGTCTTCTTCATAAATTAATATACCTCCTGGAAAAAAAAAAAAAATTGCTCCAAAAATATAGCTAGGTTAGAGTCAGGAAAGCCAACTTAGTAGTGATCCCTTGTAGTCCATGCTAGAATTTAAGCCACTGGAGGCAGATGTCACTTTTGAGGAGATAAATAAGCAGTGCCCAAGGAGGTAAGCCTTTTCCCTGTATTATTTTTAGTATGCATAGTTGCTTCTTCAAGCTAGTGCTATTAGGGAAAACAAACTTATTACTGGAGGCAGTAAAAGCCTAGAGAGCTGCAGAAGAGACTGAATTGTAGACAGAGATGATAAACCACTAGGGGAAAAAAAAAAAAAAAAAAAGAAGGGGAAAAAGCTTCACAAGTCATAAAGAACATTTCAAAAATAAAAGAGCAGATTAAGATGCAGTAAATAAAATAAAAATCTCAGTTTTGTTTACATCCAAAGAGAATGAACATGCTGCGTCCAGAAAGTTTACAAACATATGAATGCAGCAATTGCTTTAACATTTCAATGGAACTCTGTCTAGTTTACTTTAGAAAATTAAGAAATATTAGTAAGTTTGAAAATAGGTAGAAAGTGCACTGCCATAAACACTGTAGAGGATCTTTATTGTACAAAAGTTGAAGAAATTAGTAAAACTGGAATATCCACAATCAAATTGTTGCAATAACTATGTATATTTTGTTGCATGATTTTTTTCAGCTTGTTTGGTACTTATAACCTATAACCTTTAATTGTCTATTTTTTTTTTTTTTAAAGTGGACCATCGGTAATGTATAATGAAAAGTATAATTCAGGAGTCAAGTGTATTATCTCATATAGCTGCAATACCAGTTGGCTTCTATATCGTATTAACACCATTATATTAGTGCTAAGCATTTGATTACTGGGGTAATTAAGAAAACTTTTAAGACATTTTCTACTCTCAGCTATTTCGTGAGAGCAATAAAACTATCCCATCAATTCAGTCTTCAGGAAAAATTAGTCCTCTGTGGGAGAACATCTCTCATGACGGCAATCAAAGCACCTCCTATAGCAAGATGTATTTGCTTACTTGTGCTTCACAGTGCAACTTTGTGCTTGAGATTTATTGAAGGAATAAAAATGAAATGCAGCATGTTTGTGAGCAGTGTGCAGATCCACATGCATTATCTAAATTAGCAGATCTAAAATATTCAGGTTCATTTTGTATATCCTTCCTGTTATTTACAGGGTTTATCCTGGGAAGATAAGCTTGTCTAGCAGCTTCATCTTAGAGAACTTTAAAGTATTTGAAGAACATAAAGGAATTACATGCATCCAGTGACAGAGAATTTGTTTCTTCGTTCTCATAACTGAAGAAATAGAGAAAATAAGTGAAGTCTATAAGGCATAAACCAGAACTAATATAAGACAGAACGTCTCTCTCTTGCTACAGAAAATACTTTGTAGCTCACCAAAACACTAGGCTGCAACCAAAAACTTTTTTCTAGATTACTTCAGTTCAGGTTTATTTTCTGTTTTTCAGCTTAGAGATTCAATCAACACTGCAAACAAAAGCTAGAGAGGCCTTTGAAGTCAATTAGGCTTTCAGGTTTCCTTATACACTGTCTCAATGCTAGTACAAAACAGTGTTTTTATGTTTTTTTACATAATTGAAGAACCAGGGAGCAAAGTAACCGTAGTCACCAACCCATTTTCTTGAATGACTTTTGTTTGAAGGGGCTGAGCATGGCAGTCTGAACTCAGTCATTTTGCCACTATCAATTTAACATCATAGCTTTCAGCATACTGTAGCATGCTTAAAATGTATTACACTAAAAAAGTACATCCGTTTCTGAGGTGTTTTCAGAGAATATTGCTTTGTAAAAATGGTACTGGTTTACTGCTCATATCCTCATTTTTATTCAAGAATATTAATTGTTTCTAATAAGCAAATAAGTGATCACATGGCCAGTGACCTGTTAACCTTCAGGTCCTTGTCATTACTATTTTCCCACAATACCCAAAGAACTTTTTAGTGTGCTAAAATCTCTTCTATAAGTAATTTAGAAACTAGAGAAAACTATGAATTCCTCATGTTACTCTGTTTTGCAGAATATACAGCCTGAAGAAAAACAAAGAGATTCAGGTATTATTTTGTATCTTTTAGTCTCTCTGATTCATGCTTGGAAATTTTCTATCTTCACTGCTCTCAGTTTGGATTGATTTGTTTGTTACAAAAAATTGCCTTGCAAGCATAACACAAATATTTTTTATAAAGTTTACATGACACAGAAATCATGATGATAAAATTCCTGGTGATAAAATTCCAGTTTCATGAATGTTGTGCAGTTTCACTAATTCTGGTAGCTATTGTGATGATAGCGATTCATGTTTTTTGCGTACTACAATCAATGAATGCTTTCCTGAACATCTGTAAAATGCAAAAAAAAAAATTTGTGTTTTCTCTGACTCCATTCAGTGGTAAAAGCTTTAATCAGTTTCTTTAATTTACTTTAATTAACTTGCCAAGGATATATTTAAAAAAAAAAAAATTTGCTGCTTAATAAATAAGAAATCATTTAAAATAATTGTCTTTCACATATGTAAAAGTTTCTTGTGCCCATGTACTGTAAGCACTTTTTTAATCAAACTTAATTAAAATAAAATTCAGTAGCTGATTTACAAAGTTTGACAGTTCAAAGCTGTTACAGAAATTTTGCTTAAATTCCAGTCCTAATTCATACAATGAAGAAAAAAAAAATAGTTATGGCTACAGTTATCTTTATTCTTTTTATATGACAAGTGTTTTGTGATATACATGAAACTAGAAAATATTTTAATAAAGAAGCATTTTTTCTAAACAATATATATATTGTCTTCTTTTTTCTTTATTTTCTTCTTCCACTACATCTTTATAAAACAACAAAGACAGTATTTTTGTTTCTACAACCTATTCATATTTTTCAAGCATTCAAGAGAGTATAATTGTTTTTACAATTGATTTGCTAAAAATAATTTTGGAAAGAGTAGGCTATTTGACTCCAGAAATCCCTAAAAGCTTTAAATGATGTGGTCAATTATTGCTTGAAGGGAAAATAAATAAATAAAAATTAAAAAAAAAAAAAGGGTTTGGAGATAATTTAAGATTCTAAAACAGCAAAAAGGCCTAGATGACTCAGACAGTAAAATATAGACAATTTAGAGGACCAATAACAAAAAACTTGTCATGGTCTTGGTACAAGAAAGCCATTTTCTATGACTATGAAACTTGTTGATGGCGGGAATATAACATTTTTTACAGAACTTTCAGTCAGAAAGTATCCCAGGTACCGTATCCCAGGGCTACAGATAACCTTGTGCACAACAGTGTAAGCTGGGGAAAAACACCACACCTGAATCATGTCCTTGGGCTGCTTGAGACAGATGAGAGAGTTCAATCTCAGTGTTTTTATATTCCAGATGAATAACCTTATCAAAGGGTGTTTAATGAGCCCTTAATATGTCATTCTAAATTAAGCACATGGTAAAGTACAGTGACAGGAATATTGGCTCTTGGTTTTCCAGATTTGAGGATTTGTTTGTTTGTTTGTTTTCGTTTCTTGAGGTCTGCGTTTCTGATTCTGGAAGTTTTATTTTTGCCTGTTTGATTTTGTTTGTTTGATTGTTTTCGTTTTGTTTTGTTTTAGTACTTTTTTTTTTCTTTTTTCCACTTTCCTCTGAAGATTTTTCAAATATGTTTTTATTCTGTTTTATTTCATCAGAGAAGGGGAGAATGTATGAAAGTTTTGAAAACAGACTTTATTTTCAACTATACTTCCTTGTCCACTTTTTCATAATGAATTGGTACATATCATGTTCTGCACTCTAGTTCATTTAAATCCATTACAAATATGCAATTAGATTTCTAGTTAGGTGAGTGTCCCAATTATGTTGATATCAGTCCTATCTTTATTTCAAAGACCAGTTCATGAATCTATGTAACAGGAATATGTTCTAAAGAACGGGAATATGCTTTCTTTCTGAGTGCAAAATTAACAGATTTCAATCTGTTGTTAGCTATTTCATTAAACTAGAAGCAGTCTGATTTTACAAAAATTCGATTCTATTAAACTCTGTGTAATAGTGCTCAACAATTGTGGAGATACATAAAGTTGGTTTGAAAATGTACTTGGAAACAGTTATATTTGAATTAAAGCAGTGAAGGGACTAACCAGGAATCATTTGAAAGTGACTTTTGCATCCTCTCTCTATCCCTCTGCATCTGAATTTTGCAGGAAAAGGTACACAATCAGCATATTCTCCTTGTGTTTTCTGTTAAATTTATAATGTTATTATTCAGTTTATCTAGAAGCAGACCAATTCCATGTAACTGGCCTTATCACTCTTCTCCTTTTCCTTCTCTTCCCCCATTTTAGTACCCTTTCTGCCCTACCAGTTTCTTCTATGTTTCTCCTTCTTCAAGTGTTTTCAGTGCACTACATTTTTCCCTCACATATTGTGTTTTAGCCCTCTTTCTTGTGTCTTCCTCCATTTCATGAGACTGACATGGCTTTCTGTCTTTGCATTCATTCCCTGATGCCCTATCAGCATTTCTTCTGTACCAGCCTTTCCAATTTAGTTTTCATTTCCTCCTTGAGATAAATCTAGTTGTACCGAAGATTTCTAACACCATGTAAGTACTGCATTAAAACTCTATTACTGGTAATTGAACTAATGTAAAAGTGCAGATTACCTATAATTTATGACAAAGTAACTCTGTGTCTTAGGCATTGTAATGAATCACACTTTTAATTTAAATGTGTTGGACACTTACCAAACCGCCCAAAGTGATGTTGGGAATACTTGAAAGAATATTCTAAAATGTTTGACAAGTGAAATCTAAGTAGTCCAAATCCAGAGTCTTTCAGGACTCTGTGGAGTTCTCCTGGGAGCTGATATTCAAGTTGTCTTCTTGACCATGAGGAGGGTCAAGCCTGTACATTATATTTATTTCATCTCTTGCGTCAGCTTCCATATCATCTGTTTTTGCAGCAGACAAATGAAAGTTCAGTACAAACTTGTGTATTATGAATTGTATCAGACAATAATTATTTCACATACATTTATATTTAGTTATTGTATTCAATCTTGTACAATATAGTCATTGATATGAGTCTGTTTCAGTTAGATATATCAGGAGTAGATTTGGCCCGGTATTTTAAAAGTAAGGCATTTTCATACTTTAGATATGTCAATTATGTTGTGCAGTTCTGAGTGTATAAATTCTGAGTTAAGCAACTTCATGAAACTAACAAAACTCAGACTTCTAATCATTTGAAATTGGAAGGGGGGAAATTTGGAACTGATCAGCAAAAGAACTTTCCTTGTCATTCCATCATGAATGTTTCATTTGCAACAAGTGTACTGATGGAGTGGCCACCCACAAATCAGTGTTTAACTGCACTGATCATTGTGCCAAAGCTAGCTTGCTGGGTTTTACGCCCAGCAAGACAGTGGATGTTTTATATCAGTGCTGGCTCAATAATTTTGCTCATCTACATTTGAAAATACTCAGATGTGTTCTAAGATGTGCAGCTAATAAATCTAAGCATATGGACTGTGTAGCCACATGGAAGTAAAATCAGTCCACCAATGCAGTTTTCTACTTTCATGCCCTTTTTATTCCTGATTCAATTTTAAGATCTTGTTAAATGAAATCAGGTTATAAATTATTATTAGAATTAATCAAGTTCAGTAACTAAGGAAATAGAATATAGATATATATGCATATATATGTTATGTTTGATCTGCGCTTAGAAGTTTCTCTCCCTTCTCTTCCTCTTTGTAGTGTTTATCTTTGTACATGTCGATACCCAGTGTGTTTGTGAGGCAGTTGATAGGAGAAGTGTCTGAACAACTTTTTTCCTAGAGGAGATGGCAACTTGAAAATCTATTTTTCTAAAAGTTTTATGTTTTCATAACTATTATACTCAATAAGTATGCATTACATGCTATTAGCCTTAGCAAGATATTTTAATCTAACAGTTCTGCACCATGTTCACATTAATATGCAAATAGAAGGAGAATACAAAATTAAATGGAAATGAAAGTTGAAAGTTAATTGACATTTTTGTCGCAAAAACTCAGAGAAGCCGTACTTACGGTTTAATGGCAAAAAGCTAATGTGTCATCCTAGGGAGGCCTACATCAATCTAGAACTAAGATGATTTTACTGAGGAAAAGTACAAAGTGCTGTTTGTGTATGCAGGTTGCCAGCTCCCCCTATGCAGGTGGTCCCATCACCATAAACCTGGACTAAATTGCTGCCATCCATTAAACACAGTGGCTGTCTGGATAACTGCCTAGTGCAGACTTACACAGGTCATCTATTTCTGTCAGAAATATGATATGTCACTGACAAAAACTTAATTACTCCATTAATTAATAGGACAATTTTCAAAATGTCTTGCAATGCAGCTTGACACTCATTAGTGCCATTTATGAATAATTTCTCCCAGGGTATAATACACTATAAAGTGTAATTTGAAAGGGAATAATACATGTTTAAACCCTATGTATATGTGAAACCACAATGCATTCTTTGCTGAATTAGCTTTATGAAAAAGCTCAGACCTATCTGTTGAATGCTTGGAAAGATATTTTTCTATATCAAAATACTTCTGTCACAGAACAGCAATCTTATTCTGAATTGGACTCATTTGAGTCCAGGCAGACCTTCCCTAGATGAAATTTTGATTCCGGTCTAGTTGAACTCTTTCTATCTGTAGTTCTGCATTAAGGCTGGGACACTACAATGCTTGGACTACTACTGTACTAGTACATGTGTATGTCCCTGAGTGTCTATATCCCTTTATATAATTGGAAAAGTTAGAGGACAAAAGAGCTGGCAAAGATGATTCTGGAGATATAAAAGTATGAGTGGAAAATAATTAAAACCAGGAGAAATATTTGGAGAAAGTATGAGCATAGCTCCACTGTTTTATTTGTGAATTAGTTAGCTGGGGAAGGAGTTACACTTTTAAAGATAATTGCTTTCCTGTTTTCAGAACCAGAAAGTTTGGATATTTTGTTTTGATGAGGTAGAGTGTCTTCTAGTGCCTGCTCTGCAACAGTGCACCTCTTTCCTATTGAGTTTAAAAGGATTTTTTAATTTATTTTTTTTATGTTCTCAGAGTTTATTCAACATATGGATAAGATCATAGATATAGTCACTGGCCATGCATGTGAAAATCTATAGAATTCTAAAGTTTGAAAAATACAGGCTACTCACTTTATGCTGCTCACTTATTTTTTTTTTCTTCCTGACAGAAAAGTTCATATCACTTTAATAGATGGACTAAATAAAAATACAGAAATAATAGGGCAAAACAACATGATGAATGCTTCAACAAAAATGCATGCAATCTCAACAGCACTTACGGTGTTTAGTAAAAGTAAGCTACTAAGGAAGTTCTTGAAAAACACTTTCTTGATGTAAGTGGTGGTACAGTAAAGTAAACTGCCTTACAAGGGTGTTAGTGTAAACTTTACAGTCTAAAATCAGGATTTTAGGAAGGGATTGTCAAGGTTTCTAATCTGGAATTGTATCATCCATGATTTTTCTTCAGTATTCACAAATTTACTATCCAGATGAAATTTCCTAAAGGAGCTCAGAATTTGCTGAGTGTTCACCCTTAGATAACTAGTCTTAGGACATTTCCCAGTGTATGGCAGGAGGAGGTGTGGGCTGGAAAGTTAAAAATCATTACCACTTCCTCTGCCTGCCCTGTTCACCTGCACAATTTACTTGTTAGTCAACTGAAGAGGCTGATCTGACAGTGTGCTGCTGCCATGGTTCAGGATCTGACTCTAGAACAGCAGGGATGGGGAATACAGTAACCTTTTCAGTCATCCCAGTCTTAGCCTTCTTGTCAATCAAAGCCCTAAGAATACACTGAAAAAACAGATTTTCTGAGGGTGGGCACTCTTTTAAAAAGTCCTATTTAGACACCAATCAGTTAGAGCCCTTAAATTTAGTGCACAGCTCTTAATTAGCAAAATCATTATACTGATCTGCAGCTTGGGCTGCTAAAGCTGTTTGATGCTTGAAAGTGTCTTTTACCCATCAAATCCTGTGCAAAGATGGTTAGAGTCTGTGGCTCAACTTAGAAATGTATGCTCGGCCATCAGTATGTGAATAGTCAATTAACAATAGTATTAATAACACATGCCCCTCATCCCCCCCAAAAAAAATAAAATAAATAAAAGAGCAGTAAACCCCCCAAAAAATCTTTGATTCTTTGATTTTTTTTGACTTCCCAATAAGAATCCCATGCTATCAGCTGCTCTGGAACTGATTTATGCAAAGCTGTATTAACGGTTTCTCAGTGACCCAGTATTTCCAGGTTGGGTTTTTTTGACTGTTAGGGGTTTTTTTGGTTGGTTGGTTGTGTGTTCTTTTTTTTTGTTGTTGTTGGGTTTCTTTGGGTTTTTTTTTTGTTTTTTTTTTTTTTTTTTTGTGCAAAAGATATACAAGACAGGTATGTTAAATGGTGCTCAGATGTGTCTTATGTCCTAGTCAAAGCATAGAGAGTATTAATGTAGTATCTTTTAAAAAAGCAAATAAAGAAAACACTTGTTGAGTGGTTCACTAATGCTAATGAGTGAGTTCTGGTTTCCTTCTCTCAATATTCCCTACTCTTTCTTTCTTAGTTTCCCTTTAAAACCAATAAGCTACAGAAACACTGAGAGTTACCGTTCTGTTTGTCTTTACCTACTGAAGACGAGAGGAAGGTGTTCCAAAGGCAGTGGCTCAGTCATTTTTGTTATTTTTTCTACACTGAACATAATCCTACTCTTACAATATTTTTGGAGCAATAAAGTTAGTTCTCCTTCCTGATGCCTATAAAAAACATTATAGAAGTAACTGGATAGTCTTTCCTACCTGCAATGTGAATACTATCTTCCCTCCCTATAATCAGTGACTGGTGTATTGTTTTTATTTAAAATATCCTCGTATTTGATTTTTAAGATATAACCCACCCAATGTACACACACTAGCATACGGTGTCTATTTCAGAAAAGCATAAACAGGTTTCCTGTCCACCTAAAAGCCAGTGTAAACTAAGTGTCCATCTCTCTGCGGTGGTGGTGTGATCCTTGTTGAATTGAAAGAAATCAGAAATCTTTGGTGGTCATGTTGACACATCTGGTGTGTCTGTCCATCTCCAAGGAAGAGTTGTCTAATGGAAGACAACAAACTTCTTTTCCAGAAAGAAAACAATAATTCCTTTTTACTGATTCTTAGCTTAGTCATCCAAACAACCAGTCATGATTGTAAGACACATATAGTCTTATCCTGATTCATTCTGAGATGACCTCAGCCTTTCTGTTTTGCATTGCAGGACAATGTCATAACAATAAGACTATTATAACATTAAGAAGGAGAGAAATAGCTTTAGACATGAACTGCTACATTGCCTGAAAACTACAGGGGATGGAAGGAGCATTGTAAAAGGAAATTTAAACCTAATTTAGGAAAAAAAGCAGATCATTGAACATTGGAACAGGAATGTACATATTGTAAAAACAACAGGCTACAAAAAAAAAAAAATAGCCCAAGGAAAAAAAATAAAGTAACCAACTACAAAAATTCAAAAACTTAGGTGTCTTCCTTTCCAGCTGAGTGTCTTAACCCCACACAATATAATACTCACTTAGTAGTCTGATGATTCATGCCTTCCTGGGCTTCACGCTGCTCCAGCTACATTTGAAAGAGTGAAGAGGGTTCTCAGCCAGAATACACCATAATGAGGTGTTATGATAGAGACTACCTGCAGTTAGTTTACCTTTTATTAATTTGTGTTACAAGAAATTAACTCATCTCTTACTGTTCCAATTATTTAACCTCCTTTTTATTTTTTATTGTGGCTTTGACCAGTGTTTTAGGATCCTCTCCTCAAATTAGGAAGATGTGGGTGTTAACTGTCACCTGGTCAGACCTTAAATCCTGATATTATTTCCTATGCTTAAGATTGCCCTTGTCATCCCCTTCTGACAATTAGAGGAGATTAAGCAGATGCCTGCATTATCCTGAATTGCCTTCATAATTCCCAGAATGTATTTTGCATATATGGGTAAATAACTGTAGATATTCAAAGACCTATGTGTGCCTATGAAGTTAGGTGATTCCATAAAATCAGATTTTGGAATTAAGGATTATTTATTTTCTTATGCCCTTGTTTTGTTACCCACAATGATGTTTTTGTCCTTAAAACGTGGACAAACCCACTATCATTTACATGATGATACTACAAGGACAATGCAGAGCCTACTCAGGTACTGTCTCCTTCATAAACCAGAATCTCCTTAAATGCTTCAGTCTCAAGTAAAATTATTGAAATAAACTTTGCTGGACCTTCTGTATGTACAACTAACTCTTCTACAGAATGAAGAAATTATTTCTAGGAGGGAATTAGAAAAAATGGATGATTTCTAAACAGGAAGATAGAATAATATTTTCTAAAACTTTACAGTGAATTATGATACCCATTCTCAGCTAAAGCTTTTTAAATTCAGCCTTGTTGATGCATTTTCCCCATTCAATATCATTACTTTTATTCACATAGTTACTTTTCTTAGGACTAAAATATTTTACTGTTCGATTTGTTTTGCTGGATTCTGTTGGTTAAGGCCTGCTGCTCTAAACCAACTTCGCAGTAGTATACATTTGCTGTCATAGCAATCATTCAGATTTTTCTTCCATGTTTGCCAGTGCAAATTGCATAGCATGTCCTTTCCATTCACATAGAACAAAATCACATTCAGGTACCAAAACATAAGTTCACCAAAGATGTAGTTTAATTTATTTTGTTCTGCTAGTTAGTTCCATTAACATGGAAGGCTTAAGAGACTTTCTGCTTTTGAAATCTTCAGAATTTTTCTAAAGTTCTTACATCCTGCATATACATGCCTAGTCTTCCAGCTAACAGCTATAGTGCATGTTATCTTTTTTAAGATAGGCTGAATGAATTTTTAACAGGTAATAAGGTTTCCATAATACTTTTTGAGGAATATGTCCTTTTGTGTATGCTGTTCACTGAATTGCTATTCAATATGGCTTTAGGATATTCTGAAATTATCTTTAGCACTTAGAAGCTGATGCCTGATGACAGATGGCTGTATCACTGGAACACCCATCAGGACTCTGGAAATGTGTCTGTGTAGACCCCACAAATTCATTTCACATTTATTCTTCAGAGAATAACAGAACCTCATTTTGCTTATATGTCTTGAGCTACATTTGATCTGTTGTCATTCTGAACCAATTATAGCACCTCACAAAACAGGTTGTGGAGCCACAGTCTCTCATTATAGGCATATTGATTCTCCTGTTTTTAGTCGTGTTATCACCTTCTACAATTAATATTTTTAAACTGCAGTATTCTTGCAATATTTTCAGGTTAGTTTTGACAAAACCACTTTTCTTTTCTTGCCAGCTTTTTTATATGTTTCACATTTTGTTGTCAAAACCACTTAGCATGTTAATTTTTGCACCGTTTAAGGTTATGCTATAGATAGAATATGCTTTAAAAACCTTACTAATCGTTGCTTAAAGAGTTGCTCTTTTCCACTTCCCATGTTCATGTCACCAGCTGTGTCAACCTTATTCACCATAAGCATCATAGAATCACAGACTCATGCTGAAAAAGACAAGTAAAACCAACTTTTTAGTAGTATAGATTTGCTGTCATAGCTGATGCCTTAGGGTTTTCATTCAGATTTTTCTTCCATGTTTGCCAATGCAGATTAGTACAACCATGAATGTAACACTGTCAAGTCCACCACTACACCATATCCCTAAACATCACATTTATACATCTTTTAAAAATCTCCATGGATGGTGACTCAACCACTTCCCCAGGCAGATTGTTCCAATTCTTTTCTTGATAACTCTTTTTTTCTGATAGCCAATCTAAACCTCTCCTGGTGCAACTTAAGGTTGTTTCCTCTTGTCCTCTTGCAAATTACTTCAGAGAAGAGACCAACTCCCACCTTGTTACAGATTCCTTTCAGATAGTTGTAGGGAGCAATAAGATCTCCCCCGAGCCTCCTTTTGTCTAGACTAAACAACCACAGTTGCCTCTACCGCTCTTAATAGAACTTGCTTTCTAAATGCTTCATTCAATAAGTAAAAATCAAGCTTCCTGTTATGGCTGAGGCCAATCAGTGAAACTGCTGTTAAATAGTTGCAGAATGAATAAAAATAATCTGCTAAACTGCTACTGGAACTTAAGGTGTTACCTCAGTGGACCTAGTTCAGAGATCTCTAATACATGCAATGGGATCCAACATAAAATTGAAAAATGGAGATGAGATCTCAGGTCTGGCTTCAAGCCAGACTTCCATGGAAGCCTTCAAGCTGGCTTCCATGGAAAGAAGTTATAGACTCATGGCTGCTTTTCCTGTCTTTCTGTCTTTTTTTGGGATAGAAAATTCTGTCTTTCCACACAGTACTCAACTGGGGAGTGTGACTGAATCTCATCTCCGAATACCCAGCTGCCAACTGATTATAGTCAGAAATACGTGTTCATATCTACCCAGGCGGAAAAAAGAATTTGAAATTAGCTGCCCTATGTCACAAGTGATGTGCTCTATTACTGAATTATCAGAGAAAAGGAGTGGTATCAGAAGCTCGTCCCTTTCTTTCAGACTTACTTAGAATTATACTAGGTCTCTGGCCATGTTCTTGGCCCTAATCTCTGCAGAGACACAGAGATATGAATCTCATATGGATTTAAATGTTCTCTGAAAATGGAAGTTAGGTGACTATATCCTTAGTTCCCATTTCCTCCTATTCTTACTGTTTAACTTACTGTCATTTTTGTCCGTGTGTGTTTGCCTTTGTATATTTCATTCTTTAACACCAAGTTTTACTGAAGAAAAACACAAAACACCTACCTGTCTGGGTAGCCTAGTATAACTTTTACTGAGTAGCTGTGGCATAAATTTCCCTTGTGAATGTATAGCCTAACAGCCTGTCTCCAGGCAGCAATCAGGACCCCACTGAGCTTGGCAAGGTGCAGTCACCGATCCGGAGCATTCACAACATAAGCTCATGACAAGAAAGAACAGATGGAGACAAAGGTAAATAGCATTGTGGTGGCAAATAGAGTAACAATGAAGTTAGGTCCATCTGTTGTTCCAGTAGGCACAGAAAGTATACTTGTCCTCTGCTGTGTCCCACTGCACCACTTCATCTCTTTGGGTACAGCAGGCAGCTTGATAGATAAATGGACAAGGCTAAGCTTTGACTGGAGGGGGGTGTATTTGTATGTCAACCCTACCTCCCACAAAGACTTTGTTCCCTTCATCCCTCTCTTTCTCTCAGCTCTGAATATCATCCCAGATCTCTTGGCAAGGCGGATGGGCATGGTGCCCTGAGCGTCTGTGGAGCAGCAGTTAGGTGCTGATTGAAGAAATCCATACATAAAGGGCTCAAAGCTTTTCTTTGAGGCAAAAGCTCTCCTAAAATATAAAATTCTCCAGGAACTCTTCCCTGGTTCTGCAAACAAATGACTTGACATAGCTGGTGTCCAAATAGCTACCTTCTTTTATGCTCCCAAGTAAGCTGTTCACATAACAACTGATGACTGGGGGTGGTCTTTGGTGCAAACTCTCCTTCAGCTGTTTCAAAACATCATTTGGGAACATGCTAGATGGTGCAGGCTAAAGCTGAGCCGTGGATAGTTCAATCAAGATGTATCTCTTGTCTCAGGTCAGCACACAAATCCTTCACTTATTTAGTTTGCAAATATAGGAGTCTGAGCAAATAGAGGTATTTGACAAGGCATGAAAGATACAAAATGAAAGGATAAAATGCACATATGTGAGGGAAAGACTCCAGTAGCTGGAGAGGTTCTGTAGGTTTATGACAAACTATCACTTCCAACTGTTTGGTTTGGTTCGGTTTTGGTTTTGGTTTTTGTAACGGACTGTCAGTTTTATCCAGGAAGAGGTGACCTTCAAATTCAGAAATTCTGAACACTGGATCAATGCAAATAAAACAGCAACATTCTTAGGCACTAAATAGAAAGCTGTGAAAATCATTCAGGTTAGAGTCAGTTGATTTTATTGTACTTTTATTACACTGCAATACTGCAAAGGGACTATGATTATTTTAGTATTCTACTGCGTGTCACATAGCCATCATCCTGTGTGTCATTTAGTCACAGCACCATAAACTAGAGGCTTGATTTTCTGAAGTGCTCAGTGCCAATCACTTCAGTCACCCAATCCGCCAGACTGTTTTCAATAATGTCCCCAAAGATACCAGCTCCTTCATATTTTCTGCACCTATAAAAAAGTGGAAAAAATAAAATAGACAAGCAAGCAAACAAACAAATAAACAAAACTAGACAGTTTAATATTATGTCTGCAGAAAGAGACTTATGTAAAATGGATGGATGGATTTGTTTGATTGCGGATGACTTCCCAGCACCGTGGAGATGGGCAACATCACTTAATATAATTGATACTGATTTCAATGTCTTGGGACATGACTGCAATTTAAATTCTTATTTTCTGGGTTTGTGAAATTAATTTAACATAAGGCTGCTAGCTATAATCACAAGTGAAAATTATTTATAAAACCACCACACCTGTAGCAAAAGGATTATTTCATTATTATAATGATTTACACTGCTTATTTTCAAATGTTAATTTTAACAGTCATAGTAGGAGACTGACTTGTATACATTTAATTTTTTTGCCTATGCAAAAATAATTAGGGTCGTATTTATTATCATAGTTATTAGAATAACTGAAAAAATGATTACTGCAATCAATATACTTTAAGAAATAGAATTGAGTAATAGAAGTGTTAAAGTAGTATCGAATCTCAGTGTCATTAGAAAAAAATGTCAGTATACCATCTGATTTTTATATGAGAGAACACCTTGATTAGAACTCTGTGAATTCACTCAAAAGAAATGTTCTTTTAATGATAAAGCAATATTTTAATCTTCATGTTGTTAAGCATAATATGAGTTCATAGCTAAATACTACATGACTGCTCAGTATTTGAAATACCAAAATACTTGTGTATATAAATTAGAAATCTGACACAAAATTGAATTATATTATTGCCATTCACAGATTGTATATGCAAGTAGTCTTCAGTCTGTTGTTTTTTTAAAAAAAAAATATTTATAAACCCAGTGTTCTAGTTTATAAATAGAAAAGCTACATTCAAGTTATTAATGGATATATCACATTTTCCATTGAATTAAGTCTATTAGAAGCAACAATTATTTCATCTCTAATGAGAAACTGTATAACAAACTGCCTAATCACATAACTCAGAAGCAGAGGAAACTCCAGTTGATTTGAAATTTTGTAAAGAATTGCATATTATGTGATTGGTCCACTTCTGGATTATATATTTAATGATAAAAATACTTACAATATTTTAAGTATAATTCTGTGATGCAAAGACTTTTAATTGGAGTTACCCATGGACCTTTTTCTCCTTAAAAAAAAACAAAAAAACAAAACTCAAATCTAATTGTCTAAACAGAGCAATTAATTTAAATCAACTCCTCTGGAAACAAAATAATTCTTAAGGAAGCAAACATGCTCCTCTTCAGACAAAAGTGCACTTGACTTGACAGATGTTATTAGGATTGGGCAATGAGGTCTAACTTGACAATCGTTTCAGTGTTCTAGGACAGGTTCCTGTTAATTTAATACATATTATTACTATTAAAAATAATAATACCAGTTAATGATAATAAAGTGAAAAAGAATTCCTGAGAGAAGTGGGAAACATGAAATTCTGTCTTTACCACTTACTAGTTATTTTGGTGATGGGTAACTATGCGGTAAGCCCTTCATTTTCTAAAGGAGCTGACATTTGCTGATGTACATAAATAGGCCAGCTGTTCCCTTTTTGGGGGGTAAAATATAATATACAGTTAAATCTACTCAAATTACTATAAAAATCCCCAAAGTAAGGTTGACATTCCTTCAGTGGTGAACCTGAACTGTAAATTCCTAAGTAATTAGAATGAAAATAATTTTCAGTATAAGTAATGCATTCAGATATGTAGGAATGCTTTTTTACATTCTCAAATGGCAATAATTTAGGATGTGAGAAATAAAGACATAAAGACAATCATTTTGCTACTTAATAGGGAATGTGATGGGTAATGAAGCAAGATTACAATTAAATTCTAGCATGCTGTGTCCTACAGGAAAAATCATCTCTAATGTTTCTAACCTTTATCAACTGGCAATGCTGCAGTTATGATCTCATAAGTAGTTATCAGTTCTGTCTGTATGGCATTGACGAGAATTAATACCATAAGACACTAATAGAGTGAATAATCTAGACAAACTTAAATGTGCAACATTGCGTGATGACCTTAGAATTGCAGAACAACTCTATGGTTTGCAACTTCTCATAATCAGAAATACTTACAAGCATCGTTTGCCAAATTACAATGTCTAAAATTAGGAACTCAAAGCCATTTTCTGTCATTTCACTGCGATGCCTGACTTTCTCACAAGTACTGACCACTTCTGACCCCATTAATGATAATGAGCCCTAAAAGCCCAGAACCATCTGAAAATCTGGAAACTGTCTTTTATATAGCTAAGTTCAATTATCAAAATTAAAAATTGTAACAGTTTTTTTTCTGATGTTCATCACATGGTGAGAAGGCATGATTAAAAGCATGGGCTATTGCTGATTACTTGGTGGTAGGAGTTTAGTAAAGCAATTGGCAACTAATGCCAACAAGTTAGTGCAATAAATTTTTGAACAACAACTTTTTAGCGAGACACCATCACTTTATGTGGATATCCAATCAGCAGAGCTGGAGACCAAAGAAGAATTGTTTTTTTTCCATTCATGGGCATAACACAAGAACTGAGTCGAGCAAGCGTCATATTCTTCTGAGTCCAATTTATGCTGCTCTCAAGTGGACTGATAGTGCTGAAGCTCTGGTTTGTGTGGACATTTGTTTTGAGAAAAGTAATTGTTACCCATCCACATAACTCATCCTGTTAAGCAAAGAAGTTTAGATCAAATGCCAGTGTACAGTATGGTTCTGTTCCATGACCACCACTCCTAATCTCCCCTTGAGGGTTGGCAGACATTTTTGCTCTTATTTATTTTGCCATCACCTTCCCAAAAGCAGCAGTTTGAAAAGAAAACTATGCATTGCTTTCTTACAAAGTGGTAGAACTGCCTAAACCTTCTTAAAGCTGCATCATCCCAAACTCTTGGAGTGGTTGTAATATGAATGGAAAATAAAGCAGATACTTAACTTCCCTATTAATTCCCAATGCTATTCTAAATGGTGCTCTACTTACACATTAGCTTAATGTACATATGTCTTTGTGTCATTGGAGAGATGGCAGTCTAAAACAGTCAGAAAGACTGTCTTGAGAGTGGAAACTCTACAAAGAAATTTTTCTGTGAGTTTTTGGTACCTGAGACATGCAGCTGAAGACTCCTTATTTATTTTTTTTTAATTAAAAATTAAGATCCTGCTAATAATCCAAAAGTAATTTGCTACAAGTATTTTAGCACATTTTTGCATAATACAAACTGTAATAATCTCTTATTCCTTAATATTTATAACAACTATTATCAATTGAAATTCAATAATGATATCTTTACTAAATATGAAACAGAACTTTAGTGCAAATATTTGTAATTAATTCTGAATAACATTGTATCATTATGCCTTTATATAATTATGGATGGCCACTTTGGTGTACATAGAATCACAGTATCATCAAAGTTGGAAGAGATCTTTAAGGTCATCAAGCTCAGCACTCTCACTGTAACCCCTAAAGCACTAAACTACATCACCAAATGTCAGATCCAGACACCTCTTAAACACTTCCAGAGATGGTGACTTCACCACCTCCCTATGCAACATATTCCACTGCCTGAGCACCTTAACAGTGAAAAAAAATTTCTCTAATATCTAATCCAAACCGCCCCTGTCTCACCTTGAAGCTATTTTCACCAGTCCTCTCACTACAGGTACGGTAGAAGAGATTGGCTCCCTCCTCACTACAACTTCCTTTCAGGTAGTTGTCAGTAGCAGTGAGATTCTCCCTGAGCCTCCTTTTCTTGAGAATAAAGCAACTCAGCTCCCTCAGCTGTTATTCATAAGACAGGTTTTCTAGACCTCCAGCACCTCAATGTCCTTTTTAAAGTGAGGGGCCTTGACGCAGACCTGTTCGGGATAACGGGAAGGACCACTCCACACGAAACGTGGGATAAGGTGAAATGGCCATTTATTAAACAGGGTAAAAGGG
>JAWWEE010000001.1:65031204-65085119 GCA_035221455.1 Xenops minutus
AGATAATGAGGTAGTTCCTTAGTTTGGTGGTGAGCTTCCTTTAGAATCGTTCCTGTCTTTGTTCTTGCACTTGCTTTCATTCTTATTATTTCTTCTCCAGTCCCAGTATTCCTCTGACCGTACTCCCACAGGGCCTAGAACTGAACACAGGACTTGAGGTGCAGCTTCATCAGTGCCGAGCACAGGGATCCAGATGATCACTTCCCTAGTTCTTCTGGCTCCACTATTCTTGATTCAGGCCTAGATGCCGTTAGCCTTTTGGCCACCTAGGCATGCTGCTTGCTCATATTGAACAAACAGTGAACCAACACCCACAGTTCCCTATCTGCTGAACAGCTCCTGAGCCACTCCTCCCCAAGCTTGTAGGGTTGCATGGGATTACTGCAACCCAAGCACAGGACTTGGCATTTTGCCTTATTGAACCTCATGCAGTTATTCTTATCCTATTGGATAAGAATCCATCTGGTCTGTCCAGATGCTTCTGTAGAGCCTTCCTACGTCCAACACTCCCACTCAGCTTAGTGTTGTCTACAAATTTACTGAGGGTGCACTCAATCTCTATGTCCAGATTATCAATGTTGGTGTTAAACAGGACAGTTTCTCTTCAATGAGCTTTAACTAGGTGTCAGCACTTTGTCACTGTTTTGACCTCAAGCCAGTGGCTCACCAGTGCTTTAGGCCTTTTAACCCCAGTATCATAAGGTGAAAGTATTTCAGGAAGCAAAAAAAGTGAAGAGGTTATCCAGCCATAACCTTACTAATGATGATGTGCCCTTTACCATGGACTTTGTGCAGTTTTCCTCAGATTTTATTATGAGATATCAGTGAGGAAACTTCAATCACTTTTCGTCCAGGCTAATTCCAAAGCACAAGACACCTGATTGCCAATTTTTTTTTTTTTTTTTCACTCTCTATGATCAGGCCTAATTATTTCTCTTTTGGTCTTATTTTCTTATTTCATCTGGACCAAATCACACAGTGAAACTCTAAGTAATTTTCCCGTTGTTTGTTTTCTGCTTACCCAATACTTGTAATTTTTTTTCCAGTGTTAAGACATCATTCATGTGAGAACTATACACCTGTTTCATTTTTGAAGGATTCTGAATATACTCTACTTGAATATTAGCTCTGAGGGGATACACAAATCTGACTACCAGACTACAATTTTCACCACGTATTTGAAGCCCTGAATATAATACATGAATGGCTGAAATATTTACATATCAGCCTTTTTTTTTTCTTAAACTAACTGAAATCTTACTCTGCTGAATCAGAAAGCACTTTCGAATGGTATGAATCTCAATTATATCCCATCTTAAATATACATGTTTCCTGTGGGGTAGTTTCCTGAAAAGTCAAATGTGGCTAAATGTCTCTTTTCTCAGATTTCCAAATTGCTTTGAGTGGGGTCTGCTAGCAAATTTGAAATAGTGAGCTTAAAAGATATGGAAAGGCTTTTGTAAATTTAGATCTATACTTTCCAAAATCATGATTTTCACAGACTAGGTAAGAATTTGTAAGGACTGGAAGAATAGAATTTTTTAAGAGTAGAAAAAGACAGAACAGAAATCTAGGAGGTTTTTAGACAAATCTGTACTCTGCCTACACTAACCTTTCAGGTCAAGCCCTTTCCTTCAGATTTGCTCTTGATACAGCAATGCAATGTTTTTTGGGACCTCAGAAAATCCTCTGTGACCTCTAACTCTTTAAGGGAAGAATTGTTTGCCAGTGTTTCTGAAGACTCCTGGTTTCTTCTTACCCTCTCCCTGACCAAAATCCCTTGCTTCCATGGAAAATGTTCTTTCTTCTTCCAGAGATTCTAATGCATTAGCCATGATAACCCAAATAGACTGTAATTAAAACTAAACAAACTAAAACCAGCAAACAAACAATTACATTTTGAACTAGGCATAAATACAGATATCACCTGCGAGAGCATCACATCTCTCCCTCTAACTTGTCTTCCCATTATTTTTCTGAGTTCCAGAAATGTTACTGGTGAGAGTTACAAAAACCAAACAAAAAGTACCCTGATAAAACACATAATTTCACAAACTTAAAGGAAGACATAAAATACCCAACAGCATAAGTAATGGCTGCACTATAAATGTTTGAAGACACACCTGCATGGCAACACACAGTCCTCTGAATATTGAATGCACAGATGGTTCCAAACAAGCTGGACTTAGAACTGAAAGAAATATTCTCTCAACACAGCCCTGGCTGAGGAGTGGGGTATGTATTAGCTTGTGCTGATCAATGTGCTAATAGCACATTCATACTAGCCTGGCATGGCCATGCTCCTTTTTGATCTTCATTTCTACTTCTGCATGATAACACTGAGACAAACCTGTTCAACAGACAGTAGCTGAATATGTTAACAAGGCATTGTATTATTCCAAATAGACATATTGCAAATGCACAAACCCCAACTCTTCATTTGCTGATAATTTGTAGAGAATTCTGAAGCCTTGAAACCACAGTTTGTTTTCACTTAACTTTTGTTAGCTACAAACACAGATGGTTCAAGTTTACTTAATGGTAACAGCAGCCTTAAAGTCAAATAATCCAACTGTTTAAATGCTTTTCATTTTATCCCTGCATTATATCTGCATTTTGTGTTATAAGCTACAATGCAGTGGTGTTATTTTACTGATTATCTGAGGAAGTACTTGGAGCATTTCACACAATTTTCTGTTTTATGTGCTTTTAAAATGTTATAAATTGCTAAAAGCTGAAGAAACAGGCTCTTTTATTATAGAGCAAAACTATTGCATGGTCTAGCAATTATAGGAAAGCACTTTTGTTAATAGACTCCCTCCAACATTATATATAAACAACACTGACAAATAGCACTTATCAATACTTCAGTGTTAATCCATCAGCTTTAACTAAGTCTTGAATGAACTAAAACTCTGAAGATTTCCACCGGTACCCTGCCTTAGCTTGCATGCTTCAACAATTTTATTATGTTAGCTTTCTTTCTACATGCATAATGCACAGATAAACTGATCCACTGGGGCACTGCCTTGTCTTCAATATTCAGTCGATTAAATGAAGTCCCAGTCTGAATAAAATGGAAAAAGAAATAGCAATGGTAAATACATTTACAACACGAAGAAAATAATATTGTACATCACAAGGGAGAATAAAATGCAGTTTCAGTATCTGATAATTTCCTCAAAGTTAAATTGTATCCATGAATCTTATATGAAAGGCATATGTTTTTACCAATATGAAAGTAAATTAAATTTACTTTCTAAGTAAATTGCTGCAGGGAGAAAGGATAAATATGTGATTTTTTAGGAAACCAAATTGATGTCAGTGACATCAACTGAAGTGAAAAGCAATCACTGTGTATTTAGTTATAGGGAATTGTCATCTCAGAACTCACCACATGTGACTGATCAACAAATCCCTATAAGAGTTGACCTGGAGGAGACGGGCACAGTCAAGGTGTTCACAAAGCTCAGGAACAAATAAGAGGAGTAGCCACAGTTACAAAGAAAGCTAAACTTGTCTTAAAAAAAAAAAAAAAAAAAAAAAAAAAAAAAAAAAAAAAAAAAGAAAGAAGTACAAGGTGGCTTTTGTTTTGTATAAAGGGCTATATAATTTGAGGTTATTCAAATGGCCTTCCCTGAGTTAATCAAGAAGTGTAAATGTCTTCCTAAACTGTTCAGACCAGCATGGGGGAAGCATATAATGGAGTCAGCCCAACTTAGAATATAAAGTCTGAACAACCAGCACAATATACTTTGAAGACAGTAATGTGTTTGAGCTCTTTTCAATTGCATATTTGTTACAAGTCATGGGGAACATCCACTGTCACAATGTTTGGCATATAGAGATTTCACTTTAAAGATATGCCTATCTCTTTCTATGTTTTATAGGGGAAATTTAGATAAATATCTTAAAACAAAGGCCCAGCTTCAGACATCTAGAGTGCTCAGTTGCCTAAACAAAGATTTAATGTTATCTGAGATGCTCCCCAGCTAACAAAGGTGCAAACGTCCCCCAATAATACACATCTCTTACAAATTATTTTCGTTCATATTCACAGTATTTGGAAGATTTAAGCATAGATTGTTGTATATGCAATATTGCAGCAAAAGTTTGAGTCACCTGATTTGAAAAATTACACAATTGCTTTAAAAAGTAACAATGCATAATCAAAATTTTATATTAGTAGCTTCATTTTTTGCAACCTCTCATTGAATCAGTGTCCACTTACATTCACATTCGTTTTGCACTGTCTGTAGAAAGAAAACCCTGATTTTGTAGCTCTATTTTTTTATGTTTACAAAACCAGAGGCATAAACAGGAGCTAAAAATTTCAAATAATGTAGGAAAGTTAATCTATTAATTTTGTTATTATAATCTAGAAGTGGAGTGTCAAGATATCGTTATCAAAATGTTATGCAGCATGAATGAGAGCTTAAAAAATCCCCCTCTTTCACTTCTTCCTTGTTAAAAAAAAACAAAACAAAACAAAACAAAGCAAAAACCATTTAATCATGTAATCATCACTATGAATATTTATAATTGCAAACTGTATAATGGGAAATTATAAAAGAAAATGTTACTCTTCAGTTTCCATATGGCTGCTCCCTGTGTGTACTTGTAGATGGAAAATGAGAGATGCAACTGCAGAAAGCTATTGTACCTACAGTAACAGGACTGTAAAATCAACAGTAGCAGGACTGTGAAATCAATTTTTCTCCTTTTCATGCATAGGTACTTATACAGAACTTTCTTTACACCTTTTCTATGGTATAATTCTATGGTTTGTATGTGTGGAGGAGTCTGAGAGAACATTTTTGTGTACAAGATGTCAAACAATAGACTATATAAGAAGTACATGTGTACTGTAAAGTAATACACCAACTAGTATAGCTAAGAATTGAGAGTAAACCATGGTTGTTAACATTTTTTTCTCCCCAGGACAGAATTTAATTGTAGTCCATGTGTTTTTACAATGATAGGTTTTCTATGGAAAATTATTTCCTATTTTTCTTAGTGTGTATACTATGATGTATCCTGCAGTTCCATAGGGATAAAGGAAACTCTAGCAAAACTCACAGCAAAATCGCAAGGTAATATTCTATCTCAATAGATTGATTTCCTTGACATTTTAAGTCATTGCATGCAGTACTTTTAAACAAAAGAGCTACTCTTTCAAGTGCAACAGTGCTTCAGAGATTATTCTCTTTTCTTTTGGAGCACCCAGGGCCTGGTGCTTCATTTGAAGTATATTTTAGAGAACAGCAACCTAGAAAGGTAAATACTTTGATCTGCTGGTTAGCTATTCTGTATGCTGTGAGAAGAAAAGGTTTTGCTGTAGTCTTTAAAAGGCAAACAAAACCCTCATTTTTTCTAGAGCACAAACATAAATTTAAATGTTTTGAAAATTCACATTTTCATCTCATGGTCTAAAGTTCCACCTACTAGCTACACGTTCTATAAAACTGTATTTATTTTCACTAGTTTTCAACTTGATTTGTCTCAATACAGCTTATATAGAGATGAATAGAACAGTAGCAGGTAGAAAGATGGAAAACATGATATTTATCTACCTCCACTCTGTTCACCCCTGATGTCTTTGGTTAAAGACAATGAATGCTAGGACCTGCCAATGCCATTTCAGCGGCATCCCATGATCCCAGCAGTGGTATCTACCATGCAGAAGAAACCACAATGGTGGCAACAAGCAGGGATGGGCAGGCTGCTCTGACTCTGCCTGTAGCATATTGGTGCCCTGGCAGGTGGTGGGAAGCCGGCAGTTTGGGGCAGCAAGCATCCGAAGCTGGCAACAGGCAAGGTCTCTATGGAGACCTTCCAGTCCGTGGCAGGACTCACCACATACAAAGGGAATTCCCCAGCTGGCAGCTGCAGTAACTTTCCCATGTCTCCTCTCAGAACAAAGACCATGTTTCCATCCCACTGGAACAAAGAGGACCTGTCCCCGTTCCACCAACCATTCTTATTCCTTCAAAACTCCCACATCACTTTCAATGAGACCCCCCTCTGCCTTCCTTCCCTCTGGCTCCAAGGCTGGTCCCCTGGTGGATACACACGCTGCTATCAGCAAGCACCCTTGTATGGTGACATGGGAAAATTCAACAAAAGAATCTAACCCATGGCATCGGATTAAGGTAAATGTTTTCCCTTTATTATAATCCTGCTCCCTTTCCTGAAAAGTGGTCAATTGGACAAATTTAATCACCTAGAATCCCTCTGGATTACATACTACTGTGGGCCGAAAGAGACTAATTTTTGTTTGGTTTTGGTTTTGTGTTTGTCGTTTGTTTGGGGTTTTTTGTTTTTTGTTTTTTTTTTTTTTTCCTACCAGGACAGTAGCAGTGGCATCTCTGCTTATACAAGCCATGTTGCTACTTCTAGAGGGTCTCCGCCAAGAGAAACACTGTGCTCTTATAGCCAGGGAAGCCTGTGATAGCCGAAGTTGTAAGTGACATTTGTACCTTGAGCAGTGCACCTCCTGCTAAGTCTGGCCTCTAGGAGTATGTTCTGCTGTATGACATGACTTTTGTCATGTTAATCATACTTATTGCAATCCTTATGTCCTCTTTTTTTCAAATCTAGATTTGAAGTATTGCATTTCAGATTTGAAAAGGAATAAAGTTCACTGTGTATTTCACAAGTTAAAATTTTACTTTAAGCTTAAAGGTTTCACACATTTTTCACATAAGAGTATATATAAAATTTCAAATTATTTTAGTCAGATTTTTGTGTTGTAAAAAGAAGAATTATGGTCTAAGTTATATGCTGCCCTTCCCTCTATTGCAAACAATAATAGTGAGCACCTTGAGAGGGTGATTCATTCCATCCATCCACAATTTTAGGTGAAATTGCCCTTTAGGGGTGGTGTCTGACAACCACCAGTAATGATAATGAGTGTTCAAGTTTTGAATGTGGATTATATTTTAGTATTAGATTATTCTTTTTTTTTTTTTAATGTTAGATAGGTTTTAATATTATGTGCTTGAAATAATGTGAGCTGAATCTTAGATTGTACATTAAATATGAACCCAGCAAAGGTTTACTGGTATAATTGTATTGAGAAGTTTAGCAGACCATCTTGTTTCTTTACAAATGGAGATTATTGGTGTGTCTTGGTTCTTAAAATTCCCCTAAATCTTGTATTCTATATTCAATCATAGCAGCTAACACTTAAGGAAGAAGTATAATAAATGAAAGAAGTTGAAAATCACCTTTTCTCTGATATATGTTGATATATTCTTTTAATTTCTGTCAAACAATAGTTTGGAAACGATTGTGGATTTTTTCATAATACAAGTTGCAAAATAGGCTTTCTTTCAGTTATGAAACTGGCATATGTACACCTATTTTCCCATTTGAGAAAAAGCTGGAAAAGGACATAAAACTTTTAAATTTCTTATGAGATGTAAAATTTGGAAATAAATTATTTATATAGAAATCTATTTTTATAATTACAGCTTCTGTCAATAAACTATTTGTATATTACTGTTTACTGATCACTCTGAGTTTTTGTATTAGTTTCACTTCCTGTGTTTTGTTGTTTTGTTTTGTTTTGTTTTGTTTTTTTTTCTGTAGCTGCCCAACAATGGTCTTAAGTTTTATCAGATACCATAAAAAATAAGTAAGGAGTACCCTCAGCAACAGTATTGACAACTTTCTTTGAAAATTCTATTTGTTTCAAAACCCATTGTTGCTGAAGGAATACTATACATAAGTTTCTGACCAGCCCTACCCTGAGTATAATTTCACTTGCCATATGGTACTTCAAGATTTGCTGTCACTAATTTGACTACATTGCAAATAATTAGAACTTTCTCAAATACTTTAACTACTTTGCACCCACCTGTAAGTGTGCTGACCTATGAAATGAGACGTTCTGTTTTTCAAACGTTGCAACTTCGTCCTTGATTCCACAAGGGCATGCAAGGGAATGTTGCCACAAGCTGTTTCAAGTTTTAATTCCAAAGTCCACACATATTTCATTTGCTTGCTGTTTAAACTTGTTCTAATTGGGCATGAAATTTTAAATGTGAATATCATCACAATTGCTAAAGTCATAAAAGAATTTCTTTTTCACCATATTGCTTTCAAAGTTCCACTCTATGTATGGTAGTAAAACTACAAATTAATAAAACAAAGATTTTAATTTTGCAGTCCATGTAAGTTTTTATCAAAATTTGTTTGGAAAAAACCCACAGCAGAATAAAATTAAAATGTGAGCAACTGCATTTGCTTCCTAAATTATGTCAAACCAACATCTGACACACAAAGGTGACAATACTCTGTTTACTATTGTGAAGTAAAGAATTTTTCCAAGAACAATAAAACTTTACCAAGTCTGTATTAGTCTTATTCTCTCTGATCTATGACACCTGGAGTGTCTTGAACAATATATTTTTTGAGATAGTTGGCAGAAGGAAATAAGTTTCTGTTCTCTTTTTTTTTTTTTTCCTAGTTAAAATAAAAAAGCCAAAACTATATAGGCCTATAATAATATCAGAAAATATCATAGTTTTGAGCTGAGCAAATGTCCAAGGATTAGAAACTTTTCTGAAAATAATAATAATCTTTTTTAGCATCTTAACAATCAGAAAGAATCTGGATAAACTGAAAATGTCATACTTATCAGCAACTCAATATCTTATGCTCATCTTTTTACGCTCGTTCCATGCACATGTTGGAGAATATATGTTGCTTTGTATTTATAATCAAAAATATTCTGAGGATATCGAATATGTGTCTGTAGATTGGGGCATATATTCATCCCACTGTTTAAATTGGTAACAATGTTTTCTTTCTAAATCTATTTAAAAGTCTCTTCAGAATGGATTTTCTTAGTTCATTCGTCAATAACAGTAACTCACTTCCTAATCCACAGGCACTATTCAAAAATAAAATTTTTAATTCCTTAATAATCTTTTTCAAATTGAGATACTGTGAAAATTTGCTACATAGTATCAAAGCACCCTGTGGTTATTTCTACCTAACACAGACTAATGAGGATCATGAAACAAAGCACTTTCTCAAAGATAAGATTGTTCTATGCAGTTGTGCTTCATCTGCCAGGAGCAAGAACTTCTGAGAGGCTGAACTTCTAAGAGGAAGGATGGTCTTTCCAGTTGCCACTGAGATCTGTGGAAGCTCTGGTATGAAGTGGCAGCCTGGAATTCTCTGTAACTTCCAGGCGAGCATTATAGCACCCAAACACAAAGATTTTGTGTTATTATTCTCTTTGAAAATTTGTTTGATTGCTAGAGACTTGTAGGCACTTCTGGTCCTGTTTTGATGAAGGTGATGTGGCTTTCTCCAGCAGAAATGCACTTTCAGTTTGACTTCTTTGACAGTTAAGAGGCTTTCTTTCACTTCCCCCATAATGTGCATTTAAAAAAAAAAAAAAAAAAAAAAAAAAAAAAAAAAAAAAAAGACAATGTTGGAGAGTAATACTATATGGGAGAGAAAACATGACTGAGATTTTCTGACTAAAGATGAAAAAGCATTGTTCTCACACCAGTACAAATAGCTGACTGAAAACATTTCTTGAAGTTTCTCTAAAACATATTGATCTTATAGCAGTTGTATACGAATGATAGAAACTATTTCATATATTACAGGTGTAGTTGCCTTTTATAGTGTTTTCCACAGAATACTGGAAATTATGTTTGTTACAATTTTTCAGGTTCATTTAGTTATTGCATCCTCATGCATTGTATGATTTTTTGTAAATAATTGCATCACTGATACATTAAAAAATAGAGCTGACAGTATTGAGTCAGATTACCCTGACTGAAGATCAAGAAAATATAAGCAATAAACTTACATTTACGTATTGGTAGACTAGAAATAACATGGAAAGCTGCAATTAGGACATAATTTGATGTAAATCAGAATTATACATGAAGCACATTCTCTTCATTTCATAGGCATGACATGACAGCATTTTTAAAGAAAAACTAATTTATTGGAATGTAAACAAATAATAATAGTAATTATTATGTAACTAAATTATGGGGATAACAAAGAAAAACTTTGTTTGTTTGTTTGGTTTTGTTTTTAATCTTGGCAGTGGTACTTTTTTGTTTGGGGAATCGAGTCTCCAGAACAGCATTGTTAGTTACTTTCTGGGGGCTGATAAGGGTTCTGTATTTGAAGATAAACCTGTTACAGGAGTCCTAGCAGTAGCATTTTCAGCTGGATAAAGAGAGGCTCCTCAAAAACTGTTTTACATAGTTATTTCAATCCAGCTGGCTCCAGCACACACATAATTCCTCACCCTTTATACATCTGAAGAATATGCAAAACATCTCTTAAGTAAATTAGCTGCATATAAAAGACTGATCCACCTGACCGTGTCTGCAGGAATAGTTTTTTATTAAAGACTTACAGTCTACATACAATTTAATTACTTCTATAGCAGGAATCACCTCCAGGAGTCTTTGGGGCACACCACCCAGGGTGTTAATCAACATTTCAAAGCATACCAATTGGACTAGACACAGCTGGAATTGCCAAAATTCTTACCAGGAGTACTTCTCTAGTAATCAGTCAATAACTTAATTCTAACGGTTCACATAATGATCTAGTTTCAAGTCAGCTCATTGTTTCAATCCAATCTGTCATCTCATCTATACAGATGACTACCCAAGAATTAATGACTCTCTAAAAATCGCTGTGCAGATTGACACAGTCCCAGTCTGCTACAGAACATGCCCAACTATACCACAGAACTTACTCAATTTCATACTTGTATTTCAAGTCTTGTAACTTTTACAGCTCTTGCCACACAGTAGACCATTCTTTAACATTCTTTAACTGTACTATGAGATATATACTGAGTAGTATAGCTGCCTTTTAATAACTGTTTCTGGAATTTGGTCCTGTTGCCTGTCAGTATTGCTGTTCCTTCCCTTCACATACATTCCTCTCTTGATCCGGCTTCAAGCTCAGTACCTGTGGGGGTACAGCTACAAAACCCAGAATGCTGCAGGAGTTACTTGCAGAGCTCAGCCTGTGTATGAGTACTCTGCATTTCTCATGTCTTTCCAAGACAGAAATTCAAATTCCTAGTATTGATGAAAAGGAGAACAGCAAGGAAGTGCAAGAAGACACTTACACCTGAGATTAATGCTAGAAACAAAACAAAAACTGTACTGGTTTCAGAGAAGCAAAGGTGGCAAAGACAGAAACAAATACCAGACAGCAGTCAAAAGTGAAAAGAGAACAGGGAGAGATTTTCATAAAACCTAGGGGATTTCAGAAGAATCTTTTGTTAGTCCTAAAAGAAATGATTGATTCACAACTAATTCGTGAAGTTCTATTTAGGTAAAAATTGTTTCTAATCAACTTTTGGGAGAAGTCAATGCATTTCTAAAAGACCACATAAGACATAAGGGTCTTCGAATACATTATTTTTTAATTGTTTTACACTTCAGAATATAATGCAATGTTGAAACATTGATTAATTATGGATGTGGGCAAAATTTCATTATGCACAGCCGGGACTTATGCTCTAATAACAATATTTTTTCAAAACTGACATTATCTAATAAACCCCTATAATCTAACCTTATGAAATGCTGTGAAATATATATTGCTTAAGGAGGAACTGCAACCCTCACACATTCAGTAGGGTGATTCTATAAATGTGTTTTATCTTCAAGTAAATTTCTCTGAATGGTTGACATATGAACATGAATTTACTGATGTAAAGTTAATGCAGACTTATTTAGGAATATGAGAAAGCTACATATTCCTCTGTACATTTTTTTGATTACTGTATTATAAACAAATTAATTGTAAAACTTTCTGACCTAAGATAATATAATTTTTATTAATAATTGGTGGATTATTTAGAAAGTATTTACAACACTTTTAAGAGCCAATTGTGGTTTCAATATATTATCCAAACAGTGGGCTGAGATAAAGAATCTTTTTCTGAGCCTGGAGAATACAAGCTCTTATTTTTGATCTTTAAGAGCTGTGTTCTTTTAAAAAAAACTAACCTTAATATAGATTTTTCAGTCAGAAAGTGAATTATTTTTATTTAGTTGGTTTTTTTGTTGTTCTCATTTATTAACAGTTACTTTCTTAATGTTTCTCTAAGAGAAGGATTGAGTTTGTAAGACTTTTCCCTTTCCCAGTTTGTTGCATAAAAAGATGAATCATATTCTGAACTGGGTACTTCTTTGAGATAAAGGTCACAATTTGCTCTATAAAAAAAGAACTCTCTTTTTTTCCCTGAAATTCAGTTTCTTAAACTTGGTGACCATGAAAGAGTGATTTATATTGCTATGGTAGAACAATTTAATGGTGTGCTTGGATTTGAACAAAAAAAAAAAGGAGGTTGATTGCAGTATGCAGCAGAACTAATTTTAAAAAAAAATATATATATATATTAAAAAAGCTGCAAACCTTGAAGTTGGGATAGAAATAGTTAGTTGTGAAAAAGCCCATGGTTTCAACAAAAGAAATTCATCTGCAGCTCAGTGAAATACAATGCAGTACAGCTTGCTTTAAGGGACATCAGTCTAAGCAGTCTGTAAGGCTAAAAGAGAAAACATTTTGTTAAATAAGATAGTTTCTAAATTACTAATCTTCAGGCTGCAGCCATTCACTTGTAATTTCAGTGGCACTGGAAATGGAATTTTCATTTTACAAAACAGAAAATAGAAACAAGAAATTTTTAAGTAAAAAAGGATTGTTATATATATATATGAAAAATTTGAAGCATTCTATAGTGCTTCATCCTTAGGACAGTTTCTGTTTCTGTCTTTAGAGGAGGTGCCTCAAAATTCAGACGTGGGAGTGTGCGACTGTAACAACAACTATGAATTAGACTTTGTAAAAACAAGTACTTTTTAATGAACTACTAAACTTTTGTAATACATTTTATCTAATGTTAGACTTGTCAGGAAAAAAAAAAAAAAACACGACAAAAAAACCAGCAAAAAAAACAACTAAATGAAGCCCATGAAACTTGATCTCAGTCTAGGCAGATGGCCTTCTGGGAGGGGCAAAAAATTTACCAGGATTAGATACCAGGGAAAATTTCTTGTATTGTTTACAGAGTATACACCATAAAGACAACATAGTAAAGTATCAGAAACAGAAGTATAAAATTAAAGATCAAAATGGTCTAATTTGTCGTCTAGTAGTAGACATGATAAAACTTGCCATACATGAATGAAATACTTGAAATATCTGGTTTTCCCAAGGCATTACTAGTTTGGATACGACATATTTTCTGTTCAATTCGGAATATATTTGAATATGACCCACTTAAAACTGACTTAAACGTTATGCTAATGATATCCACGGAAAGATGAATACAGAATTGGGAAGACAATAGGGAAAATTTAAAAAAAATAAATATATACAAAATAATAAATAAATAAATAAATAAATAAAAATATCTTGCCAGACCAGAGAAATCAGACTGAAAAACATCTATTGGTAGACTAAAAATAGGAATAAAGATATATGGCATGTGTTACAATTAAAAAAAAAAAAAAAAAAGATTAAAATTTTCAGTCTACAAGTTAATTATCTTTTTTCTATTAAAGCATATTTTTTATTTCCTATGTAGTTATGAAGGTTATTTAGCAATGATAGATGATAAGCAAATGATAGAGGATAATTAGTCATATAAATGAGTAACAGAGATCTATATTTTAAGAATTGATTCTGTATTACCATTTAATAAATTACTCATAGGTGGAATTCCCTTTTTAGAAAAAGCTGTAACCTAACTTGTAGTAACTCATACCTTGTTCATATAGGTAGAGACTTTTTGTAAAAGGAGCAAGATTAACCAAAATAGGCATTTACAGTTTACAGCTTCAGCTGAGTTCAACAATGTAGTTTCCCCTCTTTTCTTTTCCATCCACTCCCATCCCAGCTTCTAGCAAAGTCAATCCAGGCTCATAGGTTTGGAAATAAAATTGTGAAATATGGGCTATTATGTTGAATTATGAGATTTCTATTATTTTGTACTTTTATCTAGGAAAGAAATATGAACATAATGTTTTTGTTGTTCTGTTTCTACTCATTATTTGAACTAGGGTGTGCAGAATCATCGAAATTCATTAGCTGAATATCTTGAACCTCAAAAAGATGTTCAGTTCACTGAAACTTCTAGGCAAAAGTTTAGGTCATTCCTTATTTTTTTCAGAACTAGTTCATCTATTCATGGGTCTAATGCAATATTCAGTCCTTCCTATGGCAGTTGGAAACAGCTAGAAAAGATTTAAAATCTTTATTCTGAATTCATGCAAACAAGAAATAAGAAATTTAGAGAAAAAAAATATTTTTTTTTCCTCCAGACAAATGGATGCTACTTAGACTAATATAAAAAATTAAAATGGATTATATTTAGCTTCAACTGGATATCTGTTTAACCTAGTATTATCTCCCTGTCATTGGCTAGATGCTTATGAAAGGTCAGTATATTTCCACTAGTATTATCAGATTTTTGGCAAGCTCCTACTTAAGATCTTCTGTAGTGAATACTTTGTTTCTGCATCACAGTGTTTAATAGACCTTGCTGGACATTTCTCCTATGAATTTGTCTAATCTACTTTTGATCCCATTTGTACTTTTGGCATCCAATATATTATGAGGCAATGAGTGCCAGAATTTAATTACACGTTCTGTGAAAACCTACTTCCCTTGATTTGTTTTAAGCCAGTTGCCTTATAATCTCTTTTGCTGTGCCTACTTTCTGTGTTATGAGAATAAAGAATAGGTTCTTATTCATCTGTTCCATGTCATTCATTATTTTATACACTTTTATCATACTGAACCACCTGTTCTCCAAAGCTGATGATTCTTGCTCTATTTAATTTCTCTTTCTACAGAAACCATTTTATACCTCTGAGCATTCTTCTTCATATCAATTATATCCTTCTTGACAGCAAGTGACCAGAATAGTGTGCAATATCTGAGACATAGGAATACCACAGAGGTATTAGTGACACAGCAGTATTATCTGTTCTTTTCTCTATTCTTAATAACTCTTGATTTTCAATTTGCCTTTTTGACCTCGGGTGAATACCGAGCTGACTTTTCCTAAGCTCAGATCTGGATCTCTCACCTGACTGACTAAAAGCAAAATATAAGTCATCAAAATGCATGTACGGTTAGAATTGTAGTTCCCTCCGTACATTAAAATTTTCAACTGTTTTTTTCTTCCTAGCATATTTTTGACTAAGATTCTTTTTCTACTGTTTCATTTTGTTTATTTCTGACTATTTTTAATAATTTAGTATTATCAAACATCTTTATCATGCCATTACTCGTCCTTCTGCTTAGGTTTTTCTTGCAGTTCACTTGAACTTCACAAATACTGGTATACTTTCCATGACACAATACCATGCTACCCATAAACCCAACCATTTATATCTACTACTCTTTTCATATTAGATAAGAAAAAAGAATAGGCAATAGGTAATACAAAAGAAGATCTTATTTCTAATGACAGTATTAAAAAAAAACAAAAACAAAAAACAAACAAAAAAACAAAGAAACAAGCCAACAAACAAAAACAAAAACAGAAAACAAAAAACCAAACCCTAACAAGTCTGTGAAATATTCCTTCTCTCTGCAAAAATAGTCTTTACACTTCCCCATTACATTTAATTTACTACATCTATTATTTCCATGATTTTGAGAAATTTTTTTGGTGATGAGTCAAACTAAAGTACTTGTTATTGTTGAAAGTCTTAGCTAATAATGCCATTGTGGGTTCAATGCCTGTATGGGCCATTCACTTAAGAGTTATGCTTAATGATCCTCGTGTGTCCTTCCAACTCAGGATATTCAGTGATTCTGTGAAATATTCACTTAGGAGTAAGCTCAGATCCAGTCACTCAGGAATGACTATTTGTCTGTTGGTGATTTGACCTTCTAAAGGCCTAGTTAAAAACAAAGGGCAGTTGTGATTAAAATGGAAAGGAGTTATGTCACCTTTCTTATACAGTAGCTGGAGATTTCTTTTTTCTTTGTAAACAGAAGGTAGGTTGGAGTTGATGTCCCATATGGGAAAGACAGAAGAATTTGTAGAGGTTTCTTAGTTTTTCAGTTTACCTCTGAGGCATATGGAATTTTTCCTTCAGCCTGTTTCTAATACTGAATCAGTGGTATACACCTAAGTACATAATAGTCAGAAATATAAGACCATTTATTGTGGCAGTATCCTGAAACATTAATAGGTAGAGTCAAGGAAAAGAAAGAAGAGGGGGGAAAAAAGAACAACCAAAAAGCTTAAAAAAAATATTAATAATTTCTATCTACCATTTATTTAGCTAAATGTTTTTAGACTGACAAGTAAAAAAAAAAAAGTAAAGTAAGACAAAAAATACAGGACTGAGAAAAACAAAAGTAACTCTGACAGAGGAGGTTATGAATTCACATAATATTCAATTAGGTTTTATCTCATAGTCAAAATATACTGTGAATATCAAGAAGATAATAAATGTTATATGTCTATATATGCATAAATATGAAATAATTTTCATCGTGTAAACACTATCATCAGTGATTTTTCTTTTGTAATAGATGTCAAATTTCCCATCACACTCTTTTTTTGGGGAGCTTTTATTCCTTGGAAATAGTATTTCTTCAATTTTGACCCTTGAGAATTGTTTCAGTTGTTTTCCCCAGAAAGTAAATATAAAGCTTTGTATTTTCCAGAAGTGAATGCTTGCTACTTGTCAACTGGAACAATAATTTCTTGTCACCAAAAATGCCATTTTTTAAACCAACATTGGTTTATGGTGTTTCATATTTTTTCACCTAAAATGCATTAACATTCTTTTTAACATCTGGAAGAGCTTTGACTTTTGCTGTCAATGGTCTGGTACATAGACACTGTGCTTTTGCTGTTGGTTTGGTGAAAAACTGCTGTCTAGAAAAATTCTGGTCAGGCTAAACTTGCTCAGGCTCAATTATAACCTCTTAATGTTGACATTTGTAGCAGAAAAGCTCACAACCTTTTGACTGTAGTAGATGTGTAATGCAGTACCCTAATAATTGAACAATATCAGTGATTTCAATCAAAAAAAACACCAAAGGAAGCAAGTTGAGACTGTAGCAATTATATCTCCCTAGGTTGTATTCAGGATTTTTTTTTTTTTCTTCAGACAGGTAAATAACGAGTTTCTCTTAATTAGACTACATTATGGAAAATGAAAGTGCTTTTGAAAACAGCAGTGAAGCAGAATTTTGTCTTTTATCACAAGCATTATCTTGTAAATGTCTCAAGCAGTCTAGTTACCATGATAAATAGGTTTGGTACATGTACACTTTAATTGCTGAGTGAAATCTGCTGAAATTGAAGTATTACACTTGGTAAGAGCTATTAATTTTTAAATGACCCGTTTAATAGTGACCTGTGATATCAAAGTATGGATTTAAATTGGTAATTAATAAAAGTCCATTTCTGAAAATGCTAACATGAGAGCTCAATAAAAATGCTAACTAGGACTCAAATACCACAGACAGTTTATTGACATGTTAATACATATTACTTATGCTAAATACTTTTGTACACTCAGAACTAAGGATGAGAGGATAACAATGGACATATTTCCCAGCTAGCAGTTAGGAAATCAGTGGTACATTTAGTGGACTAGCTCACTTTTGTAGGTTTTAATCCTACTTATAACAGAGGAACACGGCATGACTTCTTTTTGAAGCTGCATTTACAAAATGAACCATTTTATCTGACTCTGCAGAGAACAAGAATTCTGCCTTTTCTTTAAAAAAAAAAAAAAAAAAAAAAACAGAAAATTAAGTAGTTCTCATCAGAATATGTTTTTAATTTTCAGGAGATGCGTAAAGTGAGCTCTCCATGATTTAATTGTGAATGTGTCACTGCTCGTATAAAAACAAAGCTGACATATTATCTGTCTGGTTTCTTTCACCCATATATCTAGAAATTGACATTTCAGAGGCTCAAAACACCTCATAACATCCTTATTGCATATGTCAGTACAGAATTTTGTCCTCTGTTCTGTAGGACAGAACAGATATTTCTTGAGAAAATTACTAAGTTCTATTCTAAAACACAGTCACTCTTTTTCAGACAAGACAAGGATCAATTAGCCCAGCTCAGCAATATATTGCAGTGCATATTTAAATCTATAGGATTAATGTGTCTTGCAAAATGATGCCCTAAATTCACAGCTGTTTTTTATTAGTAGATAAAGCGCCTTAATAGAATGATAGCATGAATCCTGAAACTGGAAGATATATGTTGAGGTGTATTATATGTCTTTAGAAGATAGTAGAACAATATTTTTTTCCCCTCATACTTAAGTATAACTTCTTCCTATGTTAAACATCAGGCTTTGGATGATGATTATATATGTATTCCTTTCTCTATCTTTTTTCTTTACGCATATATATGTATATATATGCATAACACTGCAATTTTTAATAGAATTTTTCTTAAGGGTGACATTTTTTTCAATCTCTCTATAGCTATAAATACCTACATTTAAAAAAAAAAAAGCCAAACAATCATGGAGGATAAGATATATGAGAATTTTTCAATTTTAAGTACTTCCAACTATCACTTCTTCATGCAGAATACAGTTATGTGTATGCTGACTCACAACTGGAAACAACAGTCTTTCAAAGAGAGACTAGCACACAACTGAACAGTCTAGAAAAAATAGAAATTTGGAAAAAGCATTCATTTTCAATGGGTCGTAATGTGTTTATGGCTTTAGGAAGCATTTATGGATATTTGACAGATTGCTCATTATTTTTGTGCATTACAGGTTTGTATCTCTTTGAGATGTTCTGAGAGCCCCTGTAATGCAAGCAGTTAACAACTACCAGCATCAACACTGTCTTATTGTCTTTTGTAATATCTTTCAAAAATTTGGTTTAGAGAGACCTTCCTTGTAATTTTCAATATATTTACATTCTTTTGGTGTCAGTGCTTTGCTCTTCCACTGCTTCACTTTGATTCAGCCATTTGTGAGTGAAAAATGATGAGCAGTCTCTAGGTAAATGTGTTCATGACTTTATTTACTGAGCTTCACATCAAGAATTACTTCCCACAGGCATGAAGTCACTATAATAGCCTAGACATTACTATGAAACATAACCAATTACACTGGTCATATTTAGCATTTATGTAAAAAAAAAATCTTTTATAAAAATAATTATAAAAGACTTTAAAAGAAGGAAATGTATTTGGGTTTGTTTTTAACAGACAAGTGACAAGCTCTTCTCCCTTCAGCTGTCTAACCTATCTGTTGCAGTATTTAAAATCTCACAGATGGCCTGTACCTTTGGGCTTCTTTTTGGGGAAAATATTGCCAGAGTATGGAAATAAAAACATAGAATAAATCAGAGCTGCTTTGTAGTCATGTCAGAATACAGTTAAGAAAAAACAGGGTTTATAAATTGTTACCTGGGTGTGATGCAGGCATAACCTTGATTTTTAATCATTTTAAAATCCCCACCTGAAAATGGTAACACAAGCCTGAATTCTGAAAAAAAAACTTCAGAACCTAGAAGTACCCATTCTGGAAATGCTCATACAAAACTGCAGCTCAAATCAGTACTTCACACTGTACCAAAATTTATTCTGATTGCTACTCTGTCCTTAGGGTGACTACCTAAATATCCAGCTTGCCTTTTTAAGAAAATTACCCATGAAGAGTTGGCAACTTCAGTGACTCCAAATCTCTCTCTTCAGAATCTCTGTTAGACTTTCTTTAGTAAATGGAGTGTATTTCTCAGAACCCTCACGGTGTTTTGTTTTTTTTTTTTCTTCTTTTTTTTTTTTTCTTACCCTTTAAAAAAAATGAGATATATGCTTTCTCGTCTACTCTGGTGCAAAGTCAAAATCTCTGTAGTGTCTGTATTACTAAATATAATAGTTTAGTGACCATTTTTTGGTCTTGAGATTAAGTAGCACACCATAATTTTCCCACCAACCTAAGCTTTTTTCTCCCATAGAACAAGGCTACCTATTGTAAATGATCCAAAGCCAATATTATTTTCTTATTTGTGTCCAGAAATCATTGTGTGTCATTTAGTATGGGCTAAAACTATACCAGGATATATTATTTACATATATGATACAGTCTGTAATGCCAAAAGAAAACAGTAAGCATGGAAAATGGTCACTTGATTCAAAATATGTTGTATTCATTATAATTATTGAATAGATCCTGAAGACGTGGATCAGATTATTAAGCAAGTGACTTTAGGTAGTAAATAAAAAGATAAATATATCTATGCGGTGTTACAAATTAGACATAGCTGGTAACAGAGAGTTGTGTTATAAAAAGTCAGAGCAATTTAATTTGATAGTTACAAACAAACATGCAATTACTATTCCATATTTTTAATTTTTTCTGTGTCAAGAAACACAGACTTAGCTGGAACAAATGTATATGATGCATCAAAATTTATTAATGTAGTACTAAATTCTATTAACTTCATGCATGATTGACATATTATTACCTCACTTCTAGTGGACTGATTTTAATGGCGTTCCTATCGGGTTAATCAGGATAAGTCTTTTTAAAAGCCATTTTTTCTTCTTCAAGCACCTGCATTTTCCTGTTCATCCCACTCAACAAAAATGAAAAGCCAACAATGTGTTTTATTGGTTACCAGCCATCATGTTCATTTAAATAAGGCTTTGCTAGGGACTAGTAGTATACAAATCTTGTGGTATGGTGAATCCTTCATGCTCCATTATTTATGGCAGTTGTCAAGCAAGGGATCTATAAGTTTAATCTGAGATTGGACAGGACAGTTGAGCTGATCTAATTATGTAGAAAAAAAAAACATCCAAATTCCCCTTCTGCTCTTAGCTTCTGAGTCCTGTACTGCAACTTTTCTTGCTTTAGCCCTGCTGCATGTTCAGCCCTTTGATAAATTACAGGATTAAATGAAATTCAGCAGTATTATGTTACTGATGAGCATCAGAGGAAGCACAGGGGTATTGAAAGTGGGAGGGATGAGACAGGAGGATTTCCCTGGTGCGTGGTCATAGTATGAAGCCACAATCTTAGTCACTTGAAATGTTATAAATGCAAGAGTAGTATCAAATATGCAAACAATTGAAACTAACTCCAGAAAAATGGCTTTGTGAAGAAAGAGAAATCAAACCAGTACAACTACAACTCATAAATTCAGAATTATATACCACCTATTTCTTTGAAAGAGAGGATAAAGAGAATATATCTGAAAAGGACAAAGTAATAAAATCTGAGTCTCAATAGAAGCCATTTTCTGCATAATTGTTCTGTGAGAAAGCTGCCTAGTTAATTTTGTTTACTTCCCAAAATTCTGTACACTAAGCAGCAAGAAAAAGACAAACAAACAAAAAATTGAAGTCAAAACCTTATAACACCTTTCCAGCAAAATTTAAGGAATTGAATGTTTATTGACATCACCTATTTTGGCTGTTTCCTTCATAATTTGAACAGATATGTCAGTTTTGTCTTCTCGTCCATGAGCACTCAATGATAACTGCCCTAAGGCATATTCATTTAAGGAGGAGCTTTCCAAAATGACAGCAAATCCTTTCTGATTAGTCTCAAGGAGCTTCAATTCAGTATCCAAGACATTTTTTTTCCTTTCAAATAGTGACTTAAATGAGCACTCCACTCCCATCTAGATGTCTCAAAAATTAGTAGTGTCATAAATGAGCTAACAAACAACTGAGAAGCTGAAAAAACCCAAACCAGAAGTGTATGTTTTCTTAAGATTTTTCAAACTTGAACTGATTTTTTTTTATTATTATTTATTTTTTAACTTACCTAAAAAGTATAAGATTTTAATGGAATAAACTGTCTTGTTCTGCATTGGTTTCCTTCCTATGAAACTTCATGCCTATCAAAACTGTAGTTTCTGACTCACTTTGACATTTTCTTGAGTGTCAGGTGTTGATAGATCCCAAGGTTTTTGTATTTCCAGAAGTATTTACCAAAACAACTATTTGCATTTCCTGGGGAAGATCTAGGTACAAAATTAAATTCTACTGTTTCATGTAGCACAGTATCACTCTGTCTCAAGAGCCGCGCTGGAAGACAGAACCTTTTTCTTGGATGTTTGGCATTTCAGGGAAAAGCCTTTCCTGAAATTGAAAAAAATAATCTGACAAAAACATTTCTCGCAACACTCAGCAAGATGATGTTCAAACGTCCAAAATACTTGGCAACTTTGTTTGCCTAAAAGTGGAAGAAGAGTGGAAAGAGAAAGAGAATACAGCTTACTTAAGACATAGAAAACTGTAAGAATCCCTTCCTTCAGCCTTGAAAGAAATGCACACCTATTTATAAAAAATGTCAGTTGTCACAGGTTACCTCTAAAATCCAGACGTGACTGAAATACATGCCCATTGTATGTATTTAACATGGTAGGAGAATCTTGAGTAAACCTGATTCCATATTTGAGTATGTTTGTTTCCTCTCCCTCTACATTTGCAACTTGAAGAGATTCCAAGAAGAAGATTACTACATTGAAGAATTTCTATAGATTGAGTACTGAATTCACATTCATTTAAATAAGATAATTTGTCATTTAATGATACTTCAAAACAAGCAAGACTGGGAAATGGAAGACTGGATTTGACTATCTGTGCTCAAATATGGTTGTCTTCAAACATGTCATTACTTCTTGATTTTGTGTTTTCTTATCATTATGTAATTTCATAAGTTTACTAGATATGAACTTACTATTTTCTCTGTGTTTTCTACAGGCTTTTTTTTTTTTTCTTTTTTTTTTCCCCAATAAAGTTAGGAAAAGAGGACTGTTTACCCTGTATCAGACCTGTATTAGACCAAAATAATGGATTTATTTTTCAGACTGCCTCCCCTCATGTTGCTGTAAACCTGAACAGAATATTTACAGCAACACAATAATTTTAAGGTTATGTTAGTAAGAATCAGCAGTCAAACTGTCATAGTTTAAACATACTATGTAACCCCATAGAGTTCATTTTACAAGAAATATTAGATGCATTGAAAAACAAGGAGAGTTAGGGTCTCTTTGCCATCATGTTGATCTTTCTGGTGATAATGTCTAATACAACTGCAGGCTATTCTATTACTTCACTCAAAAAAAGTTGTGACAATAAAAAAACACAAGATCATCGTAATGTTGCTTTTCTATTTTCATGACTATACTACATCTTTAGCATCTTTGAATCCTGTCATTTCAGAGTCTCTTATTTATTAAAAGTAAAAGAAATATTTGCTCTACTTCAGTAGCAATGAGTAAAGCCAGTAACTTTTTAAGATTTTTCTTAGTTGATATAAAAAATATTGATGTATGTTCATACAGGAATTAAGTAAGCAACCAAATTATGTTTGGTTTCTTATTTAGTTCATATATTCTGATATTTTAGTTAGCATTTTGTGAAAAATGTTTTTAAAGAAGTTAATTGCAAGCATATTTTATTCTATATGTTCATGTTAATGTTATTTAGTCATCAGGTGATGCAGAAAGGATTAATGCAAATTCCTTTCAAGCAAATCACATAACTTCACACTGAGTTCATATTAGAAACTGTTATTTAAAATCATCTTAGAGATATGATTTCTTGAAATGAAAAGAGAAAAACTGTGCTTCTCCCTGTTGAGAAGTGAATTGAAATCAGAATCTCCGGGTTTAGCTGTGTGAACTTAAGCAGATATTCTTTTCTCCCTTTCCTGTAAGAGACATGGGAAAGGAAGCTCAGTGGAGAGTGAAAAAGAGGTTATATGGATAATTAGTGGAAACTACTTGATTTTTTTAACAGCAAAACAAAGGCTTTTGCTCTTGTTGAGTCAATTTTTGTACACATATGAAGTCCTTTTTTTTTTCAGTTCAAAGTAACTTTAAAAGAACTTTAAAATGTTGACTTGTTTTTTCCCACATGGATATATCTTACAATAAAATGTCTGCACAAAGATGCTGTCAGCAAATATACTTACTTTGGTAAAAGTATTTTACTCATCCTTAGTGTTATGTTCAGACTTGAGGTTTCATCTCTTATTAGTATGTGCATACAGTGATGACATGAAATGATCCTGTATTTTTTCAGGAGTTATTAATATTTGAAAATAAAATTGCATTTCAGAAAGAACAAAGTAACTGTATTTTGTAGTCCTACTAGCATTAATCATGGCACCTTGAAACATTCACATCTTACTCTCTGGTCTATTGATGGCAAATGTCTGCAATATGAAATAAGGGAAAGAGGGGAGGATAAACTGGTGACCTATGCTTTAAATTCAAATTCCTCTTCTTTTGGGAGTTGGAAACAGTTATTTTCCTTGTGTTTTGGACATAATGAAAACATTTATTTTTTTTTATTATTTTTTGCAAGGATCAGACCTTTATGCTACTTCCCTTTACCTTTTGAATCAAGCACTCTATAGAGTTGTTTATGTGGTCAAGACTAAATGTGTTCGTTCTTTTATGAAGGGAATAAATTACAGCATCGTCATTTGTTCTGAATTCCACCAAAGTTACATGCAGTTACAGTCAAGAACTGAACACTCTAAACACAAGGTAACATGTTCTAATAAAAAAATAATACAAGTAATAAACAATGACAATAAAACAAACCAGAATTTATTATACAGCTAATCTCAAACCCAAGTCCTGAAGTCAGAGTACAACTGCATTGAGGAAAGACTTTATTATACAAAACAGCATAGGACACTTGCAGACCTTTTCTTTCCCCATGGGTTTCTAGAGTGCAGGCTCACGTGCTCTTCAGTGGCAAAGTTGGTTTAAAAATTCAGTTTTCAAGCACCACTCACTGATTCTTGTCTCTGTGTTAGAATTCATCACTTCTTCAAATGTAGCAGTGCAACTATTTCTAATGCTGTGCTGTGAACCATTGACATGAATAACAAACCTTGGAGACTTTTTTACTAATACAGTTCATTTCAGGGATCTATTCTACATTATGGCCTTACAAGTGTTTTCAGCAGCACAAAAGAGAGGATGATGAATGAGAACAGGCAGCAGGGGGTCAAGGTGTGTGTGTGTAGGGACTGAGGACATCTTAAATTAGCTTCACTTCCAAGGAAAATATATGTGTAACTATGTTCTTAGTCTTCCACCTGCTCTCTTCTTTATACACAACTTTTATTTACACTGTTTTTCTCTTCCTTCCTCCAGGGGGTATTTACTACTTAAAGCAAATGTCTGGTAGTTGAAAGTTCCATTCTCTTTGGGAAAGTGCAGTTTCTCAGGTAGGAGTGCTCCACTGAATTCCCAATAACTCTGCACACACTACCCTAAATATCTACAACCTCCCATAACAAGATAAGATTTTTAACATATTCTTTCCTTTATTTCTGATGTAGAAAGGGAAATTAAGTCAGCCACAACTACGACAAATATATTCCCACATTGTCTACACAGTCAGCCCTGCTTCTATTGTGATTAACAAACTCCTCTTTTACTTCAGTTGAAACAGACTTCTGACAAGCTGTAGATAAACTAAAAAAGTAAACTGAAACAATACGTTACATGAGTTCTAAAAGTAATCCTTCTAATTTCATGCTAGATCTTACATTTTTGTGACGTTATTCTTGCCACTGTCTTTATCTCAACCCCTGAATTTTCTATCTTTTACTCTTGATTCTCTCCCCAGTCCTTCTCGTGGGGGAGTGAGTGAGTGGCTTTGTGGGGCTTCTTGGTTGCTGGTTGGGGTTAAACCGCAATAGAGATAGTCCATACCTCTGGGAAACCTGTGCCAGGGACCACTTCCTTCACAATAAAAAGTCTTTCCCGATGTTCAGCCAGAAGATCCTGTATTTCAGTTTGTGCCCATTGCCTCTTGTTCTATCACTGAACATCACTGAAAAGAGCCTGGTTCCATCCTCTTTACACATGCCCTTCATACACATCGATGAGCTATCCCCAGACCAAACTTTCTCAACCTATTCTAAGTGGTACTCCAGTCCCTTAGTCATCTTTTTAACCCTTTCTTGGACTCTATACAGTATGTCCATGTCTCTCAAGTGCTGAGGACCCCAGACCAGAAGACAGCACACCAATGCTCAGTAGAGGGGAAAGATCATCTCTCTCAGCCTGAGACAATAGTTTGCATAATGCAGCTGACAACACCATTAGTCTTTTTTTTTCACAAGGTCACATTGCTTGATCATGTTGAATTTTTCATCCACCAGGACTTCCTTTTCTGCAAACCTGCTTTCCACTTGGTGCCTGGAGTTGTTCCTTCTCAAATGCAGGACTTCGCATTTCCCCTTCTTGAACTTCATGAGGTTCCTGTCAGCCCATTTTTTCAGCCTGTCAAGATCACTTTGGATGGCAGTATGATGCTCTGACATATCGGTCATTCCTCCCAGTGCTGTGTCATCTGCAAAACTGTTGATGTTACACCCTGTCCCATCCATTATCCAGACCATTAATGACATTGTTAAACAGGACTGGACCTGGTATTGACTGTTGAGATACACTGCTAGTCAATGACCTCCAACTAGACTTTTTTTCACTGACCACCACCCTCTGAGTTAATCTGTTCAGTTAGTTTTCAATCCACTACACTATCTGCTTATCCAGTCATAGCTTCTTTATGAAGTTCTTATGAGAGGCAATGTCAAAGACCTTACTACAGTCCAGGTAGACTATATCCATTGCTTTTCCTGATCTACCAGAACAGTCATTTTGCTGCAGAAGTTCATCGAGTTGATCAAGCATGATTTTCCATTGCTGAAGACATACTGACTGTTATTCATGATTTTCTTGTCTTTCATTAGCCTGGGAATGGTTTCCAAATTTAGCTGCTCCATCACTTTTCCAGGGACCGAGGTGAGGCTGACCGGCTTGTAATTCTTTTGGTCTTCCTTACTGCTCTTCAAGATGGTTGTGTCATTTGCTTTCCTGCAGTTTAAGACACTTCTCCGAGTCACTATGAGCAACCAAAGATTATCTAGAGTGGCCTTACCATGACATCTGCAGCTCCCACTACAGTTTTGGGTACATGCCATCAGGTGTCATGGACTTCTGCATGTCCAGTTTTCTTATCTATTCCCTTGTTGAGGGTGAAGTCAATCCCAACGTCCATGTCACCAACAAAGATCTTAAATAGCACTGGTCCCAGTACTGACCCCTGAGGAAAACCGCTCATCACGGGACTCCACTTGGACACCAAGCTGTTGAGACAACTCTTTCAGTGCAGTCATCCAGCCAATTCCTTATCTATTGGGTGGCCCATCCATCTCTTCCAGTTTAGAGGCAAGGGTGTTGTGTGGTACAGTGTCAAATGTTTTACACAAATCCAGATAGATGGCATCAGTCACTCTTCCCTTACCAAAGAAATGCGGTAACCCCATCACTGAAGGCCACCAAATTTGTCAGGCAACATTTGCCCATAGCAAAGCCTTGACAGGAAACAGAACTTCTCTCACCTTGAAAAAAATGGAATTTGACTTTTTCTTTCTGTGTAAATCATTGTGCTTGGTAATAATGATTTCTTAGCAGATAGCCAGTCAAAAGATTAATAGAATTAAAATCTTTGTAAAATAAACCTGTTCTCATTGACAGCTAACTTGTTTTTTTTTTTTTTTTTTTCCTTTTGAAAGAAAGTAAACAGAAACAAAGCCTGCAGCAATACAGAGAAAGCTAGCACATTAAAGAGAGATTAGCTTCAGGAGGCTATGACAGATGTAAAGTGCTTTGCACACATTGCTATGTGATGCTCAACATATGTTGTCAATTAAAAATTGCTTAAGAAATATTTAACAAGGCAAAGCTAACATACCCCTAGTTTGTAAGAATATATTGAGCTTATGCATCACTGCCTCTCATTTTATTTTTTCAGTTCTGTTCTAAGCAGAGGAGAACATTTTATAACATGACTCTCAGCTAGTTTATGTTTTAAAGTAGCACTTTAATTCAATGTATTGGAAAACAGCATTCATTTAATCTTTCAGTAACATGATGACTGAATAATTTAGCAGGGTAAAGGACCTGCTAAACTGATTAAGATTCATTTTCTTCAGTGAAATATCATTTACTGAACTTTTAAAGATAGACATCTAAATGCATTCAAAATGCCATAGACTTTGGTACATTCTTTGCCTAGATTTTTCTAAAGCCCATTACTGGAAAATCTTCCTAGGGAACACCAAGGCATATGACACAAGCTCTTAGGTTAAATTATATTTTATCATCTTCCTTATCTCCTACTCCTGATTTTTTTTTCTGTGCAAGACGTTTTGTTTTGTTTTCTAAAATGGTGAGGTTTTGTGCCCTATTCAACCCCCAAATAGCCACTAGACATTATTGTCTGTATTCTTACCCAAATACAAGTGTTTTTCTACACAATAGTATTGCAAAGCCTTGCTAAAATAGCAAAATTCTTGTTGAACTCTGATACATCAAGATCTCTTCACAAAAAAATGTACTCCTAATGTTAGGAGATTCCAGAAAACACCATTGCTGTTTTATGACCACAAATGAAGATCTTTTTACCCCTGAGGTTTACAGTCACCTACAAAAACCACTAAGTATGGCTGTGTTGTATATATTAGCTACTGTTTGGAAGAAGTAGTGAACATATGGAAGAAATCAATGATAGGTCCACAGACATTCTGTAATGTCTAGTCACCTCTACTGGCTCCTGAAATATTCACACAGTGAATTAACCTTTCAGTTAAAATCTGTAGTTCCACGGGTAATATTGCTGTCTTGAACCCGCTCTGATGGAATTCTGTTTCCACTCATAAAATATGAGTGTTTAAAAATAAAATTACAGTGTTTATTCCAAAAATCTTTGTACTTCTTAAACACATATTGTAGGCTGCTGCATACATCATCTGCCAACCAAATGCCAGCCCAAATTCTACTTTCCTTTAAATAAGATATAAAAAAGCTCTAGAGACATTCATAGAACTGTGAGCTGTATGCACCCCTTAGTGTCTTGTTGATGAGGGATTTTTATTCTACATTACTGGGCTGATGGATGTTTGACTATAACTTGAACTATTAATTAAGAAAAACTGAAACATATACTCAAATATTGCAATATATGTTACTCGAAAGGAACATTATAAAACAGAGATTTTTGTCTAAGTGAGAGAGAGAAAAAAGCATAGAGGAGGAAATAAGACTGGTTTTCCATATATATAAAACTGGAACTACCCAGTAATTACTGTGTTCTTGATCTTTATTTTTCTCCCTGCTCCTTTTTTGAATATGTACTATGAAATTATAAGCATAAATTAAAAAAAAAAAAAAGAAAAAGTGTCAAATGTATTGATCCTAAGAACTGGTAGGTCATGTTAAACAATCCAGTTTAGAATCCAAGATAAAGGAACATATATATACAAAGCATGTTGTCTTTGGTTTTATCAAAAATAAAATTCAGATCTGAAGACAATGTAATGTCTTCATAACTTTCTTATTATTCAAGTATGCCAGACAAATGTTTTAGTAATGCAAGAGGATTTTCTTTGTTGCATGTTCTGGTCACATAGATACAGCATTTAAAGCCTGTTATCGAAAACTGAAGCTTTGTCAGTTGCTTAGATACACCTTTCAATATTGCTTGGTTAAGTATAACCTTATATAACTCATATATTACAAGAACGGTTGAAAACCATGTGGACTTTGGAAGTCTCAAGGCATGATAGCTTATTGAAGGAAGAGAGAAAAAAACTTAGGTAATAATATTATATATTTTCAACCTTTTTTTTGTCCACACAGGACTTGCCTAAAGCATCATTACTAAGAAAGGAAGGCTACTGTGAGATTTGTCATCCATGTGCAGAGATTGAATTGATGTGCATACAAAAAAATTGAAAGCACATGACCAGGCCTGAACATGAAGTTATGTCCCTGTTGAAGAAATTTAAAGTGTTTTACTATGTTGAAACGTAATATGAAAGATATTTATTTCCTTCATAATAAGTAAAGAATCATCAATATTGTAGAACAGTAGGACAGGATAACACTTTTTAGATTTTTGTACTTGATTATTGTTCACTATGGTGCCTTTTAATTCTTCTTACTGCATTAAATTAAGTTTATCAATAGTCATTTTCAAATGAACAAGCTCTCTTATTTTTATGTCAGGAAGACTGTTACATGTACCAAATCCATTTCACAATATTGCTTTCCCATATTTTCTGCCATTTTTCAGGTACCAGTTACCTCATTGTTTTTTGTTTACAGTTGCAACCAGGACAGAGTTAATTTTTTGCAGTAGACAGGAGAAAACATGGGCAGGACATGAAGGTTATCCTATACCACTTGACAACACTGATGGGAGTAGGGAGAAGGCAGTATTTTCAGAAGGAAGGGGCCTCTTCTGGTCAGGACAGTGTGACTGCAGTGAGGTCACGAGCTCCACAGTGAAAATTTTGGTATATGAATCACTCCCTCTTTTGTATAGTATTCCTATTAAAATTGTTGCTGTTACTATTTGTTTTCTTATCTCATTACTGTTTCCAGTAAATTGTTCTTATTTCAATCTGTGAGCTTTACCTTTTGTGCTTCCAATTCTCCTTTCCAGGCACCTGTACAGTGGAGGGGGAAGGGGAAGGAGGGAGCAAGAGAGCAGTGTGTGGGTTTAGCAGAATCACTAAAACCTTTCCTAAACCATGAAAAAAACAAAGTTTATCTTATCAGATTTCTTATATATTGCTTATTGATTTGTTATAAAGATTTGTTAAGAACTACGTTAGAATTTGTATAGGGATATTCAGCTTTGGGGATGAGTTTGCAGACCTTGAGAGCTAACAGTAAGTGCAATATGCCTGTGGCTTCATCACTGTCTTCACCTAAGCAGTGCTGGTTAATGCTAGCTCTAAATTTGAAGCATATATGCAGATATTTTGAAAAGTTATAGTATATTTAGGGAGTTTTTGCTCATCTACAGTAATTTGTTCAGTCATAACAAAATGAAAAAAATATAATTATATCATTTCATTTGAATAATTTTAGATGTATCCTAAATGCAACCATTCATGGCTTATAAAAATTTTTTCCTGGAGGTATCTCCTTATGTCCTCATTTCTGACACCCTCATACTTATAATTTTGATGATCTGATCTTTTCTCTTTTACAAGTGCTGATTGGAATGCTCCTTTAGTTATTAATTAATATAGAAAAAATTGAGCAAGACCCCTCTCATTTTTACCTATTTTATAGAGGTCTGATATTTTGTAAAAGAAGGCAGAGAAGGTGTGTGATGTGGTGGGGAACTGTTATGTGTATCCATATTAACTTCTATTGGTATTAGCACCACACATTATGGCCTTTACAGCAGCTCAAGTATCCTTGATTTCCCGTATCAGTAGTGAGACTTGTTGAAACTAGGCCTCTCTCTTGAGCCTGTTAAGTCAATTTTCAACTTGTACCAATTGCAGAATTATGAATTGTATTGATTTTTTTTTTCTTAATAGCGTTCATATATATTAAAAACCTTTGGCTGTTATTTGTTTTTTCATGTAGCCTGCTTCTATGGAAATGGTGGCATCCTCTCTATCCCATCAGGCTGTAATATGCGTATCAATGTCCTTAGGCTGTTCTTAGCAGAAAGCAATCTTAGGGGCCAAAATGTAGGGGGAGTGAACAAATTAAAATTTTAAGAGATTTAACATCTTGTTTTTCATTCTGTGTACAACTTCCTACATGTAGCTTGCACTGTAGAGGCTGTCATCTGAAACTAAGCTGGTTATGTTATGCTTTGAAGTTTCATCATCTTCTTGCAAAACCTGAATCAGAAGGTTTTTTTCCATCTGCCAGTTTAGATATTGAATGGAAAGTGAGAGTTTACAACAGTACAGAAGTGGCTGAACAGGTAGTGACAGTTGAGTTTTCACTGAAGAGTTCCCTTATGCAGAATTTAGCACTATCAAAGCTGTCTGTCTAAACCTGGGTGACAAGAAGAATTTTTAACCCTTACGAGAATTTTAATCCAAGTCTTCAACTTGACTTTACTTAATCATATCTCATCTATCTTATGATGTTTGTAGAAGGGCATGAAAAATCCGGATGTGCAGTGGCCCAGAAGAACAAAAATCAGATTAAAGTAAAAACATGCATCCAGTTTCTATACACACAAGAGTAAATTCCAAAATGTGAGCAAGTGGAAAATATCTAACATGAAAAGATGTCTGAAATGGAAATGGTAAAAGTAGGGACTTTGCCTTATTTGCTTGGTTTCTGTCATTTGGAATGTTTCCTTTTGCTCTTTCACCGACAGTGTTCTTAAAATGTTTTCTGCTTGCTTTAAAATTTACATAACTTTTTTTTGGAATTTCCTGTTTCAGTTTTTAAATTAGACAATATACTGCTAATTATTTTGATTAATTGCTACCTATTCAAATAACTTTGTTTTTACATAGTCTCTGAAAGAGAAAATTCATTCAGTTTCTACTTCTAAAATATTTGCTCATTTGTATCCTTAAATTACCTACAATGTAGTCTGTCTGAAGTTTCATGCTGCTGGAGAAAACTACTGAAGAAAACTAGAAGAAATAATTTAAAAAATGGAAAAGTGACTATCTTTAGAACCTGTGTGTCTTTAGAACCTGAACACATGTAGCTTTGATATAGGCAATACTCAGCTGTATAGGGAAACAATTTTCAAGGCACACTAACAGAGCTCAAGGGAAATCAGTGCAGCATCTCCCCAGACACTGAAAGCTGCTGCTTAGAACTTCTTGTAGAGTTGTGTAATGCAGGGAATTAATGAATGTGCAGCTAATTTCACTTATGTCATTGTATATTTTGATGAGACATTGTTGAAGTTAGTCTCATTTAGTGTCCAAGAAAGATAGGTTTTATTTTGTCACATATTTTCTTAAGGTTCTCCACAATTTGGCTTCTTTGTCTTGTTTACGAGTTTTACTCTTCACTGTTGTGACAGAATTTGAAAAATCTTGTATTTCCTCACAACCGGAGGTTGAGGTTGCAGCAATTTTGTTCCTAAAATAAATTTAGTTCAAAATATGGGGGTAAAAGATTATATCTATTTCTTCTCATTCAGAGAAATATTCACTGTGTGAACTTTGCAAGTCACGGTAGAATACAAATCTTAGTTTTTAAAAACCTCATCCTATAGACCTATTCATAACATAATTGAGATTACCAACACTACCTACTTTACCAGTTCACATGAGTCATTGTATCAGAGCTGAAAATCTCTATCTACCTCATGGCAGAGGTATCATAGAAAGAATCTCATCAATTTTGTAGCTGAATTTGTGCTGGCAAATTAAACAATACCAAGAACATCAGTGAACATAGGGATGCTATCATGTTTATTGCTAAATTAAGTTCTGTAGAATCATTTCAGCTCATAAAAACACTCCTGGTTATTTTCAGTCACTACTGAGGAGGGAGGCTGAGTAAAGAAACATTCCTAGTAGGCAATTTGGATGTTGCCACTCTACCTTGGAAGGTAAGGAAAAACCAAAGAAAGGATAGGAGCTAATCCATGTCAAACAACCTCAGCATTAGTGAACAATCTCAGGATTCCTAACACATATGTATATGTGAGTTCCAAATTGTACCGATAAATTTCGTGCCCTTTTAAAATTCATTTCTTATGAAAGAGAAATTTGTACTTTAATGACTTTTCTTTCTTTCCATTCCTCCCATACTCTGCACTTACTTACTCGTTTCTTTCATTTAGTCTCCTGCCTAGGATTTTTTTTTGCCCTCTTTTTCACCCGCTTTTAGAAATAATGATCTATATATCTCTCATTGCAGGCAAGAGCAATGCCCTTTTTTCCTTTGTTCTGTCATGTTCAACCCAGTGTTCTGTTCTCTTCTCCTTCATTGCCCCTGTTCAGTTATCTCCTCTAAGCTTTTTATCCACAGTGTTTCTTGTCTTTTGCTCACTCCCAGTCATAGTGAAGTTGTGGCATATCCAGATTTAAGGTCAAGTGTTATAATTTGGAAAGTGCTGGGTTCCTACTTAACAGCTACAAATTTAGGGGTGAGCGGAGATGATTTTAGGATAACTTTAATTTTTTTAAATATGTTTACTGATTTATTTATTTTCCAAAAGAGACAGATAAAAATAAAAAGAAAGAAAACCTTTTCATTTATTAAAATCACTGTATTAAATTTCTGATAACAAATCTTTGCAAAAAACTGAGACTTATCATAGCAAAACCACTAATTAGGCTATCAGAAAGAAAATCTAAATTGAAACTGAAGATTTGCCCTTTTTTTATTTTTGAGAAAGTCTAGAAAGAAAGTAAAAATATCCTTCAGTGTAGGGAGTGCAATATTCCTTTTTGGTACCCTGAGCACAGTGGAACAACTACAGAAGAGACTGTGTTCCCCTTGTATTTATCACAGCAACCCTCCAGTAAGGTTAAGCTTCTTGCCTTTCTTCCCTTTTGGATTAAATTTCCATTACACTTACTGTTGAGACACTAAATTGACATTCTGTGTTGACTGCCACACAGTTTTGCTATATTGTTTTTTGTTGTTTCTTCTGAAAATGAATTTCTTGCATAGTTAGCCATTGATCTTCATTACAAAACCTGTTTAGATTAACTCTTAATATATGCAAGGTATCTTTATATTAGGAGCACAATTTTTCTATACAAAAACTAATGCAGATTGCTCAAAAAAGAAAAAAAAAGCTAAATTAATTCAGCTATTTCATTTAGGAACATATCTGACACTGCTTTAAAATGAAGAAATACTTTTTATTTTTCTGGCATTGTGTTGATGTACGTTATCTGTGTATTTGACTTTGTAAATCCGTTTTGTCTTTCAAGACCTTTCACAGACTCCTGCTTTTTTCCTTCATTCAGTATTGAAGTGTTGACTCCTGATTCTAATAATTAGAAATTTAACAGGACAATAATTGATTATTCATGACTGCTCCCTTTTCATTCCACTTCATCATTGCTACTTCACAGAAGCATGCACAAAACACACATTGTTTTTGTTGACATTTCCCTTTTGCTATTATGCTATGTCCTTGTTTCCTGTTAGCCTCTAGTTTCTGTCTTTGTCTAGTTGCTCCATCTTATATCATACTTAGGGAAAGAGCTATCTAACACTACCTGTCAAAATCAGGTAAACCATTTGTACTGGATTTACCTTGGCTGGACACCAGGTACCCACCCTTCTTCACTCCCCTCTGTAACTGGACAGAGGAGGGAAAATATAATGTGGGATTTATGAGTTAAGGACAAGGAGAGATTACTCACCAATGTCTGTCACAGGCAAAATAGACTCGAAGTTGGAATATTAATTAAATTTATTACTAACAAAATCAGGGCAGGATAAAAGAGAAGTAAAATAAATCTTAAAACACCTTTCCCCATCCTTTCCTCCTTCCCGAGCTCTACCTCCACCCCTCCAGTGGTGCAGGGAGACAGAGAATGGGGTTACAGTCAGTTCATCACAGGTTGAATCTGTTGCTGCTCAGAGAGCAGAGTCATTCACCTGCTCCCCATGAGATGCCCCCCACGGGATATCATGAACTTCTCCAGCCTGAGTATATCTCACAGGCAACAGTTCTTTAAAAACTGCTGCCACATGGGTCACTTTTCCATGGGGTCAGTCCTTCAGGCACAGGCCACTACATGGGTAGCATGGGTACCCCACAGGATCACAAGTTCTACCAGGAAACCTGCTTCATTGTGCCCTTCTCTCCCTATGGGTCAGCAAGTCCCTTCCAGGACCCTCTTCCAGCATAGGCCACCCACAGGGTCAGAGCCACAGCCTCCTTTGGGCACCCACCTGCTTTGATGTGGGCTCTTCCATGGGTTTCGGGTGGATCTCTGCACTCCATGGACTGCAGGGGCCCAGCTACTCCACCATGGTCTGCACCATGGGCTGCAAGGGAACCTCAGCTCCAGCATCTGAAGCACCTCCTCCTCCTCCACCAACCTTGGCATCTACAGTTTGTTTACATGCTTGCTCTGCTCTTCCCTGAATGCAGTTTTGTCAGCCCAATAATTTTTTTTTTTTTTTCTTTCTTAAATTTGTTATCACAGAGGTGGTACTATCATTCCTGATTAGCCAATCAGGACCTTGGCCAGCGGTGGGTCCACCCTGAAGTCAGATGGCTCTGCAGAACTTCTCACAGCAGCCACCCCTGTAGTCCCTCCACAACCAAAACCTGGCCACACAAACCCAATACACACCTATTCTGAGCAAGTTGGCTCTGCTCCCTTTCTAGGTGAGAGAGATATCTAAGTAGTGTCGCATCACATTACAGAGTTCACAGAGGGAACTCAGCTTGGCATCCACAGCAAATCTTAACCCAGAAGTCTGACTTTAGACCATTAGAGTTTAAGCATACTCTTAAATTTTGTTTGCTGAGATCTGTTTTTTTTTCAGATTTTGATACAATGGGATCTAAGTCCATAATTGGGCCTGGACTAGTTACCTACATTAAACAGCTGCTAGCATAAAACTGAAAAAACAAACAAACAAACAAAAAATCAACAACAAAAAAACCCAAAAGCCACTATAGTAAAATTAAAGCAAACAAACAAACAAACAAAAGCCCCCCAAGCCCCAAAATCTGCACCCCTTCCCCTCCCCCCCACTGTCCCAGCAACAAAGCAAAATGGAAAAAAAACCAAAAAACAAACAAACAAACAAACCTTTGGGAACAATCTGTCTATTTAGAAGAAAGAGTTGTAGATCCCTACAGTGCAACCTTCCCTGTAGTCTACTTTTCCAAGGCACTAAGATTTTAATACTACTGACCAACTGAAATTACAAAAAATCTTCCCCTGCTCCCCAGTACTACAATAGGAGAAACAATGTTAGAGGACAAATTTTGATTTAGTGACTAATTAGTAAAAATGTTTTATCATGAAAGTTGTGACTTTAAATGTATAGTCACTATTACTGCATTATAGGTTAAGATATAATAGCTGAATTCAGCTATTTTTGTGTTGAATACTTTAGGTAGGCAAGTAATGAAAGAGGAAGAAAAAAACATCTAATGTACCTGGTTACAGATGATGCAACATAATGTAATTTAGCAGTTGACACATGCCACTACAGATTAATAACATTTTTAGACTAAGTCTAATAACTTTCTTTTTCATTGCAAAATTTAAACCCAGTTCCAGGATTTTTAAATAGAACTTTTAACTCCATCAGTCAAAGATGAGCAACAATATACATATTGGCATTAATGACTATCTTCGTGGGTTTTATAGAAAGACATCTGTCATTAAAATATATATAAAACCCCCAATGTTTCAAGCTATGCAAATTTAAAACTTTCTTAAAGAGCAGTGAAGTTAATATTCTAATAGCATGCAGCCATTTTGCACCATTTATCTTCATATTCTAAACAGCACATCAGAAGTCTACTCAAGCATAATATTTTAATTTAAAAGAGGAAATATAGATTTAAATTAAAGAAACTATTGTAGGACAATCTGTTTTATTACTGATTAAGAAAAAACTTTAATCTTTTATCTCTATATATTCTACCAGCAGAGAGCTGCCAATACCTACCTTATGTTGGTGTTTTTGTTGAGGTTCTTTCCCCATCTTTTAGGGTATACTGTCACCAAGAGTGATTTTTAAGTATTCTGATCCATTGAAACAATGACCATTGAGTGGATCACAGGATAAAGTCTCAAAAGTGGGTAAAAGGACCCAACCACAGCAGTGCCACTTCTGTTTAGCCAGAATATGAATATGGGAAAATGCGCTACAAAAAGCTTCAATACAAGATGCAATTACCACTTTCAATCTGTTGTGGATGATTTTTCAACAGCAAGTGTATCGGCTTCCCAGCAAGAATGTAAAGTATAACTTCCTTAGCAAACTCTGAGAATCACAGAGTTTTTGCCACACTCTAATACTCTCTAGCAAGCTCTTGTTTTGCATAAATAGTGTATTTATGAATTCTCTTTCTCCTATTTTGAAAATTATATCTATCTTTTATTGTTTACCAACAAAAACTCATTCTCTTTGCTCTATATAAAACCAAATATACCTGTTGTCTGTCAGCAGCTCTTTAGAAGGACGAATACTGATCCAGGGTTACATTAGATATTTCACTCATTGTAAAAAGAAAAGCTTTGTTGTTTTTTTTTTTTAACTGCGTAGTCTAGTCAACTAATTTGAAGGCCACAGTGATGATTTATTTTTCACTTCTTTCAAATAATTCTAACAGATTCCAATAACAGAAATGTGATAACATATTTTCTTACTACTCAAAGTTTTATCTTTTTTATTATGAACAATTTTTGGTACTATAGATTTCAATAATTATTTTCAGCAATATATTTTGCCAGGGTTTTGCCAGGTTAGTGGGTTTTTGTTGTTTGATTGATTTTTGTTCTTGTTTTGTTGTTGCCTTGCTTCTTTATTTTGTGTTTTGTTTTATAAATCTAGAATGTTGAAAATTTCTATTTCTTTACTTTCAATATATTTTTTACTTTTTGCATCAGATTTTTACTTTATGCTAAGGTGAGAACTCTCTCAATTTCTGTGATCATCTGTAAAGTTTAGTTTTCATATCTACTATTTTTAAAAGTCTTGTCATGCTAAATGTTCTGTTGCTTTCTTCCCTTGGTAGATTTTGATTAATCTTAATATATATATGAGTTCGATTCTCACATGAAAACTGCGTGGGACTTGATGTGCACTACATGTAAGGTAAATCGTCATCTAAAATCTTCATCTCTAAATGCTGAAGGTTAGTTATCCCATTCAACATTATATACCTACTTCAAATGAAAACTGCATCTTATGGAACACATTTTGCCATGGTCAGAATTATATTTTCTGATTTCTAGTGCAGCTTTCCATTTCCAAGATCATGCACAGAACACCAATGTTAATAAGAGCCTATGACTATGCAAGTTAACCATTGATCTACCATTTTGTGCATTTTTTTTTGTTATTTATGTTAATATTTCTACTTTTTCTGTTACAAGTTAATAACTGTCATCAGCTGATTTCTTTTAGGTGTCACAGCAGCAAAAGGATTCTGAAAGAAGGAAATCTTTAAGTCATAGAGTCTGAATGAACTGGGGTAAATGACATGCAATACTGCAAGAAGCACAGCAACTTTTGTGGGACAGATATAATGAGATTATGAAACTTACCATGCTTAGCACAGTAATGATATCATACAAGATAAGAGATAAGAAAGCTAGGACAAGTAGAATTTTGAACAATGCTGGAGTTCTGAAGAAGTCTCTTGAATATATGCCAGTGAAGAGGAAGAGACTCATGAAAGTGAGATGAAAGGAATTAACAGAAATATTCTTTGAAGCTATGTTTTGAATTAATTACAGGACTTGACAGACATGTCTCTGGAGTCTATCGTTTGCTATAGACTCCAGTATAGACAAATATTGTGAAAGACAAAATGGATAGGGACCGGAGACAAAAATTATTGGCTAAAGAGATTATGCCAAAAGAGATTCTGGTGTTCTGATGTCAATGGGATATATGAGTTGCAAGGGAAAAACAGTCAAGGATGCCCGATAGGAGTCAAAAAGGAAAACTGTGGGTAATGAGAAAGATCATCACGGGGTAAAGGGAAAAATGCTGAAGTGAAGATACCCTAGAAAAACTGACGGTTCATGGTTCTCAAGTGAGCAGAACCTCAGGTTTTGATCAAAGATAAGAGGAAAAAATATCTCTGAGACAAACTGAGTTCTTGATCTTAAACAGACAGGTTGTTGTAGTAAAGAGAAGTGTAATTCTGGAACTGGTGAAATTTTCCACAGAAAAGAAATCTGTGTTAATACATCCATATGTGTATCTAGCTACTGATATATTTCAGTTAGCTGTATACTGTGGAGTTGGTTTATATATTTAACTGGAATGTTGCCATGAACTATTAATTGCTAAGATGACAAATAATGCTTTGAGTCTATTTATTCCCTTAGTGCTTACAGTGATTACTCTACATAAAGAACAATTTGGATGAAAGATGAATAAAGTTCCTTAATATTATTAGTTAAACCATTACTAGTCATGCAGTTGTCAAAAATATTTCTGTGACACTGATGTTTTCACACTATTAACCTATTTCTCTCATCCAGCAATAGTAAAGAAAGAGACACATTTGTTTTATCTGTCACAGAATGAGAAAAGTATAATAGGAGAAGAGTATGAGCATAAAATAACAGTTTTTTCCAGTTTTCTTTTAATTTCTTGGAACTTTCTTCAAGTTTCCAGAACTCTAGTGTATTTAATATGAAGAAACTAACAAACAAGCCAACAAACAAACAAAACGACACAAAAACCTTAACGCAGAATACATCCTACTAACATTGAAAGAGCTATGAAAAAGAAGATTACAATAATTTAAAGGAAATACATTGATCTTAAAGGAGGTATAATGGCAGTATAACCAAAACCATTGGTTTCCTTAGTAGAAATTTGAAATATCAAAGGATCTATATAATCCGGATTTTTGTGTGCTATCCTTTCTTAATCTGCACACAATATGGTCTGGAAAATCTAAATAGTGGTGTTATTGCATTAACTTATCTAGTTTTGTTTATAAATTATGACAGAATCATTTGTGATTGACAATCTTCCTTCCTCTTTCCCACAAATTTTCCATAATCTGGAAAATTTTCATGAAGTTATAGGGCTACTTTTCTTCTTCTAGTATAATATTTGTTAAAAAAAAAAAAAAAGAAAAAAGTTTTATTCTGACAAAATATATACAATTATTGAGGAAATCCGTGATTGATTTTGATAATTTTTGGTTGAAACAAACATTACATGAAATTTGCTGATCTTCCGCAAAAGGACTAGTGGACCTTTTTTTCTTTTTTTTTTTTTTTTCCTTCCAGAATTAGGACAATTACTTCATAGGAGACACAAGAGTTTCAATGTTTAAAAAAAAAAAAAAAAAAGTAAGAAAAAGTCTGGGCAATAATGCTGAATGATCTTCTGAAGTTTAGCAGGTCTACTAAGGAGAAGGAAGACTGAGGGAAATTTGAGATTTGAATAGATCCTCCAAAGGATCTATCATTTGATTATTTTTAATCAAACAGCTAACCATTTTGTAGTCACTTTTTCTTCAGGAGGAAGAAGAGGTCAAGAGATCTATGTTCTGCATTCTATCAGGAAGACCAAATGACTGCATATTCTCTTTTAAGAGATTTTGTGTCTCAAAAAAACACCTGCTTCTAGAAAGACTTTATCTAATATCCCCTAACAGAGACTTGCTGCCCATGTGGTTAAGATCAACAATGTGGTTAGAAGAGATGTGCAATGGGAACAGTGGATATGAAATGGGAAGTTATAATTGTCCAGTGAACTTTCAGTCTTTAATACTATATTACACAGCATTTGCTGCTTACTCTGCAAAATAAGATTATGTTCTACACAAGCACAAAAAAAAAAGAAAAAAAAAAAAAGACCATTTTTAGAGAATACTTGTGCACTTTTTAGAAGTTAATTCTACCATTTTCGTGCCTTAAAATATCGGTGTGTGTCAGTACAAGTGGAATTTCTTACCTGCATTTTTAACATGTTTCTAAATAGTCTGTTAAAATCCATCTTTAATTTCAAGTAAAAGACGTGAAATTAGTTTGTTTGAGTACTTAGTCAAGGAGACAAAGTGAATTCATTTAACAAAAACAAATCAAAGCACTTTGGATTGATACGGTTGCCACTATAACAGGATAATTCTATTATTTTAAACACGCAGAGGTTGCTTTTTAAATCATTCTTGATTAACAGAACATTTATTTTCTGTTTCCTTTGAACTAAGAGCTTTTCTCCCTCCTTGCATTTCACATATATATCTCAAACACCAGCTTGTCAACTGATGACTTTGAAGCTCGAGTAGCTATGAATATTAAACTGCACTGGCAGAAAAATAGCTGTGATGTCAAAAAAGTAACTGGGAGGTTATAGGCTCTCAAGAAAGATTAGGACAAAGATTTCTAATGACAAAGAATAAAAAGAACATGACAAGACAAAATCAAAAATCTTCAGTAAGCATTGTTTTGGCTTTGATTTACCTCTGTGAAGGGGATCTAAGTATGTCACCTGTACAAAATGGTACAAAACCAGCTGGATGTAAGCCAGACTAGCTTTTAAGATATTAATGCCCAAAACACATACATTTAACTTGATTTTAACAGTACTCATTTTCTTTCCTCAAGAAGGTTAATATATTGCTTCTATCAGTTTGAAAGCTGTTGCAAAAAATTGTAGTGTTTTTCCTTATTTTAGACTTGTTCAATTGCCCCCAGAAGGGATGGTGTCTTGGACAGCAACAGTTCAAAGTGAAGAGCTGTGATGAACCTCAGGAATGTTGTTAATGGAGTTGACAGTGACTGGAAATGAGAAAAAATAGAGGAATCAAGCATGGATAATTTTTTCTTGGTTTAATTGAGCTAATCCTATGTTGTAGGTATACTAAATTGCTTCATCCACAGTTTATCAGAAGAGAAACTGCCCAGAGGATCTGTATTTAAAGAGAAATGTTTGCAACATACTGTCACAGAGGCTGATTAATGGCTATCTCTTTCTGAAGGCTGTGCCTAATGTCACCATTTGACCTTAAACTTGCATTTCAATTGAGACAATAATTTCTTAATCTTTTTTTTTCCCCTGGTCTTCCTCTCTTCCCATCTCTGCAGTCCTACCTACCTGCAGTCCAATTGCAGCACTAATTTAAATAATTTGCCACCTTTTGATAAGACCTCTCCAGGATATCAGGAAAATTAAAGCTGTCAAAACTAGACACAATTAAAATTTGTAAAATTAATGGTCTGCAAAATAGTAAAGTGTTTGCAGTAGGCAATCCAGATGATCAGGTCAACAGTATATTAAAAGAATCATGATGAATGGTGACAGGTAAAGACCTCCAAGCTGAGAAGTGGTTTTATTCAGAGAATAAGTGTTATCATAATAGAGTTTAGTGCAATAAATGCTCATACAGTTGCATTTTAAGACATTTTATTGCTATAAGTCTTGTAATGGTAAGGTCCATTACTTGTATGTGGTGACCGGAAATGCTATTAAACGATCATAATAGAAACATGGGCTATGGCTGTCTACCAAACCTACCAATAGCTATCCTGATGCATCATAGTAAAAATACAATCAGTCTTTCATTTGAAATTTCATTAAAAGAAATAACATGACACCATTAGAAAAGTGCTGGAGAGCCTCTAATTCCTGTCAGATGCCCAGATATCCTGCAATACAAGGACTAAAAAAATAATTACCACTGAAGAAAAACTATGAAAGATCAGTCTCCATCCCCAAAAGAGACAGGTGTGGTAGTAAGCAGTACCTTTGATGTACTTGTTAAACACGGAAAAGTAATTGATCTTAACAGGAAATATGCCATATGCCTCTTCTTCATAAAGGGTTGACCTCTGAGGTCTGTTAGTTACTACTTATTAGTACATTTAGAATGCAAATTTTAGAAATGTATCCTATTTTATCTTCTTTTGCACTAGATATTTGAGCAAGTAGAAAAAAGCAATCTGCAAATAGCCCATTATAAATTTTGTTCATCCCATTTTTTTTGAATTTCTATTTCCAAGTCCTAGCAAAAATAAGTTTACCATCTGGTCTCCCTTCAGAAACAGGAACTTCCAAAATATGAGCAAAAGCAACATGTGATGTACTAAGTGACAAAGAATAATACTACGTGAAAAATTCTTCTAAGACTCATGTTCAGTAAGAAAACAAGTTGTTCTGTCTTGTCTGACTTTTTTAAGCAAAATAAACCACTCCAGCTCAGCAATCTCAAACTGCTTCACCTTACTGAAGTGATCTCTTAAACAATATCCACAACAAATTAATTAATTTCTGATAGAATGGGAGGAGAATCATTCATATTTAGAACTTTATGGCAAGCCTTTTCAAGGGTACATCAATACTGATTTCAGGTCTTCTTGCTCCTTTTTCTATTCCTCTGTTTCCTCATCTCACAAAGATGAAAAATGACATTGATACATTTGACAGACATTACCGTGAAAGAGTCAGGATCTGCATCATACTAAGGAACAAACACAGAATGTACTATAAACAGAAAACAAAATATTTGAGCCAGTTCAGAGTCATCTTTGAAAAGGAAACTAAACTGGTTTGTAACTAGCTTTGAGCCTCTTATTAAACAATTTGTTTGGTCATTACTTGCTTTAGAATTCCAGTTGGTGTCACTTTCAAAATGAAAGCTGATCAGCCTATTGAAAGCTTGTCATACTGATGTGTCTATGTTGTTCTGAAATAATTTCTAAGGAGGTATGTGTAGCTAGCCTTTGGGGCTCTAAAAGCCCAGGGGCCTGGTCTTCCCAATTTTGCAGGATTAAATGGAAAATTCATAGTTGTTCAGCTTTTCTCAGGTCTGGTAGACACTGCAGTTTCAAAATTCTATATAGTTCTCAAATTCTTTGCCTCATATTACAACAGCTTTCCCCTACCATGTAAGAGTTTTAACCTTTCTCAATTAAAGTCCCCTGCTCAGTTAAATTGCAGATAAATTTATATCACTCTAGACTATAGATTTCATGATCTGAAACTAAATAGGTGTGTGAAATGAGAACATTAATGACGTATTTATATATATTTCTGCATCCTATACACCCAAAAAAAACAAACCAAACCAAAAAGAAACCAAACAGAAAACCCTATTGTTGTCTCTACTTTATTTTAAAAAAAATAAAAAATAATAAAAAAAAATCCTTTTATAGGCTACTCTGATCTGCACTTTTCTCTGTAATTCTTCAACTACCACATCACCACCTGTGATTAGATCCAAAGTAATCACTACTATGCCCAGAAAAAATGTTTTCTCTTTTGAGCACTTATAATTGTGTTAACTACATAATATTTAACATAGCAATGAAACACTTAAAAAAAAAAGAGAGACTTTGCTTGAATCAGAAAAGCTTAGCTAAATATACTAAAAGAAGAAAAATAAAATATTTGATAAATTTAATTGAATAATAAAGACAAGTAGCCTTGATTCTTGATTCTAGTTACAGAAGCAATCTTCAGTATTTACAAAAAAAGAGAGAATTTAACTTGCTTATTTAACAAATTATCTTCTTGTCTGAGATTCATTTATCTTTTCTGGCTGGAGACTTACTTTGGCAGAGTAGTCTCCTTAGGGCTACACAGTAAAACAACATATTTTCCTTAAATATAGGAATTACTTTCCAGTCAGACATCAATTGCTCAGAGCTATTGTGGATATATATTTGCAAATGCTTTTAGAGCTAATCTATCTTTGTGTTCAGGCTGTCTTTATATTATAATTTATATATATATGCATATTATATATGTATATATATACCTATATCTCTATATACTGATATACCACTTATACTGTTCTTGGAGAACAATTGGTGGGTGAAGAATTATATAAAGTTTAAGGATTTTCTGAGCTCCCAGAGTCTGGAATGGTCATCCTGCAGTATAAAGCTTGGATACACTTGAATCTTGAAATTTAGGTTTGAGGGCTACCCCTCACAGATTTAAGGATCCTGGCTGGATTAAACTTTCCAATGGATTTAAAGCTCATGTTCATGAAGTCCTGGAAAACTAACTAGTCTAAAGCTGTGACTACTGCACCACTCACCCTGTAATAATTGCCTCTGTGGTCTGTCAACTAATGCAATCAAAATTAAAGTAACCTGGTTTTTTGAGAAACTGTTAGTGCTTCCTGTCAAAAACGTAACAAACATAGGCATAAAACCCTACAGGCTAAAATGAAAAAATTGCCTTTGCAACAATAAAAAAAACTATTTTAATTAGTCTAAGTTTCCCTATTTTATATGAAAAGTATATGAAAATTGCATACTTACTGGAAACATTTCCATCAATATTAGTGTTATATAAGAACTGAAGACAACCTGTAACAGTGGAAATATATTACAAAAAAAACAATAAGCAAAGAAAGTGTTACTCTACTACCATACATAAGAAGTTTCAAAAATACACTGCAAAATATTTTAAATTTATTAAAATCTCATTTTTTAGTGAAAAAAAAATCTTGTCAACTTTCTTATGTTTATGGAAAGTGAAAATTTAGGATTGCAGGAAAACTTAGTATCTTAACATTTCTGGATTTACATTACCTAATGAGAAAGGTATAGTATGGTTTGCCAAATTTACTAACTTGACTTTGCAGAACCTCCCCTCTACCCTCTCAACCTGGTCCCACTCTGCTACTGAAACAAAGGTAGGGCTCAAGGGAGGGTCACTCTTCACTGTTCAAACTAAGCATCTTAATTTATAAAATCATAGAATAATTTAAGCTAGAAAAGACCTCTGAGGTCATTGAGTCCAACCATTAACCTAACACTGATAATTTCAACAGTAAACCTGTCTCGATGTGCCACATCTACATGTCTTTGAAATACTTCTAGGGATCAGGATTCAACCTCTTCCTTGGACAACCTGTTCCAGTAAATTTCCATGAAGAAATTTTTCCTAATATGCAATCTAAACCTCTGCTGGAACAACTCGAGGCCATTGCCTCTTGTCCTACTGCTTATTACTTGCAAGAAGAGACTGACCCCCACGTTGCTACATATACCAGCCTGGTAGCTATAAAGAGGAATAAGGTCTCCCTCCAGACTCCTTTTTTCCAGGCTGATCAACCCCAGCTCTCTCAGCGTCTTCTCATAAGACTTACACTTCAGATCCTTCACCAGCTTCTTTGCCTTTCATGTTGTTAATGTTTAGAAAATTTAATTTTCATAGAATATTACTAACCATAATGTTTTTAACTATGACCTCAATTACCAAAATTAAATGAATATCTATATAACAGAAACTAAGGGGTCATAAAATACACTGTTCTCAGTAATTGCTAACAATGCCTGAATGGTTTGGGTTTTGGTGGTGGTGTGGTTTTTTTTTTGTTGTGTTTTTTTTTTGTTTGTTTGTTTGTTTTTAATTAATGTTCTTATTATGAAAGAGAATATCATAATACTATAAAATTTTGTCAATAATAAAATATCTACACACAGTTAATACAAACCATCTGTGTCAAACTTATTAAGCATCAGTAATGGCTATATTTTAAAATAACACATGAAGTTGTAAGAAATTACATTTCTTAAATAAATTTTGAGGGGACACAGTAATTATCACACCACATACTAGAAGGCAATGAAATGTTATCTGACAACTTTGCAGTGACATCAGTTATTGGAAGTCAGTATTCTACTGTCATTGAGTATAGGCATAATATGGACTTTAACAGAGAGATCATAATAGGCTATTTGTGAAAAGAAGCATGCATATTCATACTGAGCAGATTCACATGATGGAATTTGCATCCACTAAAAAGGGTCAAATAATTGGGTTATAGCTGAAATCCTTATGTTTGAGATACAGAACTCAAGGCATCCTGCATGAGTCCTCCTGGGCAAGCTAGCCATGGAGATACACTTTTGACATGTATAGAAATCACACTTATGTTTTTTGTATCTCCATTTTCAGCTTTGACAATAATTCATATTACTGTCAGCTTCTTAGTGAAACACATTTTCCTCTTTTCAGAGCCACATTGATTACTGAATATGCACCTGAATCAGAGCAGACATTACTGATAGTAGCAAAGCTGGTTTAAGAATAAGACCTAACTAGAAATTCCTTTCTTCTTTCACATGTTCATTGGTGTGACTGGAAAAAAACACAGTATTTTAATAGGTGATACACTTTTGATTTAAATAATAATGTTAGAGTAAGTGATATATTAGTTTTCACCACCATCTTGTGTGCATCCCATTTCAGGTTAGCATTTTGTTTGTTTTTTTGACCTCCACTGCAGGACTTTTAATAGATCTATAAGTGTTGGTGCCTTGTTTTTTCTGATTTGTGTTGCAGTTTGTTTAGAACTCAGACATACACAAGTAGGTCATATTATTCCCTCCAACATTCACCACTTTGCTTTCAATGAAAATTATTTCATACAGAATTATGCTGCCTACTCACCAAAGCCCTTTTGAAGTTCTTTGCAATATCCTTGAGACCTGATTAACCCAAATATGCTTAGCTGTTGTTGTTGCTAATTAAACCATCTCATTCCTCACCTTTGCCAAGTTACTAGGACGAATATTCAACAATGCAAACATCCTACGTGATAAGTTTGCACTTACCACTTTCATATACTTGAAAATAATAATTTGTATTCACTTAGCTTGCTTTCTTATGCAAGAGAAGGGATGTCTGCTCTGAATACGTTTCAGTAGTATCAGAATTTAACCTTTTATATTCTATCTTGCTTCATACAGCTGAGAAATATAATATATTGCAGCCTTGACAGACATAAACAAAGACATGAACAGAAGGGTAGCTGATGCCTGATGAAAAGTTATCAATTTTTATAACAAAGATCAAAAAAAAAAATGTAGATATAGAAAGATCACTCTGATAACAGTGAACAGAAGACACAGAAATCTTTAAAAGTGATATGCCTACAGAAAAAAAAAATAACCTGGATAAACAGGGATGATATAAGAGAGAGGTGTATTTCAACATCACAAATGATACTTGATTCCTGTGAAGGAGCAGCCAGGCACCCCTCTCGGCAACCAAGACATTATAATACGTTAGTAAATGTATTATCTAGGTATAATACTAATGCGATAAAGATTTTGGGTCTGATGTCCTATGAACCTTGACTGAAGAGGATTTTTAGACAAAATTTTTGTGTATTTCAAATGTGCATATGAGCAGTTTGGAATTACGTATTTTTATATATATGTATAAACAAAAACCTGTATGACCACAGATTCAAATTTAGTTACCTGTGGGCTTCAATTTAACTTTAGGGTTAACTAGTTTTTAAAAGGCTATAAGTCACCTTCCAGTTTATTTTTGCCTTTTGGCTTTTTGCACATCTCTGCTGCTGTATTCCACTTTCCATTACTTTTTTTTGACAAACTATAAGTCATATTAGATAGTCTTTTAGCTTATGGCATGTCCAACAACAATTAGGCTTTTGCAATGTGAACAAAGACATTCAACAGAAATAGGGTAAAAATGAACATTAAGATATATTCACAGCAGAAGAAACATATTCTGTAGGTCAAATTTAAATAAAACAGCATAAAGAAGTGCTTGTCTAAAGAGGCTTTTGTTTTGGTTTTTGTGTATTTATTTGTTCCAGGGCTTTGTTTGGTTAGTTTGGTTTTGGTTGGTTGATTGGTTTTTGTTTGGTTGGGGGTTTTTTTTGTGGGATTCACTTGATTTTAGAAAATTAATATTGTTACCTCAGAAGTGTCTAGAGAATCGGAATTATAATTGGCTATCACAGTTATTATGTCAGGATTTAGAAATACTACTCCCCCATTTAATTCTCCCACTGACCCTCTCCAAACTACGCTGCCACTCTCTCATTCCCCCTCCCTCCATGGGTGGCCGGAGTGGAGAACTGGAGGCACAAAAGGCAAAGATCACAGGTTGAGATAAGAACAATTTACTGAAAACAGTAATGAGATAAGAAAATGAACAGTAACAGCAATAATATTAATAAGACGAGAGTACAAAAGAGAGAGTATTCACATGCAAACATTCTCATGAAGTCAGACCAGACATGACTCCAGCCACGTCACCTCGCCACTCCCTTTGGCCGGGGACTGGTGCCATTCTACCCCAACTGCAAGAATCCCCTGCTTCCCAGGAAACAGTCTCTTTCCTGTGCCCCCAGAAGTGAAGTGAGGTGGTACAGAATAACCTCGGAGTCCTAGACGTGTACTCTGCCAGCTACTTCAAAAATGAATCATGCCCTGGCTGGAACCAGGACAAAATAATGCATTTATGATGGTCTACCTGGTACAATGCACTATTATTTTCTAATTACCCAATGTCTCAGTTCAGTTGCCCAAAGCTGCCAGTTAGTTTTTTGAGATTCTTTAGAATACATCCATTCTAAATTGTACTCAGGACATGTTATTCTGGCACACTCCTTTGAACACCTTAACACACTCTACCTATGCCTCAGCATTTTCAGAATCTGTTAAACCACTTCCACACCACTGACAAATTAAAAATGTTAGCCATATCTGCAGTTAGTCTATTATCTCCTTTCTTACTTTATTGTAAAATAATTTATCTGTTCCAACAATGTTATGTATTGGATTGAGGTCAGGAAAGATGCTTTTGCTACTACACTCCTAAAAAAAAATTGTTTCCAGCTCTCTCCAGGTGATACTGTAAAATCTTGGGCTTCCCCCCCCCCCCCTTTTTTTTTTTTTAACAGAGAAAAAATTACTATCCATAGCACAGTCTGAATGCTGTAGTAGCCACTGTGACATATGGCCATGTCTTATACAAGAAGTTAACAAGCCCTAACTACTCCAATTATTTTATTCCGTAAAGAAGACAGCATTAAAGTACCAAACTAAACAAGAAAAGGAATAAGAAAGAAAAAAATCTGAAGTGAGATAACTGAATTCATACTAAATAAAAACCTCTTAGCCCATTCAATAGAGATGTGCTAATAATTGCACCAGGAATGGCAATCATATTAATGCTTAATGTACTAAAGTGGGTATTAGTTGATTCTTGCAAGCTCATAAGGAGTATTGTCCTGATTTCAGGTCTCAAAATATTGGGAAAAACCTCTGCCACAGCACATGGAGGACAGAGAGGGAGGATCATCCAGACTACACATCGTGGAAAAGGAAACCCCTGGAGACAAGACCACCACTGTGACAACTTCCAAAGGACCAGAGACTTTATAATTCAACATTACCTGCATCTTTCATGTATGGTTTTTCCCCTGTTAAGATTGTAACTCCTAGAACCCCTAGCACAGATGTGAAAACAGACTGTTCTTTTCTTCACGGGTATCCAGCCCTGCTCCCCTCCCGATCTTATTGGATGTATCATCTGTCATTCCCTATTCCTGGGTTCCCACTGGGTTTTGGTCCTCCTGCTCCCTTATTGGTCCCTGTGCCCCTCAAACCACACCACTCCCCCTGAACCCTTACCCAATCACATCCTACCTCCCAAACCCCACCCGAAGGTCTTAAATACCTTGAACACAGGTAACTAAGAGCTTTTTCTACGACCTCACCTATGTGGTGGTGCTACATCTTTTTTCTCCTGACCACGAGGGGCTTTTGGAATCCCCTCCAGAGCCCGGGAGGCCTGGGGAAGTAGAGGAGCCAGCTCCCCCTCACAGCTGTTATCCATGGACCACAGGGGAACTCCCTCTCACCATGATCTTTACCAGGGACTGCAGAGGATACTCTGTTCTGGCACCTGGAACCTGGTCTGTCTTGGAGTCAGCTGAAATTGGCTGCATCAGAAATGGTGGAAGCTTTTGGCAACTTCTCATAGAATCCACTCTGGTAGTATCCTTCACACCAAAACCTTACCACACAAACTCAACATAGAGAAACAAGGGAAAGAAGGGTGCTGAGAATAGTCTTTGACTGACAAAATATAGAACAGATGGGTGGGTCCTTCATCACATATGGAACAGCCATTGCCTTTCTCAAGCTCAACAAATTTTATAGAACACAGAAACTCATACTTCTTATCCAGCATAATGGTGGCAAGACTGCATCAAAAATATATGTCTGTCACCAGTTTTGAACACTAAGCTGTGTAGTTTGACTCAACTTGGTGCATTTATTTATTTTTTTTCTTACACATATGACCATAAAAAACACACAAAATAAACAAATAAAATACATATAATTATAAAACCACTATAAAGCTCATAAATTATTTATAAGATCACTTAGTGAAACCTATTTCAGCTCTATTTTTTTATGATTGTATGACTCATTGGCCTTTAAGCATTTAATTAACTTTCTATGGGCTTTAATATTTGAATAATCTCTTTCATTAAATATTTAACACAGCAGTGTTTGCCTTTTTATACTTTGTTTCATTACTTTATTTTCTTAATTGTTTTAACTGTAATGTTAAAATAAAGCTCAAATATCTACATAGTAACAAATTTCAGATCTAAAGAAATGTTTCATTATTCAAGATATTCTTCATGGATTTTGAATTATAGCTCTCCTGTACCTTACTAATTTTTGCACTAGCTATGCAGTGAATAACTAGTAAAATAACAATTATAAGCTAAAGCAGAACATAGCTTTTAGATGATTGTCTTCAAAGGTGTCATAATGCTTCATAAATTCAATTAAAACTGATAGTTCTATAACTAAAGTTGTGCCAGATAAATTAAACAAAAACATTCAAATCAAAATACAATTTCCAAGGTGTTTAACTAATATAGCTTATTACAAGGTTCTTCTTTGCTGATAAGCCCTTCACTTTTATGCAGAGTCAGGTTGCAGCCCAATTACATGAAGCAGTTACAGATAGAGATTAAAATCCAAATTATTTGTAGATGTTAAAACAGGTTCTTTCAATGCAAAAATTAAATCAGTGGTCTTGGTCCACACGTAGCTATGTAACAGGAAATGCGACAAGGAACAACTTGCAATTCTCAGAACAGAGAAATTAAAACCAGAATGAAAATTCTATTTTGCCTGATTGCTCAGAACCAGTGTTGAATACAGCAGTGTGGAGCAAACAAGCTTGAGGAGCATCTGGCTATCCTGTATCAATATTCTGGATATACTAAATAAAACTCTAGAACTGTCATTCTCACTTTTTTTAGTCTCAAGAATGAAAAAGAAGAGAAAACACCATTTTCTTAAAACAGCTATGGTGCAGTGCTGTTCCTAATCACATTGTAGAGAAGTTGGAGATATAACAAACCTCCTCTGCTCCTGACAAAAGTTTACTTTTGAAAAGAGTGCATTCCAGTGAAATGGAAATTAACAATTTAAATAAATAAATAAACTCAGAAAAATATGCAAAACATAAAAAGACACAATTGACTTGAATCACTAAAATTACTTTTAAAAGGAAATACTTCAGGTCTGAAAGCTCCACTTAGAAATTTAAAAAAAAAAAAAAAAAAAAAAAAAAGAAATTGTTTTTCCATTCCTGTGGAGTAGGTAATTTCAGTGTCAGTTGTGATTTTCCAAAACTCTATCACTACTCAATTTTTATCTAAAAGTCATATCAGCAAGAGATAAAGATGATTTGTGTGATGATCCTGAGCAGAAAATTATTTTTTATGGAGAAGCTAAGAATCCACAGTACACTTAACCCAAATACCCCCAGGCTAACGCTGTACTGCATGGGGCTATGCATCTGGTGTGGCCCTCTGGCTGTGTTGTGCTGCACAGCTCCCTTGGCTCCAGGATAACCTCAGATACCTTACAGCAAGAGAACAGCCTGCAGGCAGGTCTCACTGTGCACCACTGGTAATCATGCCACCAGTCTGGCCTTGCCTTTATCTAAGAGTGAAGTAAGAACTTATTGTAACATCATTTCTCTTGAACTGTAGAAATAATGAATAGAGTTTTCTCTTTGTAAATAAAGTCTTATAGCAGTGTGAATGAGAGGAAAAGCTGCTATGGACAGGCTCTGTATGGCATGCTGCACATGGATCACAGTCTGTTTGATGTTATACTTCTCAGGGCTCCTAGCCTCTAAAGGTATGTAATATTATCAGTGCTATTATACACTTCTCCATGGACAGTCCCTTGTTGCGGGGGAGAAGCTTGCATGCCCTTAAGAGGTTGTGAGCTGTGTTAATGGTGGTTCATGCCTCTGGTAGGGTCTCCCATGCTAGTCAGATCTCAACTGAAGGGTCAGACAAAGTGTGTCCACCGGCAGGATGGGCTCGCTAGCTCCCCAGCAACCATCCTAGGAGAAGGACAACTCTAACTCCAAACCAGGACAGATGGAGCTCACTTAGCCCTGTAAGGCCATCCATCTAAGAGAAGCATACTCTAACCAAACCTACATCCTGAGGATTTTGCTGTCACTATCCAAGCTCACTTGGCCCTGGCAGATGAACCTTAGGAGTAAAGGGTTGTGGTGGTTTAGTTTTCTTGGTTTTGGTTTAGGCCTTCCTTGGTAACAATGTCATAACTAAGGAAGTATTCCAC
>JAWWEE010000001.1:65091909-65104152 GCA_035221455.1 Xenops minutus
TTTGTTTTGTTTTGTTGTTTGTTTGTTTTTTTTTGGGGGGGGGGGTGGCAGAACCACACAATTTCAGAAAATATGGTCCTGTTAACCTAAAAAAGGTTGCCTGAACCTCTTACACTTTATATCTGAGTTTTCTACTCAAAGTGACCATCAGTAAAGACTGCTGAGGACAATTCCAAGCATAACTATGAGTCAATATGAAAATCAATGTAGGTTTGCTGAACTGAAACAAGCAACTTTATTGATTTACAGTTTCCACCACTCCTATTTAGAAACTTTATTAAGGTTCTTAATGTAAAAAGAAATTTTTCTTTTTTCTTAGGAAAAAAAAAAAAAGCATTACTTAAAGGCTATTGCTATTTATATACTTCCATTAAGAAGGAAATGAGTGGAAATGCTTTCAATTGAAATGCTAATAGGAAGAAAAAACCCCTTAATTTTCCATGAAGGAAAAGTAATTTCTGCTTATATTAAGTGTCTGTATGAAACATGGCATTTGACTTCAAGAGGGTTTTTTTTATAATTTTATGTGTAATAAATCCGTATTTGACTGTCTCGGTAATCATTATGGCTTTCAGAGATAGTGTCAACTGTCATGCATACTTGTTACTTCTTTGCATCTCTCCAGGAAATGCATCTCACATGTATGGCATATAACATAATATTGTTTGGAATTACCATTACTAAGAACAGAGAAAAATTACTTTCTTAAAAACTAAAAAGTTGATAGATAGTAGGATAAAATGGTCAAAGATATGTGGGCAATGTAATTTATGACCTGATTCAAAGCAGAAGTAATGTTGGACTCTTGCCTTTGACTTCAAATAGTTTCAGAAGAAGCCTTTATTAAAAGTTCAAAAATTCTTTTTTAATCCAAACCCAAATCTGTTTTCAAACATTAAGCTAGAAATTCAAACTGTGCATGCTTTAATGACATGTGTGTAGGATATATTTGTGTTTTAAGGTAATTGAATACTGAGTATTGTTTTCATTCATGACAATATGCCAAATCCTCTCTACCAGATTTATCTACTCAAATTCAGAAGCTTCATGCCATTTGCATCCCTTAGCATAAGCAAATTATCTTCATGGAGTTGACAGTATGGCAAAGAGCTGAGAAAGACCATGTTCTCCTGGAAACAGCATCTGGATGCCAGACCAAATACCTTGTATATTAGTATTTAGTAATCAAGTGATAGATTAGAGCCCTATGTTTCAGTTGTATAATGTAGTCATTTTGACTAAAAAAAGGAAAATTAAAAACCCCACTAACTCAGAAACAGTCACCAAAAGTCTGAAGTTTTAAAAAACTAGGCCTGGTCCTGATATGTTGGAAGGTGTCAGGGCAGAGAGGGAGAAAGCTGATGAGATGAGTAGTGTGAAGTAAAACAATCAAAGTGATAACTAGTGAGAGGGATCAGCAACATCAGAACATACAACTGTGGTTCAAGAGGTTTGGTGTGTAGAGAAAGAACTTTTGGTATAAATGCGTAGGAAGCTTGGACAGCTTTCTCATGGTCAAATATAATATCTTTTTAAAAAATGGTTTTCTCTCAAGGAAGTAATATGATTTTGAATTAAAACAGATAAACAAACAACCAGCAACAACAACAGAAACAAGATAACAGCCAGAAAAAAAACAAACAAAATCAAAACAAAACACAAAAAAAGACAAGATAGTCTGAGGGATGAGCAAAGCTGCAGTGCCTTTTTTGACACAATTCTGATGGAAGATCAATGAGCTGGGCATCAACCCATGTTGCAAAGCTACCAAAGGTTTCTAATTCTGAGGAAAAGAATGAGAGATCACTCTTCCTGCAGGTCATTGTTCAGGATATGTTTAGCATAACTATTGTCTGAAGTGGAAAATTGTCTGAGTCATACAGATGAAACAACAGATTTGGTTTTAGTCTAGCCAGTCTGGCTTTATTGTACATTGGACTAATTGAAATTCATAACATTCATCTCTTCATGCTTTCTGAAGACCTTAAAATCATTTCTATTCTAGAACTGTATGATTCTTTTTATAGTGTGGAAAGTCACAGAAATGGTTATTATTTAAAAACATATATTTAAAAATATTGTTCCATCCAAAGTTGAGATTAGGGTAAAACAAGAGATAGAGACATCAGTAAAAGGATAAAAAGTAGATCTAAAGGAGTGGAAATTTAATAAATTTTCCTAATTCAAATAATGTTCAACAACTAAAAAAACACAAATCTTAACAATTGCATATTTATGATTTTGTGAGCAGAACTCCCTCGCATTTACTCTTGGAAACAGGTTCATGATCTCAGTACAGTGATGATCTCAAATTTCCAGCTGAATGTTGCATATTTGCATTGTACATCTTGTGTACGGTAGCACCATGAAAGATATTTTATCATGACTTCATACCTCCATTTATTTGGCCTACTAAACATCAATGACATTTCTTTACCTAATTCAGATGCTTAGGAAGCTTAGTTTTACTTTCTATAGTCTTTTGACTATATGCTAAGAAAAGTACTCTTTATCAGCAGAAGACTGAGATGGCTGTCGCCATTACAATGCAAGCCACTGATAAAAATGAGATTTATGTTTAACATGTTGACTAAGGTTTCAAAGTACAGAATTTGCTTCAGAACAGATCACATCATGGTGAAGGGTAATAGCCAGGAATAAGACTGAATGTTTGAGTAACTTTTGAGATCACTTTCAGCTGATTGAAAATTTCTCCCTAAATATTTACAGCTCTATGGCTGAGTTAATACTTGGAATCCCACCTCAAGGTAAGACAAATTTTATTAGCCTACTGAAACAACTGTGTTTTTTTCACTAAGGGACATCTCTGCCTGCCATCTTATCAGCATCTCCATATGTTATCCCTAAACCTGCACTGCTCTGTGTCGTTTCCATCATGAGTATAGCTATATCCGGCCTCAATATGTATGCAAAATTAGGCTCAAAAAACAAGACCCAGTGGCTACTTTTCCTTTGTGATAGAGAAAAAACTTTCTCCTGCTGGGATCTTGGACAATGACTGCTCGGAGTGAGTGGCCTGTGGATTTCAAAATATGCTGAATTAAATTTCTGACCTGGATAGCTTGTGCTTCACATCTGTATCATACAGACACATCACGTTGCTGTCAGCATAAACAAAATGACAACAATGTGAAAATTAGATAAAAAATATTTCATTCTCTGGTATTGTTTTCAAAGTCAAATAACTCAAAGCATATTTCTAAAATCTCAGCATGAAATGACTGTAGGTAATAGTTTCCTGAGTACAACCACGTAGCATATGATATATTTCCTAAAGAGCCAAAAGATGGAAAGATGGAAACTATTGGACAAGAAAACATTCTTCTTAATGTGGATCTCTGTAGCACACAGATAATATGGAAATGCTGTAAATAATGTTTTGCTTTGTTTTTTCTCCCTGTCAAAACCTCCTACCAAAAATTTCTCCACCAGTTTTCTGCCAGAAGTTCTCACCAGAGTTTTATTCTGAAGTTTTCCTGCCAGAAGATCCTGCTATTGTTTCATCTGAATAGAGATATGCGCCAAGAAATCACATACAACCTGCTTTGAACACTATAAAAACCTGTGGAGGAATTTTGGAAAACCAGGGAAGAGGAAAGAGAGGGAGAACCAATTACCATAGCCAAGAATCTCTCCCCACTTCCCCCTCACCTTTTCTCTACCACAGCCTGCTGCCAACCTGCCACTGGAGACTGAAACTCTGTCAGCCTGGAAAGAAATGATTCCATGCCACATGCGTGAGTTACACCTTACCTTTCCACTCTTACTATATTTTTGAGGGCCAAAAGGTGCTGCTGAATAGAGACCCTGTAATGACCTGTGACACAGCTCCTCATGTCTGACAAAACCACACATCCTGGCTGTGTTCCAGAGAACTAAAGTATCTAAGACCCCCCTGCACCTAAAGAGATAACATCAGAAAAGCAAGAGACACAGGGGAAAAAAAAAAAAAAAAAAAGGCAGAAACTACTTATCTCCCTCCACACACACCAACTAAGCAAAAAGGTAGTTTTTGGTGGTATCTTCTCTCTTCTTCTAGAAGTAATCTTGACTTTTTCCAACCTTTTCTTGTTTCTTTTCTTTTAATCTCTTAGAAATTAATAAAATCAGTTTTGGTATTAACAGATAACTTGTGAGTTTTAATTTTGCTCAGGGGAATATTTGAATCTAAAGTCCTTTCCGCAACATTTAAGCAGATTGTAACAACCTCACACAGTATTTTAAATATATGTGGATGGTCCTCTTCAAACACCAGAAGTTCTTCCAGTGACTTTAAATTTGTCAGGATTTCACATATGTAACAAGTTTTTGTATACGAATTTCTCTAAATTACAGAGTATAGTGAGCTTTTGAACTTAAGTCAATAAGCTCCTAATTGATTGTATAAGTTCATTTTTAAAAGTAAGTCTGTTAACTATAAAAAGTAAGTTAAAAAAATGAATTCTAAAATAATTAAATTTGTAACAATGAACCTGAAGCATATTTACAGACCATAAGCACCTGAGATGAGAATTATGCACCTAGACACTTAGTTACTTACAGAACCTGCAAATCAAATGTAGTTTTGAGCATTAGTGGCCTTCACTGGGTGACTCCCATTACAATACCAAACTTCTCAGCACATAGTACCAGAAACCAACAGATTTAAAAGTGAATTGTATGCTACCTGTTCCTGGATTCAACCTCAAGTCTAGGGTCAAATTCCTCATCATATTGGATTAATTATTTTCATTTGTTTGAATTATTTTTGCTTGAATTTTATTTTGAATTCTATTTATCTACTACCATAACATGTGAATGTCATTTCTTCTTCAGTTCTCCTGTGGTAACAGTCAGGGAAATTCAGATAGTCTTCTGTACAAAACCACCTTATGACATTTCTTTGACATTGTAGTATGAGATGCTTTAAAAAATTGACTAGAGGAACTAGATCCTCTGTTAAAGCTTGTACTGTAGTCAGTTTATTCTGATTCTGCAGACCCAGCTGTTACAGTTATACCTGATTCTTGAAAAGTTTTCCAGTTTTGCCTCTGTGAAGGAAAGTTTTGCAGTCCATCACTCAACTCAGTGAGAATGGTATGTTTTCCCTTAATATGCTCATCATCATTGCCTGCTGAGCTCAGTCAACTCAACATATTCTGTGATTCTGTGGTATAAGAACTTTTAGCAGCTATATTTGAGAAACACAGTGAGATAGAAGATGATATTTAGGTCTTTGTCTATGCAAGTCAAATAAATAGGATCAGAACATGGCATTGATCAACAACCTGTGATAAACTATGCTGGCTATTTGTTTCATTCCTTTTCACATTTCCAGAGCACATCAACAATCTCTGGTTCAGGCAATAACAGAGCAGATGACAGCACAGGTAAGGAACTAGTCACAATAACAAATATAGATGTGTCGTTTTAGCCATATGAATGTGAGCCACACTGTGCCAAGTATTGCTCAAAGACAATATACTTTCCCTTATTCATTTTAATTAGTACCATAGGCTAACCTTGAGGTACCCTTTTCTGTGTTGATGCTCTGAAATAATTTCTTCACTTCCACCTTCTCCTTCTGTGCATTTCTACCACTGGTTCACATCTACAAAATGATGACTAATTAACCATAAGTAGCCTCCTCTATCTTGGTGATACTCTAAGCTAGGTGAGACTCTAGAATCAGTGACTGTTTAAACCCACCAGTGCCACCTGTCCTAGTGAATATAGTGTAAATATATAAAGATAAATTATTAGGAAAAAATAAAAAGGCACTGGTGTGTCTTCCACAAGGTGGAAAACAAGTGGAAAGCACTGATGAGCAATATAGAATATGACCTAGAAGTAGTACTTCTGTAAGTGTACAAGCTTTTGCCATTTACCATGATTAGCTAAGTGTCCTGGGGTTTGTGAGGAAATATAAGCAACTCTCATTACTTTTAGACTTTGCTAATGGAAGGGAACAAGGAAATTTCCTGTGTGATTAGAGAACTGCTTTTAACTTTATTGGTAGAACATCACTCAAGTCTAGAATGAAGTAAAATATTAACTAGAATATTAAACATGGTAAAAACGTGTCATGATTTAACTTCAGCTGGCAATGAATTACCAAGCAACCTCTCACTGAATCTTGTCCTTGCCTCTCTGCCCCCACTGGGATAGGAAGGAGGTTTAGAAAAATGGTAAAACCAGTGTATTAAGATAATAACATTTTAATAAACCCACAAGTGATGAACAATGCAGTTGCTCACTATGAACAAATGCCCAGACCATTCCCCAGCAGCAATTTGAACTTGACCTCCTGATCAACTTCTGCCAGTTTATAAAACTGGGAATGATCTATGCTATGAAATATCCCTTTGCTCAGTTCAGGTCAGCTGCCACAGCTATTCTTCCTCCCTGTTTCTTGTGCACCTGCTCACTGACAGAGCATGGAAAACAGAAAATTCCTTGAATTGGTGTAAGCACTGATCAGCACCTACTAAAACATCAGTGTGTTATCAACATTATTCTCATACTGAATCCAAAACACAGCACCACACCAGCTACTGAGAAGAAAACTGACTCTTTCCCAGCTGTAACCAGGAAAAAGTGTAAAGTATTATTTAAATACAGTATTATAAGACCCTACCTATCTATTCAGCCCTGCAGGCTGGAGTATTGTGTCCAGTTCTGGGCTCCTCAGTAAAGAGACACATGAAGTTCCTGCAGAAGGTCCAGTGGAGGGCTATGGAGATGATTAAGGAACTGGAGCATCTCTCTCAGGAGGAAAGGCTGAGAGAGCTGGGCCTGTTCAGCGAAGAGAAGAGAAGAGAAGAGAAGAGAAGAGAAGAGAAGAGAAGAGAAGAGAAGAGAAGAGAAGAGAAGAGAAGAGAAAAGAGAAGAGAGAAGACTAAGAGGGGACCTTATAAATATATGGAAGTATCTGAAGTGAAGGTGTCAAGAGAATGGAGCCAGGTGCCTCTGGAGGTGCCAAGCACAAAAGACAATGGGCAGAAATGGATGCACAGGCAGTTTTACCTGAATATGAGGAAGAACTTTGCTGTGCAGGTGACCATGGAGTGGATCAAGCTGCCCAGAGAGGTTGTGGAGTCTCCCTCACTGGGGATATTGAAGAACTAGCGTGGTCTAAGAACCAATGTGGTCTAAGATGACCCTGTTTAAGCAGGGAGGTTGGACCAGATGACTCACTGTGGTCCCTTCCATCCTTACCTATTCTGTGATTTTGTATTACTAATATGCATATGACCCTAGGGAGTGTGCTCTGTTATTGCAAAAAATACTGCAATATCTTATATAGCATGTTCAAAAATTGATGACATGTAATTTGATGCAATACTATCTATGCCTATAAATACTATGCAGAACACATATTGAACTTCTTATCGCTGTAAAAGGTTTAAAAGAGTTTCAGTAGAAAAGATAAGTAAACACTTTTTTTTTTTCAAATATTTGAAACCCATTGTTCAGACAGTTGAAGTGATTTAATAAAGTTTAAATATTGAACCAGGGGCCAACCTCAGAAGAAGAACGAAATTTGTAAGCCATAGACTTGCCTGGCATATAGTGTTGAATTTGCACTGATTTTGTTAAACTTCTAATAATAGAGAATAACATGCTCCCCCAGATTCTGATTTTATAGTTTCTGAGGCACTGTTGTCTCTCTAATCTCATAATTAAGTTAAATTGTGGTTCTTGCTGTACAAAGTTTTGAAATTTATCATCACATTTATGAATACCACCCATGGATGTTACCAAGAAATCAAGACTTTGTAGGAATCCATAGCTGGAGTGGATCCTTTTTACTAGAAATGGAAGCATGCGTCTTGACCAGATACTTTGTACTATAGATATAATGATTAATGTTTAGTTCATTATTTATGTTTTTTAAATTTTGTTTTCCTACTAAAATAAATAACAATTAGACTGAATATAAAGACTTATAAATTCAATGGTTTCTTACTCATATCAATTTTGCTTAAAAATCCAATCTCATTCTTAAAAATGAATAATAAGTTACTATTCACTATTAGCATTTATTAAAAAAACCCAAAACTCACATATATATAAATTAAGTTTTTTGTTGCTTTTGTTTGGGTGTTTTTCTTTTTTTTTCTTTTTTTTTTTTAACAGATGTAAATATTTCTCATTATTGAATAATAAGTAATTGTATACCAAATTATGGAAAACTGGAGACTAGAAAACCAAGTAGGAAAATAAATTGCCACTCAGATCATAATAGTTCTTTCTTCTGATAGTAATAGAGGGCTGCATCTGACTGGAATTTTAGTATCCCCAACGGAGAATATTTCACATCTTTTATGGGTAACCTACTCTACTGTTTGACTACCTGCAAACAAACAAACAAACAAAAAATATATCTTTATATCTAGTACAATTTCCTCTATTATAGTTTGTGCCCATTGCCTCTTGTCCTGTCACTGGCTAGCACTGAAAAGTCTGAATTCAAATTTAAGTACACCCATCAGGTATTTACAAACATTGACAGGATGCATTGAAAAGTGCCCTAGTCAATTCAACATCTTCATGTCCCTTTGCTGGATTTGGTCTAGTATGTCTGTTTTGCTCTTATTTTGTAGAGTCCAGAAGCTTACACAATACTCCACCTCATGTCTTGCCAGGGCTGAGCAAAAAAGGATTATGTAACTTGACCTGATGGCAATGTTCTTAACACAGCCCAAGACACTGTCATCCTCTTTGCAGTGAGGGAACATTGATTTATGTTCGTCTAGGACCACCAGGGTCTTTTCTGTCAAGCTACTTTCTAGTCTGTTAGCCCCCAAACTATAATGGTGCACGGTATTCTTCCTTGCAAGGTATAGGACTTTGCATTTTCTTTGAATAAATTTCATCAGATTCCTGTCAGAATATTTCTTCAGCCTGTTCAGGTCCCTCTGGTGACATTACAACCATCTGGTGTGTAACTCAGTCCTCAGTTTTCTAGCACCTACAGATTTGCTAAGGGTACATCAAGGTGTTTAATGAAAATGCTGAAAAGCATTGCTCCAGTATCATCCCCTGAGTTGCATCACTAATGACTGGACTACAATTGTACTTTATGCTGCTGATGAGAACCCTTTGAGCCCAGTAGTTTAGACATATTTTAGTCCATCTCACTGTGCACTTATATAGCCCTTATTTCATCACTTCATCAAAGAGGATAGTAGGGGAGACAGTGTAAAACATTTACCTGAATATTTCCCTAAATAAACAACATCCACTACTCTTCCCTCATCCACCAAGCCAGACAGTTCATCGTAAAAGGCTATCAGGTTGGTCACACATGATCTCTCTTTGTGGAATCCATGCTAACTACTCCAAATCACCTTCTTGTCCTTCATGGGTTTGAAAATGGTTTACAGGATTACTTGTGCCATTGCTTTCCCACAGCTGAGCTGGAGCTTCTGTCCTGCAGTTCCCTAAATCTTCCTCTTTGTCCTTCTTGAGGAGAGATGTGTTATTTGCCCTCTTCTAGTTTTTTGGGAATCAATCCTGACCTCCATGTGCTTTCAAATATGGTCAAGAGTAGCCCCACAAAGACATTGGTCAGCTTCTTCTGCACTTGTTGGTGTACCTTATGAAGTTCTTCCCTACAGGTAGTTTCAGTAAATGTTCCCTAATTTGATCTTTCTCCACCTTGAAGTAAGTCTTCATTAGCTTACTTCAAGAAGAAGGAAGTCTTCCTTGCTCCAGACTTGTCCTTGGGCCTCAGGGATGTAGGGCTTCTGGATGCAAGTCTACCAATAAAGAGTAGACTGAAGAGCACTACAGTTTCTTTTTTTCTGGTGTCTTTGTCCAAGTTGTCTGTCTAGTTTAGCAGCAGGCCCACATTTTTCTTGGTTTCTCTTTTTCTGTGGCTGTACCTATAAAAACTCTTATTGTTCTTCAAATCCTTCAGCAGTTGAAAGTCCAGATAGATTTTACAAACCACATTCCTGCATACCAGGACGCTACCCAAAGATGAATATATATGTACATATGCATACATATATATCCTCAAACTCTTCAAAAAACTTTTGAAGTTTTTTCCAAAACTTTTTCAGTGATGAATATAAAAATGCAATTAATTAGAGAAATGAGTCTTCCTTTTAATGAATCACCTCTCTCTTACTGTGTCCATATATACATCATATGCATACATATTTTTGCCATGTTGTACCAGATTCTTTCTGTATATAATTTTTGGCTATTAAAGAGTGATGGTAGCTGAATTTATTAATTATATTCAAGAAAGGCATTTACTCATAAATCTAGGTTAGAGTTCAATCTTGTCATGATTATAGATGTCAGAGGGATGACTTTTATTTAAACTTGAACCTTATTACAGTTACAACTACTTGGCAAATGAATTATCTTTTTTAGAATCTTACACACAACAGACCACCTTAAATTATTCAATAAATTGAGCTAATGTAAACCTTTATATATTCTCTGTGCTTGAATTCAAACCATAAATCCCAAAGAATTTATTAAACTGAAATGGAAAATACCACCAATATTGCATGAAATTGTGGATGTTATTCTCACATCCTGAGGGAAGTGCTTTGTGAGAGAAGCAGGCTTGGTCAGAGCTACGTCCCTTTGTGCCTTTACAAAACAATCCTAAGGATTTTCTGATGGATTAAAGGGATTTCTAGATGACTGTGAGGTAATCCTATAAGACTAAACCACATGTAACATTGTCCTACAGGATTTGTGAAGGACTAAAATATTATACCATAAGACCTGTAATGATTCCTTCAGAAATGCAAGTCTGACTGAGTAGATATGGTGAGTACAAGTTACAGGGCATGAGGGAGAATATATATGTATTACTGCTCTAATGTTTATAACACCTGTGTTTTTTCCTCACTAAAGGGTAAGTCATTCTGTATTAAAAAACAGGGTATTTAATTCCTCAAAGAGTTTTCTTTTTTGTTTTCTTTTTATTTTTTTCTTCTGTTAAAATTAAAGTAAGGTAATTTGCATAAATAATGTATGCAGCATTATTTTGCTTTCTAACAACCAGCTGAAAAACTGTTTTCCATCTTTTAATAAAATGGAAATTTATCAAGAATTGCAGAATTAAAATTGTTAAATATAATGAAATATATGTTTAGGTTTAGTTAGACATATATATGTTTAGTGTGAAATAGAGATCAAGAAAAATTAAATTTTAAGCAAACTCTACATTGTTTGAACATTAGGTTACATTGAGGTACCGTCAATACTTCAGACTAATTCATATATATGTAACAAAACCTTTACCCTACAAAACAGTTATAGTTAGGGCTGTTAATTCTTGTAACAAGAGTGTTGGCTTGAAATAATAAAGACACCACTTGTTTGATTTGTTGACAAATCTCTAGAATTCCTGCAATAAGTGAAATCCATTTAGGATGAAATTTGCTCCCATGTTCAGACACCTAAATTTATGTGACTATGAGAGCTCTCTACCTTTAGGGTAGATGGCTAAACTATCATTACAGGCAATGAAGGTATAGTCAGCACATCCCCGGAATCTAGAGACTTATTGATTTTATACTGCATTAAGTGAGATGAACAGTTTTTTAGACTGAAAAAAAAAAAAAAAAAAAAAGAAAATTCACTGGGTTTGTTGTTTACATATTGACATGTAGAGCAATTTGACATATTCTCGTGAACCTAAGGCATATTCAGCAGGAAGATGTGACATAAGACTTCTGGGAGAAGATTTATCTTCCTGCAATGAAAACCATAGGCTGGGTGGAGTATTTCAGGATGTGTCAAATGACAATTCAAGCATTTATTTAGACAACTAAATCTAAGCTTAAATATTTTCTGAGAATTTAGAAATCTCCCTCATTCATATATTCCTACAGTGAATTTTGATATCTGAAATACATGTAACACCTTGTGGAGGTCTAGCAACTGAGGTATCCACATGCAGCCAGAAACATATTTGTATATATGTACATGATACATGGGAAACCAATGTAATTCTGGACTGGCATCTGGAGGTCAAGGAATCTCAAATTTCTCCTGTTCTTTCTCTTAGAAGTTTCTCACTTTAACTAGATAGTAGTCTGTGAGGGGTGTATTTCAAAAGAGACACATATAAGGCTGGAGTTAATTCTAGTCTGAAGTGACATGATTACTCTTTTGTGATGGCATGGGTGACCATCTGTGGTGGTTTAGTTTTCTTGGTTTTGGTTTAGGCCTTCCTTGGTAACAATGTCATAACTAAGGAAGTATTCC
>JAWWEE010000001.1:65105913-65122973 GCA_035221455.1 Xenops minutus
AAATGAAAGGGACGCCTTTTGGATTAATTTACTCTGCATGTTTGAAGCAGTGGTGCTTGGAAAAGAGCTCTCATGGTGTTCCTGAGGCCGTGAGTTCAACCTAGCACCAGTCTTTTCTACCTGTTACTTGTCAACACGTGTTGTACTCTTTTATTCTTTTATACACCTTTATATTCTGTACCCCAAAACCCTGTAAGTAAAAGAACTCTTCTCTACTTTACCCACATAAAGTCGTCTTGGAAAGTTTTTTTGCCTCTTCCTTATGGCAACACACTGAATCATTAATTAATAAATCTTAGGATACTATGGTGATATTTTCCTCTCCCCACGATATTTAGTAAAAATTCAGTAACTTAAAAAAAAAAAAAAAATTCTGAACCCTAAAAACCTTCAGAAATTCTTACTTGCTTTTAATTCAGGTCAATTTGGTTTAATGGCTTTTCAATATAATCTTCAGCTTTCTTTCCTCCTGGAAGACCAAGCAGATCAATGCTATTAAATCTACAAATATTGTCAAGGTTCTTTAATTATTCATGACAAAAAGCCACCACTGTTACTATTTTTTCTGCAGAAAGATTCCAATTTACTAAATGTTGTCCTTATTAACCTTAACTTTTCTCTGTCATCTCAATTGGCTTAGAAATCTGTTTTTCTGAAAGAAATCTGGCAAGATATAACTTATCCTTATAAAACAAATATTTAAAGAATTATTTTGAAAAGGTAAAGGAATTACTTATGCAATAAACCTGTTTCTTCAAATCCTGAGATAAGATATTAGAGTAAAACTCTGATTTGTTTTCTGTCCCTAATGAGGCAAATTAATGTTTGCTATTTTAAGAAGGCATGACTTCTTCTTTCTGCACAGATCTTTTTAGTACTGAGAGATGAGCATTCCTTTTGCATCTGGATGAATGCCATCTGCCTACGTCCTTTTATTCTTACTTTTCTTTTTGCTGCACACTAGCTTTAGATGGCCAAGGAAAACAGTAGATGCATTTCTACAGTGACACTATCTGCCTTTTTTCATACTTTAGAAAGATGAAGAAGGATATATTTATTTCAAATTGATTAAAAAAATATTTCAATATTTTTTTAAAAAATCCAATTTTAAAAGGCATTGGTTTGAAGATGGTGATGATTAGCTACTTCTACAATATGATTATGTAGAGCCATGAATCAGACAAAAACTATGTTTACAAACAGATTTGTGAATCATAAATCTATTTTATATTCAGTGATGCAGGAACTGAAATTGACATAATTCACATCTGATAATGATGAACTGTTAGATAAGGACCATGTGTTTTTTGTTTGTTTGTTTGTTTTTTGTTTTTTGTTTTCTGTATCTGGACAGAAGAATAATTAACTATTTACACAAATTTCTCCTAGAAAATGTAGGCACCTGCAACATATGGATCTTGAAAGAAGCTGGTACCCTAAGTTCTCTGTACAGTCAATAGAGATAAAATCATTCTTTATCATACAGTTCTTCAGGATGAGATGAATAATGAGAAGTTCTTGAGAACAAAGGAAGTTCTTGTCATTCTCTATTGGCTATAGATATATCTTAACATTACTAGCTCAGCTGTGGGAATCTGTATTAAAACTATCTACATCACATGAGATGAATCCCACCCTTTTTGTCTCTGGAAAGTATTTAACAGGGTGACTTCATAGTCTTTCCTCTATCTCCTTCTTTCAACTTGCCTGTGATGTGATTGTGATATCTTCTTCTGAAAGGATAATATGGCACTAACTCTGTCTGGGCAATGGAAATAATTAAACTTTTTTTTTTTTTCATGCCCAGAATGAGTGGACTTAACTCCAGTATCACTACAATTACAGGAAAGAGGCTAAAATATTGTTGGTTTTATTCTGGATTATTATTTTACACCATTAATTTTAAATTAAGAAATTCACTATGTAGCAGAAGAAAGACTATATTAGATTTTACTTTAATTTTGAAAAAAAAAATGCAGCAAGAATAAGAGAAATCAGATGACAGTTTTATTGACAGAAAAGTAGAGACTGGCATCTAGTAGACTAAAACTGAATCATGAAGGTAACCTCTTTCATTATTTCTTGGATGAAAATGAGTTCAGACAATTCAGTTGCACTTATGAAAAAGAGACAAATTTTCCAGAGTTTACAGAAAACTAAAATTAACATGTTTTAAAAGACTAATATCTGACTCAATCAAAACAATTATACTGAGTACACTTGTGCTTATATGATATGCATATCATATAAGAAAATAGGAAACATTCCCTGAAGTTAAATCCAAATGTTTGAAGAGTATGTTGACTCTTAAAAAAGTTATAAACTCATAAAATATTCTGGAACTTGATTTCTACTATAAAAGTTAAGGTGAATATTTAGTAAAACTGCACTGAAAATTTTAGGGGTTTTTATGAGTTAGAGGGATTTTTATTTTGCAGTATTTACAGTTTTAATATTTCAACTCTCTGTGTCAGCACATTAACTGCAAAATTATTTACTGATATTACATCTTTATGGTAAAAATAATTAAGAGATTGTGCAGAGATTTATGGTATCAAACTGTTTATTAAATATAAACCTTTCTGGCAAAAAAAAAATAAAAATTGTAGCACTATAACTAAAATTCATTAATTTTATTATTTTTCAAGTGTCAAAAAATTGTATCTACTGCTAGAGGCTGATTGGACACTAAATGCTGATACTCATTCTCTTTTCCTGATATCTTGCTCATCACTGATTGAAGTCTGCTGTGTTTTGGTGAATAAAGTGTTATCTAATATACATCATCCAGCATATATAAGTAGGTGTGCTTAGTCATAACTGTATTTATAATTATAAATAATGTATAATCATAAGTACATACTTAAATATTCAATCATGCAGGATAAATTTTGAGATGCTTGGTATACTAAGTGTCACTATGTATGGTACAGATACTTGCAAACATGCTCGTTAGAAAAATTATAACAAGATCCCTGTGAATTTCATGGAGCTAGAACTGTGCTTTTCCAATATAGTGTAACATTTTCAGGTTTTATGTATATTTTAAACTTTGAACCAACTATTCAATACAATTAATTCATACTTCTCTCAGATGTATATCATTAATTCCAGATTTTTTCCATGTGAAAGAAAATATACTAATTGAGTGTACTCCATAAAGAGTATTTGCAGCTACATGTAAAACAACTGCATGGTCAAAAACTGTTGTAAATAGTGAAAGACTCTAAAGTTATTCTAAGTTAATTTTCTGCATCTATTCCAAGTTTCTTCAATTATATTAAAATAAACTAGATGAGTCTGCATATATAGACACATAAATATGTATACCTATGTATATATGTATTTATAATCAATAATAAAAGAGAATATTATGGGAGTATCTGTGGCCTTTGTGGAATGCTGCTGCTCATGTAAAAAATAAAACAGTCTGTAAATACTTATTGAATTTTGCCATGTAATAATGTTACACGGTAATATTTCTAATATGTCCTTCCAAAGTAAGCCATAAAATAACGTTCTATTAACTTCTTTCTCCAATAGTTTTTGTCCCCTATTTTATCTGTGCTGCATCTTACATGCTTCCAAAACAATGCTGTTCATTTTAGTATTATTGTGATTCAGGAATAAGAACGCTAGATAATTACTAACACCACTGAGTGGTATGCATGTATTGAAACCTTTATTTGAAGAGAATGATATGCATTAAAATCTCTTTTAATAATTAATTTAAATGAAAGGCTTTTCGGCATTAGGATTTTATTACAAAAAAAAAATTTCTTAATCTTTCTTTTGACTTATTATTCTAAATTAGCAGTGGTAAATTAAGCCTAATTTATTCTCATTATCTTAGTTGTTATAATGCTACTGTAAGCATTTTATTGTAATTAAACATTATTAGGATTTTAATTTCAATCATGACTCTTTCCCTATAATATAACTTTTATCCTAAACGGGAATTACTGGTCAGCTTGCAAGAATCCCTTTATGGTTTGTTTCTCAAAATCATTATTCATGATTTCCTTGTATTACTCTTAAACCTCGCTTGTCAAAAGTGTAAGGAAGGAAAAAAAAAAAAAGCATCAGTCTTAATAGGTGTTGGAACAAAAATTTTCTATTTTACTACCCTGCTCAGAGTTAATTCAGCTCAGAGCTTTCTCTAACTGCTGCCATTTTGTGTGAAATTTCAGAAGAGGTTACTACTACAGAAGAGATTTCCCACTTTTGATCAGCCCCAGCATAAACTGTGATTTCAGTATTAGTGAACTATCTAAGAGGACCTTATGTGACTGTTTTAAGCAGCTTTGAATTGCAAGAGGCAATTCAGTTCAGTCTTGACAGCTTACGAGCATACTAAAGTTATTGCCTTGTAGACCACACTCACTGTATTTCACTCTGAAATCTGCATAGACCCCAAGCTGAGCTTGAGAGATCAAAACAAGTCCTCTGAGTTGGAGATCCCATAGCTGGATGTTCAGTCACAGAAGTAATGTTGTATTGTAGGCTATTTAGATACAGTGCTTTACCGTAGAATTTCAGACACGAGTGCACTGAAGCAACAATGTACCCCTTGAAGTAAGAGTCAGCAAGCAAACAGATCAAGAACTGCAATTAAACACAGTCTGCCTCTTTATTTAGCAGCATATAAACATGCAGACATGTAGGTAGATAGGTTTAACAATCTCTACATGCATACCTCTTCTGCAGAGCATGACTTAGGGAAATGGCTGGTAGTTGTGACAGACTCCCTCAGCCTTCCTGTTGAAACAAAGTTCCTTTAGGTCTCAGTTCTTTCTGTATCAGTCTCTGAGGTTTGCACATAACCTTGCTGCATTCTTTGAAATCCAAGCCTTTTTATTTCCATTTTGTTTGTAGCTTTTTTTGTTCTCGGACCTCATTCCAAGTAAGAATCTTCATACTTCAGTCATCCAATTGTCTAAAAGTATTTCTACTTGAATTTCATTAATTGTTACAGTCTATATGGGAAATGAGATGCTGCAGACATATTGTGGTGTGTACAGCATCCTCACAGAAGTGCTTCTACAATACGGTAATTTTGTGACAGAATCAATCAGCCTGTAAATTCAAAAGATTCTTCAAGATGTCATCGAGATGTCCTCCAATGAAGACTTCAGGTCAAGTGTGTGCCTTTATAAAACCATAAAATATCAGTGACAGAAAGATGAAAATCTTTAATATGTGATACAAAGTTAGGAGGTTCATTTTCAGAAACTGATAATAATTTTTAATGGAATACAGCTTCCAAATTATTTTTTTTTTTTCCACAAGGAGAGTTGCATAAATAGGAATGATACTGCACCTGAATACAGAAAACATTGGAGAGGAGATTGCTTTGGAATGGTTTATTCTTTTGGAGAATTAATACACAGGGGAGAAGAATGTATCAAAGCAGGATGCCCTTTGAATTTGTTGAAAGAAGATTCTATGCTCTGACTTTATGACAAATTATAATGTATGTCTAGGAAATAAAAGGAACAAAAAAAAAGCAATCAATGCTGTTTCCCTAAAGCCCCGATACTTGAAATAATCTCAGATATTCAAAAGAAGATATAAACCCAGAGTGGGACTAAAATAGCATGTGCTCACATCCTCTTCTGTCACAGAAGGGAGGTAGGAAAAGTACCATTTGTACTTTTACTTCCAGTCCCTAGACAGTTTATAAAAGTTTGAGGCATCAAAACACTTAAATTCCTTAAGAATTTAATCTGTTCTGCATGTCTGTAGTAATTTTATAACAGAGAATTATAGTATGTACACATAGTGACTTTCTTGGGCAGAAAGTGTTATGATAAGTAACAGAAATTGGAAAGGACTGTCTCTGGCAGTGTGCCACTCACATATTGTATTCCTTTATAGGATTGTCTCTTTTTTTTTGTGCCTGACTGTGCTTTATAATAAACAATCACAAACAGAAAGGAAAAAAAATATTTTTTTTCCCCAGTAGTACAGAAGTTAAAATATTAATCCAGAGTGTGTGAGTTTTATCACTTTCCTTTGCTGAAGCAAAATTTTCATTCTTGAGCAATATTTTTATCAAGCATTAGGCCTTTCTGTAGATCTTTTATGCCCCTGAAACCAAGAAGATTCAGGTGCAGCAGAGGCATAAGTTTCCAGTGGATGCTGTGAAGAATTTAATCGTAACTATACAATTCTGACATGGCTCTAGAACTCTGGACAACAGTGCCCTTCTGTAATTTTCTTCTCAATATACAAGTAATGTCTGATCTTGCAGGGATTGAGGTGAAAAAGCCAAGAGTAACCTGGAAAAATAGGATGAACAAAAGTAGTCTGCATTGGTTTATGAAGGGAAAATGATGCTTTACAATCTGATAGGTTCCTACAATGAAATGTCTAGTAGGTGGGTGAAGGGAAAGCATATTTAGTGAAGGCTTTAACACCATCTCCCATGATACTGTCATAGACAATCTGAAAATAGTTCCATGTTAGATAAACTGGACAGCAAAATGGATTGAAAATTGATTTAAGGTCTATGTCCATAGGATTGAGATCAGTAGCACACCATCTAGCTGGAGATAAGCCAATAGTGTTGGATACCTGGACTCATTACTTGGTCCAATAGTGTTCACCATCTTCTTTAACGACCTTGATAATGGAAATATATGCACCCTCAGCAAGTTTGCTGCTGTTATCAAGACAGGAGGAATGGCTAATACATCAGATGATTGCAGTACCTGTGGTTCAGAAAGATCTTGAAAGGCTAGAGAAATTATATGCAATTCAACAAGGGAACATTCAAAGTCCTGTACCAGTACACACTGGAGGCTGAACAGCTGGAAAGCAGCTCTCAGAAAGGGCTTGGAGATTCCAGTGAACTAGAAGCTGACTATGAGCTAACAATGTATTCCTGGGGCAAACAAGAAGATGGTCTTGGACCTCATGGTTTTTAAGAAGTCCCTTCCAACCTAAACAATTCTTTGATTTTTCAGTTTTGTAAAGTTTGCCCCACTATGATTAGGCTATTAAGCAAATAGAATGCAAATGTCCCCAGAACTCGAGTAGGACAATAAATGATTCAGAAAAAGATAAAAACTCTACTCTTCTCTATGTGAAAGTAAATATATGTTCAAAAATAATAATGAAAAATACAATTCCAACAATCTCTTTATTGAAAAATTTCCACTACAGATAAGGAACTACTACAAAAAATGGTGCCCTGTCCTGATGTTGATTACTCTACAGAATTCTGGTGACTCATGCTCAGTAAAATGAAACCAATGAGAATATGTGAAGAAAAGCTTCCTAGCATGATCAGAGGAACAGAGCACTGCTGTTTCAAAACAGTGGTGCTGTTTGTCTTAATTCTAAAAATTGAAAGTTAAAGGGAGACGTGACCAAAAAATAAATATCAGTATAGCAAAACTGCTAAAAATCTAATCATAAATTGCTATTAAATTGTTTGGAGAAAAAACAACAACAATTAAGCAAAAAATCAAACAAAAGTTTAGGATAAAATTCCTAGCAGGTATGCTTTTGGAATAATCAATTCTTTTGATGAATAGGCAAACTGCTTCAACTTTCATGGAAGGAATTATGTGCCTGCTGCTTCTCTTCCATTTGTCATCTGAGACCAACATTTTAGTACTTTCTAAATTTCACAGAGCACTATTCACATGCACTCTCAACAACTAATAATGAAAAAAATCCATGTGGAAAACTTAGATGTAATACTTAAGTGTACTATGTACTACAGTACATAAGAAACTGTGAAACTTGAGTGAGTCCAGAGGAGAACCATGAAGATGATCAAGGGGCTGAAGCATCTTCCCTATGAGTACAGGCTGAGAGAGCTGAGGTTGTTCTGCCTAGAGAAGAGAAGGCTCTGTAGAGACCTTTCATTATAAAAAGGGAGCCTATAGGAAAGATGGGGAGGGATCCGTTATCAGGCATTGTAGTGATAGGATGAGAGGTAACAGTTGTAAACTAGAAAAGGTTAAGTTCAGACTTTAAATTTCAGACAGAAATAAATTCTTCACTATGACATTGGTGAGCTAGTGGAACTGGTTGCCTGGAGAAATTGTGCATGACTCATCCCTGGAAGTGTTCAAGGCCAGGATGGATGGGGCTTTGAGCAACCTGATCTAGTGGGAGGTGTCCCTGAACATGGCAGGGGGGTTGGAACTAGATGATCTTTATGGTCTCTTCTAACCCAAACCATTCTGCAATTATATGATTCTATGATTCTATGAAATAAAACTTTGAAAAGACACATTATACTATATTTTCTCTCAAAATATTTTGGTTGGTTATAAAAGACAAAGTGACTATGGATAATTTTCAAATTCCTATTAGGATCAAATGATGTTTAATTTCTTATTGAGGCAGAGGTGTTTTAAAAAAGAAATATGAAAAAAATTGGTGGAAGTAAAAATCAAATATAGCCTGCATGACCAAAAGGTAGGTTGCCCAACATCTATTTCATAAGCATTCTTTCTTTATATTAAGTTTCAAGGACAGCCATAATCATAATTGCAAGTAGCTGAAGATTTCACACGTTATTTACCTAGGATAGAGTTCATTTTCTTCCGAGTAGCTAGTACAGTAGAGGTTTGGATTTCACGGGAGAGTAATGTTAATCACACACTGAAGTTTTAGGTGCTAAGTAGTGTTTATGTTAAGTCAAGGACTTATCAGCTTCTTATGCCCTGTCAGTGAGAAGACTGTAGAGGCATAAAGAGTTGGGAGGGGAAAGAGCAAGGACAGCTGACCCTAGCTGACCATACTGTATGGCATCATGCTCAGCATAAAAAGCTGGAGGAAAAACTGACCAGGCACAGCTGCTCAGGAATTGGCTGGGCATCAGTCAGTGAGTGGTGAGAAATTGCACTTGTGCATCATTTGTTTTGTTATTTCTTCTTATTATTAAAAGTTATGATAATAATTATCTTTCTTTTATGTCACATTGAACTGTCTTTACCTCAACTCATCAGTTTTCTCACTTTTACTCTTCTGATTCTCTATCCCACATTTTTGAGGGGTAGAAGAAACAATTGACTGTGTGCTTCCTAATTGTCAGCTGGGTTTAAACAACAATAGTTTCTGATTAGCCTTAGTTAAGAAAATAGTCAAAAGTTATGAATTCTGATAATCTTTCAAGCATCTCTCAGAGTAATGGACTCTATATCAAAGGACTAGAAAAGAAAAAAACAAAAACAAACAAACAAAAAGCCAAAAAACCACAACAGCCTAAGTTAAAATTCTGATATACTTAATATAGCCTCTTCTCAAGGTGGCAAGTAACACCTCTCCCAGGTCCTAAAGAAGAATGAACTAGAAAAAGAGAATATTCTGATTAGTATGGTTTTAGAAAGGAGGTCATATTTCAATATATCTGTGGTAGACACTCTTTTTGTGTTTTTCATTAGTCACTAATAATTGATCTCAGGTGAAGTGGTGCTCAGGCACAAAGCTGGTCTTAGGGCATGTGTGTGTTCACTGCACAGAATAGGTGTTACTCTTAACAGTTAAAAATCAGGCAAATTAATCTGGCTACAGTGACAATGATCACATTCCCGTTCAAGGACCATACAGAGCTAGGATAAGCCATCAGTGCCACCAGAAGAGGCAATGTATTGAATCCTCCCCGAGAACTCATATAGGCAACAGCAGAAGATAAGGCTCTGGGATGGAAATCTGTGGCATAAGGTTCTATAGTTTCAAGCAAAAAAACCTATGGAGTCCCATATGACTGGAGACAATCAGAAAAAGCAGATGCAGATGTCATTGTCTTGGGAAATGGCTGCAGAAACAAAAGCCTTGTGCAGCATCATGGAGTGATCAGAGGAGAGAGATATCAGACTGAGACAGATTATTAAATAAAATCTTCAGACAATGTTTAATTTCTAATAATCTGCTTAGAAAGGCACTTTTTTGGGTAAAGTTTTACAAAATTCACTCCTTTTCTAATTAGTTCATTCTGAAAGAAACCCCACCCTAGTACAGAACTGAGTAAAATTTTCATCAGAAATTTCTCTTCCTTTGTGATATTCAGACTGTACTGAAGTGTACAGTGTCAGAGCAATATGTTTACTTCTTCCAACTTTAATATTTGAAAAAAAAATAAAATATAGGTGAGTTTGTGTATATACATACATATACAGGCACACAAAGAGAGAGAAGAGAATACAAAATACCTTTCAAAACATAATTCTTTACAGGGACATAAGGACAGAGTTGTTTTTGAATGACAATGTGAGTTCAGAAGCCTAACTTGCATCTATCTAGTGAAAAATAAATCTGTCTTAATCTATTAAATTAATATCTGTGCTGATTTTCTCCTGCTAGGAATTATTTTTGTCTTCATTTGATTAAGTTTTATTTAGGGAGGTCACAGCAGCAACTAATTTATTTCAATTGGTAAAAGAATTCTACCTGATAATTGAGTTGCTTTCCTCTTGTCAGCTGAACTGCCTCCTCAACAGGTAAGCCGTATTTTCTTTAGTGTAAGTATGTTTACAAATAAACACCTTTCAACCAGTATCAGAACTATAAGTTCCTCTCCAACAGTTCTTTTTTTATTCCTTTTCAAAGTTTCATTGCAGCCATATAAACAAAACACAGGCTGTTTGGTAAATGTGAATTGTCATTGTAAACACTTGAGTATCATCTTAATAGAATATACAGGTGAACATAATATGCAATTTTATTTTAGATAAGTGTGGTAAGGCAAACATAGAGGTCATCATTGCTCAGTGTAAACAATATTCATGTACATATTTTAAACATTCCATCATTCAGAAAAGAGTATTTATGCTCAATTGTTTTGTGTTATTGAGTTCAGAAAATAAAATCTGTGTATCCTGGAAAACTAGCCCCAGTCATGCTGCTTAGTTGTGGAACCATGTTAAAGACAAAATGCAGTCAGATTTTTAAGGATCACACAAAAAAATTTCTAAAAGTTTTTTTCCCCACCATTTTGAAAATCTGTAGATTCCATAGCAGACAGAAAAACAGAGTGAAGACCTGAGGACTAAGAACAGATGGAAAAGGCTGTAACTAACAAAGTTTATGCAGAATGTTACATCTTTACCCAGTGGAGAAATACAGAACTGCTGAGGAAGAAATTCTGCAGAGACTTTCAGGTAACGATGAATTGGAGAATTCTTCTTTGCCCTCCAACATAGCAACATTGCTTTATTATCAAAGGAAGGAAAAATTTTATTTGTGTTCAATTTTACTCTTCTGTATCATGCTTTATTTGCCTCTGAAAGTTTGAACAGACTTACAAACAGACTTTGATAACAAAACACAAGGCATTTGTATGAAAGTATAACAGCTCATTATCTGTCCCTTCATGAGGTATCTTGCTGCTGGCCCAGATGGAGCTGAAGGCTAAATATAAACAACCTCAGAGTACTAATTAATAAAGTACAAAACATGTCTTTTAAAAAGGGCACATTGTGTACATCAAATCCAGCTTTATAATTTAAAATTTCTGGTTGATAATATGTAATGCAATACAATGTCATCTGACATAAATCTCACCACAACTTTTTAAGATTCAGTTAATTACATACATGATGTCATTTTTTTTCATAAAAATTAAAAAGAGAAACCAATAGTGCTCAATATTCAATACTGCTCAATCTTTCAGTAATGTGAAAGATTTAATTTGACCTTTCTGGCCTCCATCAGGGAAAATTACCATTTCTCTAGATTCAAGGCAGATTATTTGCTTCCCAGTAATGTCTGCCTCTGGGCTCTGGCCAGTCCAGCACTGACTGACACAAGAAGTGAGGATATGCAGATCTTACATATGAGATCTTACAGAGATCTCATAGGCTCGTAATTACCTCTCACGCAGATTTTCAGGCAAAATTACTGACTAGGCTCAACTGATGAGGACACTGCATCTTGTGCTCTAACTCTTACCTAAGATTACAACCATTTGCAACTGAAAAAAAACCCATCTCTAACTTTTGGGAAGGCCACTTGGGTATAGCTTGAATATTTAGAGTTGTTTGATCATATTCTAAGACAAGAACTACAACAAAAAGTAACAGAACTCACCTACATTACTTTTTAACATAGGGAGAAACACTCAACTTCTATATAAATTGCTATTTATCTTTCTTAAAAAAAAAAAAATGTTTTGCTATCTTTCTTCTTCACTTATGTACAAACTCCCATAGTCTTACAAAGAATTATGTATGTTTCTGTATTTTCTGTAACATAAGCTTGCATAAGCTTATGAAGGGCTTTCCAATAGGAGTTTGGCATAGATGTTATTTTGCATGCAAAATTCCTAGAACTACTTTGTTATCATGACCAAATCATAATCTTGGATAATTTTAATAACACTATTTTGATTTTTTGGCATATGCAGATCTCCACTACATATATAAGTAGAGAGAGATTTTCACAACAAAATCTGAAACACTATTAAGACGTTTCAATAAATGTATTTTTAGTGCAGTACCAGAAAAAAAAAAAAATCAATATACTTCAAGAATATTCTGCTGCTCTCTAGGAACAAGTAATCCAACAGGGAAAATGTTTTCAAATGTGCATCTGAAAAAAAAAAAAGGAGTACATTCACATTTTTCTAAATATAGCATTTATATCTTTTACGAAAACAAATTCTAGATTCTTGTTTTTTAATGTAATCAGATTTTTGTGTTGCTTACTATAATTTGGTACATGTATATGACTTAGACAAGTAAAAATGATAAATATATGTATATAGACTCATTATATTTGCTGCAATCAGCACACCGTTTTAACCACACACAAAAGAAAACATATATTTTAATCCTATTTGTATCTTATATCTGTGAATATATTAGAGACATGGTTAGAGTAATAGCGCTCTTGTATGTTTCTGACACAAGAAGGCAAATATCAGTGTTGATCCCAGACAGAGATGAATTTTGTTCTCTGATAGGATCTTTACATAAAATGTACTTAAAAAAAAAAAATCTATTCTTTGATCCGGCATACATAGCAAATCACAGCTATATTGGAAATTTCATCCTGCTATATGAATTCATCTTGCTAAAATAATAACTCCTTGACAAATATTGACAAAAACAGGGCTGTATGCCCAGCTTTGAAAAAGCCAGGTGTCCATTTCTGGCTATCTTTAAAATAGCCAAATGTCAGAGGCAAACACTAATATACTGAGAGTGCCATCCTCATTTCTGACACAGCCAGAACTCTAGCCTCTTCTCTGATAGAGCCAGTGTTCCATAGCAATCATTTGACACAGCCAAAGCTCTGTCCCTGTCTTTGACATTACCAGCATTTCATCAACATCTCTTACATTTCTGGCTTACATGACAGTGTCTGTAACAGACAGAGGTCTGGCCTCTTCTCCAGTGTATGGTCCCATTGTCCTTCATAAAAAGGCTGTGTTCATATCACTGATAAAGCCGGGATTTAATATATTTCATTGATACTGCCAGTGTTCTGCCCATATAAATGATATGGTCAAAGTTTTATTCTCAACCTTGGTATCATCAGGGTTATATGGCAACAGCTGATACAAACAGATGAATATGCAGAAACATATCCTTGATCCTGAAACATCTAAGGTCTGTTGTCATATTCTGTCTTTCTAATGGTGAATGCAGATATACCCAGAGAGCTGTCCACTGCTATGGCATACATGCAATGTCAATTCCATCTGTGAAGAGCAAGGCTTCACAGCAGAATCTCTTCCCTATTGAAGGGGTCCACTGTGTTTCTTCTACATCCATCTTTCCACCACAACTACTAATCATAGAAATAATTTACTCTGATCTTAACATTCCACAGTGAAATTAAATTTCCAGGTACCCACAATTTGGAAAAAAAAAAAAAAAAAGCTATTTGTGCTCAAAAGTTTTCATCAAGTTTAGCTGGTTTTTGAAGAAACACAGCTGAGATAACCTGGTCTCTCATTACATCATTCAACTTTCTTCATAGTTAGTGAGCATTAAACAGTTTCCATTAGTATGAAGATATATAGCTTCTACCAATTCTATGAATTGCTTATCTGATCTGGACAATTTCTTAGGATGAATATATGATCAGCAGATTCTTTAATGCTTTTTCTGAAATTTTCTGAAAGTTCTGTTGAAAAATGACTCCAGATTCTTGTCTTACAATTTGCAGCTCCTAGAAACTGAACACTGAAAGTTCAAAATGGAAATATCAAACACCTCTTTTGAACTCTTAATTATTCATTACTAATAAGCAGAAAGTAAATGTGAAAATAAGGAATGACAGCAAGGTTAGTCCATCAGTCGTGCTTCTTGCTTTCATACTGTATATTTTCTTTCTGCAAACTATTTCCCAATATAAAAATATAAGCTACTTAATATTTAACTACAGAGTCCTTTTTTACTGCATCAATATAGCGGATAAGAAGCAAGACTAATTGCTTGACTAGAAAAAGTTAAAAATGGAAGAAGGTGAACAAAAACATGTTAAAGCAAAGAGCAGAGCTCCACAAATGAGGCAGAATACAGGATGGATGATGCAAAAGTAGGACCAAAACAAAAGGGAAGAAAGGAAGGATAAGAGCAGAACTGGAAATAATACAAATGATAGAGTGCCTAGATAAGGTAATGGAGACATTGAAGGTAAAATGAACAGGACAGGCTAATGAGGGAAAAAGTCCTACCACTTCTGTGCCAAGTGTCCTAACTTAATCTTAGGTACTCAGCTAATAGCTATAAAGTTTGCTTGCAGAACTCTAGGTAGCAGAATGTGTATCAAGACCCAGAGACTAGCAAGTATTATTAGGTTTAATTTATTTGGTCTAAATATATACACAAAGTATTTTGTTCTTGTTCCTACAGTGGTAGATGACTCTGCCATGGCATTAGAGCTAATAGTCTTTCCCAGTGATCAGATTTCCAGCAGCAATTCAGTTCTACCTGGCTTCCTCACATCTCAGCCACTTGCATTCAAAATTACATGCTTAAAACACATACTAACATGCCATATTCTCAAGTTGAGAACAAAAGAGAAGAGAAGAGTACTAACAACCCTAATTTAGTGGTGTTCTGGTATCTCTAACTTCAGATGTTTTGCAATGGAAGTATCTACATGTCAGCTAAACCTATAAGTACCTACTGCGTCTAGTGGAGGTCTAGTCAATACAGTTGATGGAATCTAGATATAAAGATTCTAGACATCACACAAGTAATGGCTACACTGAACAGTTCTCCAGACTTCAGTGAGCGTATTGACCAGTACTCCAGTTCTCCAGCTCTCCTGCGTTGGTATGCAGGTCACATACAGACACCTAAATATAGGCCAACGAAATCCTACATCAAACAGTAGATTGCATACTATTTTTGGTAGGATATCACTTAATACACAGCTCAATCCTAAGGGCATTTGTAAGTGAAACATGCTGAAGAATGCTTCCTAGTAGGGCAGAAACTATTTTAAAACTTCTAACAAATAATTACCTTTCAACACTAGCTATATAGTCAGTCAAAAATCTTTATCTGCGGTTCCTAGTTTCAATGCTTGAAGAATCTACTACTGTTCATTTAGTATGGTAGGCTAGTGTTTCACATCTGCCATTCCTGCCATTCCAAAGCTTCCAAGAAACCAATAATATCCAAATTGATTGCTGCAAATCTCCGGCTTAGAAAAATCCATGGCACTTATTATCAAGGCTAAGACTAAGACAAAGCTTCCATGATACGTCCACTGGTTATTATCACAATTCTAAATCCTGTTTGTTGAGGCCTGATTCATGAGATGCAAATATTTGACCCTGAGAATATTTCCTTTTAGAATAACAATTTTGACACAAAAGGTGAAAAAAAGCCTTTAATAAAAATAAAGTTCTTGCTAATTAAAACCTATCTCAAGTTCACATTTTTTGAGTTTCTAAAATCTGCTGTTTGCAAAAAAAAAATAAAATAACATCAAAGAACAAAGTTTTACACAAGAATTCCTAAGACAGTGAACAATAATGCTAAAAATACTCATGAGTAAAGTCTATTGTTTTATTTGCAAGACAACTAAAAGTTCTTGAAACATTTGCTGATCAAATATATAAAATGATAACACAAATGAAGGCTTGCATATTCATGTTTGCTTTGTTTTGACTTTTCTTTTACCAGCTTTGTTTTGGGGTTTGGTTGGTTGGTTATTTTTTTCTTTTTTCTTTCAGGAGGTGCTTTTTGGTTTTTGGCATTTTTGGGGAGTTGGGTTCCTTTTGAGTGCATTTTTGTTCTTGTTGCACATTTTTAAGAGGGCCAATAAAATCGTATTATGTGAAAAAGATAACAAATTTCTATTTTGCACTTGATTATTTTAAAACAGTTTGGTACTTATATATGAGGGGCTTGCTACAATTTCTACTAGGAATACCTTTGTTACCGTTTGTTTAGGGTAGTGGTTAAATTTCAGAATGTCTTGTTTAGTAATATATCTGAAACATTATTTTTTTTTTTTCTTTTTTTTGCTTTAGAGTGAAAAATTTTGTCGTTTGGTTTGCATGGGTCACTGAATGTTTCACAATTCAAGGTTTTCTTAGTCTGATTTTGATGCAGCTACCATGCAATTTTCTTCAGACATACATTCAGAAAATATCTTTTGAGATGTTTAGAGAATGCGGGAGACCTCTAGAAGAGTACTAAAGAAAAGTGTGTGGGAACTTGGCCTTCTTAGCTGTGACAGATCAATCCTAGCCAGGAGCTGCTTGTTCATTCGGTGGTATGGGTGGAAAATTGGAAGAGCAAATAACAGCTGTGGTGGGGGAATTGGCTCCTCTAGTATTCCACGGCCTCCCAGGGTCCGGAGGGGATTGCGAAATCCCCATGTGGGCCAGAGTAAATAGATGAGTGGTCATAGAAAAGCCTTTAATTATCTGTGTCCAGGGTATTTAAGCCCTTTGGGCGGGGTCTGGGAGGTAGGATGTGATTGGGAAAGGGTTCAGAGGAAGTGGTGTGGTTTTTGGGGCACCGGGGCCAATAAGGGAGCAGGAGGACCAAAACTCAGTGGGAACCCAGGAATGGGGAATGACAGGTGATACATCCAATAAGGTCGGGAGGGGGGGCAGGGCTGAATACCCA
>JAWWEE010000001.1:65123315-65135106 GCA_035221455.1 Xenops minutus
GGAGGGGGGTGGGGCTGGATAACTGGGAGAAAAGGAACATTCTTTTCACATGTTTGCAGGGGTTTCTAGGGATTATGATTTAAACAGGGGAAAACCTGAACATAATAGATGCAGGTAATGTTGAATTATAAAGTCTCTGGTCCTTTGGAAGTTGTCACAGCGCTGGTCCTGTCTTCAGGGGCTTCCTCCTCCATGATGTGCAGCCTGGATAATCCTCTGTCTCTGCTCTGCATATGCTGTGGTAAAAGTCTTTCCCAACAAGCAAAAACCCAAAAGTGGTAAGTCAAAATAAAGACAGTTTAATAAATGAAAAAAAAGATGCAGGAACAAGAAAGGAATTTATGCACAACCTCCTATCAGTAGGCAGATGTTTAGCCAATTTAGCCCTGAAAGCATGTTACTTGGAAAGACAAAAATCCATAACCATGAATGTCCTTGCTTCTTTTTCCTCTCCCTGAGATTTTACTGCTGAGCCTGATGTCCTAAAATGTAGACTATCCCTTTGGCCAATTTGGGTCAGCTGCCCTAGCTCTTCCAAATTTCCTGTGCACCTCAGGCTACTAGCTGCAAGGACAGATTCATAGGGAGAAATCCTTTACCCTGTGCAAACCCTGCTCAACAACTACCAAAGAACTGCTTAATTATTAGTCCAGTTTTAGTTGCAAATCCAAAGCACAGCAACATACAGACTGCTACTCCATTCCAGAAGACCAAATACATAAATTCCGCTCTTATACCACTAAAGTTCAAAGACAGTAAGTACATGATGTAACAGCTCAATGTTTCTCACTTCTACCATAAGTGATATAATCACTATTATTTCCCACTCTCATCACTATAGATATATATGAAAGAACTTAGACATAGAAAATATCGCCTTTCAGGAAAACCCAGTAAAAACTTGAAAGGTATAATTAGGATGTTTTATGCTCTATATCAACATTATAATGTTTTGTGGACCTGCATCTTTTAAAAATATAAAGCACAAAGAGAAAATTATTCAGAAAGCCTAGGAAGACAGTTATAAGAGCATTTTTTTATTGAAGGCAAAATTGAAAGGTAAAGCAAAATTGAAAGGTAAGTCAATGAACCAACCATGAAAGAAAAATTTGAAATGGCACCTGTTAAAAAACAGTGTATAAAAAGTGTAAAAGCTGTTGGGTGGACAGAGAATAGGAGAAAAAGACAATAAAAGTGCTTAGATGCAGAAAGATTACCATTTTTAAAGTTATTTGTATCTGCAATACAAACCCTTTTTGGTGGTAGTGTTCAAGAAAATGTCATGTTTGAATCAACAGACACACTTAACACATCTGAAAATATTCTCTTATGTTTATCAGACTCTCATGAGAGTCTTTCTCTACCTAAAGTCCAGCACAGGACCCTAAAGATAATGAAGGGGATGGAGCACCTTTTCCTATAAGGTGAGGTTGGGAGAGATGAGACTGTTTAGCCTAGAGAAGATGAGGCTCAGGGAATATCAATGTGTACTAAGGGAGTGTATAAAGAGGATAGGAAACAGGCTCTTCTTGATGCCTAGTGGCAGAATAGGTGAATAAGTAATAATGGGCACAAACTGAAACACAGAAAGTTCCATCTGAACATCAGAAAACATTTACTGTGAGGATGAGCGAGCACTGGCACAGGTTGCCCAGAGGTTGTGGAGTCTTCTTCCTTGGAAGTAGTAAAAAACTGTTTAGATAAGATCCTGGGCAACTGGAGGTAGGTGGCCCAGTTTGAGCAGGGTGGTGTGGACCAGATGACTTCAGAGGTCTCTTCAAACCTCAACTATTCTGTGCTTCAGAATAGAAACTTACATTTGAGTTAGTCAGTGAAGAGATGCAGTTTCACCTAGAATGCCCAAAATAAGGGTAAAATTTACCATAATGCACCTATTCATTTACATAAAATAGAAAGATAACTCAATGTGACTACCTTTCATGGCAATTTCTTCACTGTAGAAAACCACAGGTAATAAGAGACATTCAACGCTGTAATTTAATTTTCTTTTTTTTTTTTCTCTTTTTAATCTGTTGAATCTACTATACTGCAGATACAGGAGGACTAGATATTCACACGTTCCTCATAGGGAGATTGAGAAGGTGTGATTAAAAGTTTCTTTTGCAGCAGTACTGTAGTTCAAATGAAAAAAGAAAACAGAGTATCATAACGTGTATTAATAAAAATTGCTCCCATTAAAAGACATTATAGTTAGATCACTTCTGAGTGAATGTTTCATCTGGCTTGCCATTAGTGTTCTCAGTATTGCCTATTGTATTTAGTCTCATCCATTTCCCATTTGCAGACTTGAAGACAAACTGGTGAAATCTTTATCAAACAGCCTAAATTTCTTAGCTTATATATGTGAGAAATATGTTGGAATTTTCAGCGAGTGACTAAAGAGACTGTCTGCTTCTTCCTATCTTTCTCATTTATTTGAGAAACAAAGTCCATTATCAAAAGCAAATATAGGTGACAGCCATGTAAAAGTTAAATCTGAACATGAGATACATGTAGAGTCAGTAAAAAACAGTAGGGAATTTTACAGTATGAATAGCCTTCAGTAAAGACTTCCACTTCAGGATAGGCTGAATTGTTTTTTAGAACTGTCTCTCAATGTTAAAAGAAGCTATAAAGGTTAGATGAGTGTCAGTCACCTAATTTTTAAATATCTAATTTGCAAGAGAATTACCCCACTCTTCACTTCTTGGCCTTTTAACAAGTCTAAGTGCAAAGTGCTGTATTTGTGTCAGGAAGATCCCAGACATGAGTACAGACTGGGAGAAGAAGTCTTTTAGAAGAGACCTGAGGAGCTCAGGGCTCAAGGACTTTGGGGGTTCTTGTGAATGAAAAGCTGGATATGAGTAAACAGTGTGTGTTTGCAACCCAGAAGGTCAACCATATCCTAGGCTGCGTCAAAAGAGTTGTGGCCAGCAGGTTGAGGGAGGGGATTCTCTCAGCACAAGAAAGGCTTGGACCTGTTAGAGTGGATCCAGAGGAGAGCCATGAAATGATTAAAAGGATTGAGCACCTCTCCTAGGAAGACACACTGAGACAGCTGGAGTTATTCAGAGCAAAGAAGAGAAGGCAGCATGGAGATCTCATTGTAGCCTTCCAGTAACTTAAGGGGACTTACAAAAAGGAGGAAGAGTGACTTTTCCCATGGGCACGTAGTGACAAAACAAGGGGCAATGGTTTTAACCTGAAAGAGGGCAGGTTTAGATTAGCTTTTAAGAAGAAATTCTTTAGTCAGAGGGTGGTGAAGCACTGGATCAGGTTGCCCAGAGAGGTTGTGGATCTGTGAGTGTTCAAGGCCAGGCTCTGAGTAACCTGATCTAATGAGTGTCATGACTGCCCGTGGCACAGATGTTGGAACTGAATAATCTTTAAGGTCCCTTCCAACCCAAACCATTATATGATTCTATGAGTTTGACAAAAACTGGCTATTACACATTTTGTTTTGTTAAGATACCTTTTCTCACCCATTCATATAAAGGAAATAATGTAAAATATTTCCTTTAACTGTTAAGAATGCAATAGTAACAGTAAACTATCAACCTGCACCCATTATATTAAATATATTGTTGATCCTGCTTTCAGAGTTATTGTCCTCCATCCATTGCTAAATATAGAGTCCTATACATATACCCTGTTATATATTTAGTTGAAAGTTGCAATAATGGATAGTCAGACTATGAAAAATATGGACAGGTAGATGACTTACTGGGGTATTATGGCTGTTGTCCACCACACTGTGTAGAACAGATTTGCAGAATTCACAGGGATAACTTTCTTAGTTGTTTTGAGATTCCCAAGTCTAAAGTTGAATTTAAATCCCAGATAATGTTGACCACTTACGTTAATACATGTATCTAATTTTCAAATTACCTTTACTTGGTTTCTGCTATTTTTTTTTCTCCTTAAAATGTTGCAATAATTGCAGATTCCATTGACTTCAATGGAAAGTGAATCAGAAATGTGAAGTAATGGCCTACTTATATGTTTTCAGTAAACTATAAGCATAGAAAATTAGACTGACAAGATTAATGGTATCAAGAGAAATGCTCAACAAATAATGTGAGCAATTTCAGGAAAAAAAATAAGGTTTTAATTTTTTTAAAAAAATATATATTTTTTTCTAATAAGAGCAAGTTTGTTTTTATAACATATAGTGTATCCACAATTCATATTAGGTTACACTTTTCCTTCTGTTACCTTCATAAGAATATACTTTATAATGTAACAACTGGGATTTTTTTTGTGTTTGTTTTGTATTTATAAGTGGTAATAAATCACTCAATAAAGATCCATGACTAGTATATATTCCTCCACCTTGTTAGGCTTTGGACACAAATGGGTATTCATAAATTATTCTTAAATTTTCTAAGAACTCCAGACAATTAATTGTTCACAAGGAATGTTATTTTTTTAGCCTGTTTCTTTGGTGCACAGGAGCTACTGCCAAGTTATCAAATTAGAAAGGTATAACAGCTTTTAATCATTAGGGTTAAATAATGTTCAATGACCAGAACAACAAAGAGCATTATCTATGGAGTTTTGAAGAACTGAAGATGAAGAATGAAATGTGTAGAAATAAATAAAAACATATATCATTCCCAAATTACTCTTTGGTGGTCAGCAGTTTTATTTCTTTCAAGATTACATTTCTGTTATGCTTTAATGCCTTAAAGAAAAAAGCCAACCGTGTGGAGTTACATCAGGAAGAGGAGTTCCTATAGATTAGGTCTGTCAGAGCTGTATTCATAGTCATATTTCTAAGTTAGTTAGTGGATTCCCACAATATTTCTCCAGAGGTTTTTGCTTTCCTATGTTTTTTAAGATGTTGAGTCAGCATTATATACTGAGCAGTTCCAATGTCCTAATAAGTTGTTTATTTTTGGCTGCAAAAATAACCCTCTCATATCTTGGGAAGAAAACAGAGAAAAAAAAATATTCAACAAATATCCAAATGTTGGGTGAGTATAAAGAACTATTTTATCATAAAGATTAAAATTTTCCACTAGCTCACACATGGGCAGAAACAACAGGGACTCTCTTACACCTCCACCTTAAAATCATAGAACCACAGAACAACCTGAATTGAAGGGACCCACAGTGATCTTCAAAGTCCAGTTCCTGGCCCTGCACAGTAAAGCTCCAGGAGTCATGCCACATGCCTGAAACCATTGTCCAAACACTTCTTGAACTCTGTTAGGCTTGGTGACCACTTCCTTGGGGAAACTATTCTGGTCCCTAACCACCCTCTGGGTGAAGAACCTCTTTCTAGCCTAAACCTTCTCTGACACAACTTCAGGCCATTCCCTCTAGTCTTGTCACTGATCACCAAAGACATCAGTACCTGCCCCTCCTCTTCCCCTCACAAGGAAGTTGTAACTGCAATGAGATCTCCCCTTGGTCTCCTCTTCTCCAGGCTGAACAGACCAAGTGCCTTCAGCCACTCCTCATAGGCCCTTCACCATCTTTGTTGTCCTCTTTTGGATACTCTCTAATAGCTTAATATCTTATATTGCAGTGCCCAAAACTGCACACAATATTCAAGGTGAGGCTGCCCCAGTGCAGAGCAGAGCAGGACAATTTCCTCCCTTGACCGGCTGTCAATGCTTTGCTTGATGGTCCCCAGGACACAGTTGGCCCTCCTGGCTGCCAGGACACTGCTGACTCACATTCAACAGATTCTGGAACTTGTCTTTGCTAAACTTCATACAGCTGGTCATTGCCCAGCCCTCTGATTTGTTGAGGTCTCTCACCAGGGCCTCTCTACCTTCGAGTGAGTCAACAGCTCCCCTCAACTTAGTACCGTTGGCAAACTTATTGGTATACCTTTGAGTGTTGCATCCATGTCTTTCATGAAGATGTTAGGAGCACTGGTCCTGAGATGGAGCCGTGCAGAACCCCAATAGTGACTGGTTGCCAACTGATGTTACCCCCATTCATTAAAATCCTTTGTGCCTGAACCATGAGCTGGTTGATGTGACAATCCAGCTGTAGGCTGTAAATTTTGTCCAGAAGGATACTATGAGAGACAGTATCAAAAGCATTACCAAAATCTAAAGAAAATCCATCAGCTGGCTTCACTTTGTCAACTAGGTGGGTTATCTTGTTTAAGATTATTTTTTGTTTTGTTGTTTTGTTTTGTATTTTTTCTTATACTTGGCTTTGTGGATTTTCATGTACTTCAGAGAAGATGATTCATTTATGTCAGAAAATCACAGCTTTTTGGCTGAAGTGTGTCAGATGCTTTTATGGAATTATTCTATTCCTTCCCCTTTACTTCATACTTGTTTATTTTTTATTTTTTTTTTTAATTTGAGTCATAATTCTACACAAAGTTCCTGCTGACATTTTCTTAAAAATATCATTGTGTACATGTATGTACATGTTCCTATGATAAAACAGTGCAAAATTTTTAAAGGTCAGCATATTAAACTCCCCTTTAACCTATTTACATTTAACTTCTTTTTGTAGCAGGTCATGAAATAGAGAATAAAATGAATATTTATATAGGTTCATTTCTGCTCACAGTTCAGTGCACTCATTTTAATAACTTGTATCAGTTTCCATTGCTCTCAAGTACTTTATGAATGTCAAAACTGGTCCCAAAGAGATTCTACATAATCTCATGTAAACAGCATTTAAATTCTGGTAAAATTCACCATTTGTTTGTTCTTTTTAATTAAGAAAAATAAAAGTTAAAAGTTATTCAAAGACTTCAATAGAAAATTTGGGAGCAAACTGAATTAAGATGATTCTTTTCTGACATTTCCTATTTGTTTGTTTGTTTGTTTTAAATATGAAGTGTCTTATTCTAAGACCAATTCAATTATTCATACCTTGGGGTTGTCTAGCACACCTGCTTTTTGCTGTGCAAAGAAACATATAATTGACCTGTCCTTAACCCAGATCTGCTTTCACTGACTCAGATCTGAAGCTAGTTCCTTTCTTTACCAGGTGGGTGCTATAGAAGACGAGGACAGAGAAAGCATTTTGCACTGGTCATGGCTGTTATGTGATCTCATTCCCTTCTGTTGAAGCTGTTGCATCTCCATGACATATTGAACATTTACTGAGCTGCAGTGAGAGTGAGAAAGAAATAGATCCTAATTGCTCAGTATAGAGGTTAGCATAATCACTTACATGCTTTGGTAAATGCTTCAAAGGTAAAACACTAAGAAGACTCATTGCAGAGGCAGTGAATGTCAGGTTTACTAATTTATAGTTCAGTAGTTAAATCCTTTGGATATACAATCATGTTCTCAATGGCTTAGTAAGAACTTTATTATTTAATTAAACAAAAATGGAACAATTTCTGCAGAAAATTCTGAGTTCCTCTACCTCACATTACTGAATAACCTAGATAGGACCTATTTCCGTATACAAAAATGTAGGGTAGCTTTGTCATGCATTGACTACTTACACGCTAGCTAGGAATCTCCTTCCCTAATGGGAAGAAAGTAGATCTTTCCAGCACAGAGAAAGAACAAAACCCTATGAGAATGAATCAAAAAGATGTTCCTTAGTATGCACATTAACATTAGGTAGCATTTTATGCATATGATTAATAACTTTGTAGCTCAAAGGTTTAGATATCTAGTTTTCTCTCAAGCAATTTTACTATTTTCTGCCAATATCATGACCTCCAAAAGATAGGTAGACAATAAACTCAGAATTTCTTTTTATGTATCTAGTAATTTCTGTCCTTTCAGACACATCTTTGACCAGTCTAATTTTTCTTTTTCTAAACAACTTTTGTTTCTTGGGTATTAAAAGTGGAAGTGATAATCATAACCCAACACTGACATAACTGTAAAAGTACATTTTTGACTGTGGAAACAAATGGGTTTATATTTATGACATGTATGACACATTTTTGCTCTTTGAAAAACAGTAAGATTTATTAGATAATTTTCCTTTGCTGATAAAGTGTTTAAAATACAGATAATAAAAACTGTGCATATACATAGCAAAATCTGATAAATAAAACAAAAGCTCCACCAAGAGTATGATTGTAGCAGTATAAAAATTCAAAAGGGTATCATAACAACATGAAATTGATAAAGGTTCATTAACTGTTTGTCTTACTATACTAAGTCATAGACCAACTGACAAGCATATATATAAAGAAAAGACAGCTATGAATTGCAATGAACAGTGTAGTTCAGTATGAAAGCACTTTTTGAAATAAATGAGGTATCAAATAATATGTAGAATAATGAATATAAAACAGTAATAAACAAATATTCAAAACAAAGCCACGACTATAGAATGGCCTGAAAGGCTTCCTATTATGTAGACCATATTTATAAGTCTAATACAGTCACACAGCTCCAAAATACCATAGATGGTAGTTTGCTTGGAGAATGAGATCCCCATATGGAATATGGTTTGTCACACCAGGAAAAAAAAATAAAAAAATCTCTAGGATAAATTCAAAAGTAAACTCCAAGTATCATCTCATCTGAGTTTATCCCTGTGGTTAACACATGAAATGCAAAGTATCTCAAAAAATGGCAGAAGAAAAAACTAAAAAACCTCTGTCTCTGAGAGTCAGGGAAAGTATTCATAGTGTAACAGTTCTTCTTGAGGATTTACTTGACTTTAAACTGTCCTACAGCACTGAAAAACATTATTACATTGTACATCACATTTTCAGACATGTTTTATTTTACTGAAAATATGACTTCCAGCCGCAACATAGACGCAAAACCACAAAAGCAAAACCACCGAAAGCAAGACTATACTTTAAAGTTGTGCATGAACTACCAGCTTATCTGTATCAACTGTGACCAATAGGATTGCCTTCTGGAATGAAACAATTACCTGGATGGATGAGGAAAGAGCAATGGATATCGCTTACCTGGACTTCATCAAGGCTTTTGTCACTGTCTCTCACAACATCCTCATAGGCACACTCAGGGAGTTTGGACTGGATGAGTGGACAGTGAGATGGATTGAGAACTGCTTGAATGGCAGATGCCAGAGGGTTGTAATCAGTGGCAAAGGGTGTAGTTGGAGGCCTGTCATTAGTGGTGTCCCCTGAGCTTCAATACTGGGCTGAACGTTGTTTAAGTTATTCATAATGACTTGGATGAAGGGGCAGATGCCTCCTCTGCAACTTCACTGACAACACAAAGCTAGAAGGAGTGGCTGATATCCCATAGAGCTGTGCAACCCCTCAGAAGGACCTCAACAGACTGGAGAGATGGGTAGACAACTGTCTGAAATTCAACAAAGGCAAACGCAGGGTCCTGCACCCTGGGGAAGGATAACCCCATGCACCAGGACAGGCCGGGAGCCAACCTGCCAGAAAGCAGCCCTGTGAAAAATGAGAGTCCTGGTGGACAGCAAACTGTCCATGGGCCAGCAACATGCACTTGTAGCCAAGAAGGGGTGCACTAGGAAGAGCATTTCCAGGGGGTCAAGGGAGGTGATCCTACCCCTCTGCTCAGCCCTGGTGAGGCCACAACTGGAGTGCTGTGTCTAGTTCTGGGCTCCTCAGTGCATGACATGGAGCTCCTGGAACAGGTCCAGCAGAAGGCAAGGAGGATGTCTGTGGGACTGGAGTATCTCTCATATGACAAAAAGCTGAGGCAGCTGAGAAGAAGCTATCTTGAGAAGAGACAAGTAAGAGGAGACCTCATCAATGGATATGTGTCTGAAGGGAGAGTGTCAAGAGGATGGATCTTCTCTTAGGCTTCTCAGTGGTGTCAAGCCAGAGGACAAGAGTCAATGGGCAGAAACGGAAGCACAGGAAGTTTCACATGAATATGAGGAAGAACTTTACTGTGCGGGTGACCATTCACTGGAACAAATTGCTCAGAGAGGTTGTGGAGTCTCTCTCACTGGATGTATTCAAGAAATGTCTGGATCGTGTGCAATGTGCATTAGGATGACTCTGCTTGAGCAGGGAGGTTGGACCAGATCACCCACTGTCCTCCGTTACGACCTTACCCATGATATGATTCTGTAATGGTGATGGAATTCACAGTTGACTCTGAGATGACACACTAGCTGGAGAAGGAATCAAGTTGTACATGGTGTTAAGTAGTTAGTTCACAGCAAAAGACAAACTTGAGACTGAAACAGACTCTGAGGAGTTATCATGCAGACAGGTGCATGGGGAATGATCTAGATATAGCCTTCCAAGGTACATGGCAATTACTCGAACCATGCATGGGATGTTATCATTGAAGCTGATAAAATAATTAATCAATTAATAGATGTCATAGATGTGTCAGGTAGAAAGGCAAAATCCTAAGGAAGTAGCCAGTTATGGCACGTGCTATTATGATTTTCCCCTATAAGAAATAGATGTTTTGGCTTAGAGTGAGCAGCTATGTCTTGCAAATACCAGTTGTCAAAAGGCAGTACATGAAAAAGAAGTCTTGTCAGAATTTTTCCTTTATGTGAAGACAAAAGAGGCATTTTTTTTTTTCCCTACTACTGTATCAAGCATCTAGTAAGGATGTCCTATACCTGACAGACTGTGTGGGATTTATTTCAAACAAACATGCAAACACTTTGAAAACAAAATAGCAATTGTAAAAAATAAATAAAGTACAACAGATCTGGTTTAGATATGAATTGTGTCTTAGTCTCTGCAAGATGAGACTCAGATGTAGACTTCTACAATTTAGATTTGTCATTAGCTAAATATAATTCAACTTTGAGATATGTATTTCAAGTCAAAATGTTCACCTATATTTTTTTGTTTTGTTTTGCATGAGAAAAAGGGGCAGCTCAGGTTCCCACTTTCTATAATGAGATAATTTTGGAACAAATTCTATATCAGTCAATACAGAGATTTAAAGTTCTAAGTATGCTAAAACATTCTATAACTACTGTAAGTAGGAAATGTCCTTGTATCAGTTTTGCAGTCAGAAATTGCATACCCCAAAGAAACCTTGAGGTTCTGAAAATACACTTTTCTACAAACCTACTGAAAAAATGTACCTCCTGATAAACCAGCAAGGGACTAGCTTGCTGTCACAAAAATTGGAAGTAACAAGTGCTTCAAAGTTACTGTACTTAAATAATTTTCAAACATCAGATTGCAATGATCTTGAAACTTTGTAATTAGAGTTGGCTCTGGGCACCCTATTGCTTTAGGCAGTCTTCAGCATCCCACATTTTGAGCTCTCATTTATATATTTTGACTGTATTTCTGAATTTTTTTCCCCCAACCAATTAAAATTAGTGTGTGATCCTTGAAGGGTTTTTTGTTTGTTTTATTTATTTATTTATTTTATTTTACATGCTTTTCAGGTAATAGGTCCTTCTATTAAGTCCATGTAAGTGGTTTTCAAAGAGTACCATTTTTTTATCTCCCTTTTTATTTGTCTCTATGTTTATAAAGTTCTCTTTTACATTTAGCATTTTGGTATCCAACAATTTCTTTGCTTCAATAATTTAGTGCTATGTGATGTGCTTCTTCCATCTCAACCCTCCCTTTCAGTTATTATTTTATATCTCTATTTGTCCTCCCACTTCCATTCACAGCCCCCTGAAACATCCTATCCATTTATTTGTGTTTGCATAAACTGATATGATTGTTCAAACTTCCCATTCTTTAGTCCACAGACACTAAACTCCTCCCATTCCTCCCCTGCTTCTGCTTGAACACAAACATACCTTGAACACTCACACAGATACACATTTCCTATTGTGGTGGTTTGACCCTGGATAAACGCCTGGTGCCCAGGAAAACTGTTTCAAGGCCTTTCTTGGGGGGGGGGGGGGGGGGGGGGGGGGGGGGGGGGGGGGGGGGGGGGGG
>JAWWEE010000001.1:65161999-65187961 GCA_035221455.1 Xenops minutus
CTAGCTCCTTCTAGCTAGCCCCTATAAAACCCTTTTACTCTGTTGAATAAACGGCCATTTCACCTTATCCCGCGTTTCGTGTGGAGTGGTCCGTCCCGTTTTCCCCTTCAGATCTGTGTCAATTGGTCTCAATCTAAATATTTTCATTCTGCATAGCCACAATTAGTGCTATCAGGCATGATATTCTATAGTCACTGTTAAAAATATAAATATGACATTCCAGAGTTCCATTTAAATCTCTGTTTAAATCGCTATCTGCGACAGTGTGGTGGAGTGCCCCCCACACCCTTCCAGTTCCCTTTTGGCCATGTGGTCTCCAAGATGTCCCAGGAAAGAGACACACAGAGAACGCAGGAGGGGAAAGCAGAAAGAGAGATTATTCACATGGTCAGTGGTATTTAAAGGGCTTTAGAGGATGTTGGTCACAACCAATAGAAATCGAGGGTTAACAACAAATGGGGAAAGGGTTAACAAAAGACCAATAAGGGGGGTTTTCACATAGACCTGTCACGGCCCATTCTTGCATACAAATCTAGGAAGATAAGGATTTTCTCAAGGGGTCTTGGGAAAAAGAAGGATGACTCAAGGAAAAAAAAAAGGCAAAGAGTCCATTTTACAATACAGAAAAAGCCTCAGTTTTTAAGGCATTTTGGCTGGCTTCTTTATTTTCTTCACAGGCCCACTGCCACAGGTATCCATTTGCTTCTTGTAATCATCACTAAAGGAGAAAGTATAAAATGTAGCAACAGTTTTCATTTGATGTACCTTTCTTTTTTCCTTTTCTGGGCATTTGAGTGATTACTGCATTCTCAAAGCTTTAATTCAAATTTCTTGCATATTTACAAGGGTAGTTAAGAAGTTTCCACAAGCCTAACTATAATCCAGCCAAATCATTTACGTTGGGGATATTGTAGTATCGATTTATAGATTAATTTTGCATAATCATATAATCAGAGAACGATATGGGTTGAAAGGGACCTCAAAGATCATCTAAGTCCAGCCTCTTTGCCATTGGCAGGGACACCTTCCATTAAATCAAGCACCATCAGATCTTTCTTTTAAGCACACGTGAAAAACTGTGACTAGAAATGTTGGACAATGAAACATTCTCCATGCTTTAGTGAATTAAAACTCATGTTTGTGGTATGACATTTAAAAAAAAAAAAAATCCAGGAAACTTAAAACACCACAGCCAAAACCATCTCCCCTGTGACCCAGACTGCATGCTAGGCACTACTTTCTATTTATAAGTATCCCGAATTTCAGGCGTGTTATCAGCTACCTGCTGAGTCTGGCAACATATCTAATTTCATGTTGAACCACCTGACTGCTTTTTCTCTAAAAAAAACACTTTCCAGTCTTATTGTCACTGACCTAGCAAAGGTTAGCCATAAATCTTTTTCTCAGCAAGGGTACTGATAGTTTAAGAGCTTCTCTAATAAGCAATGCTATATTTCTGAGCTCATAACCTGAACAGCATGAACTGTCATATTTTTCTTTTATTTAGATAGGCCTGTGTAAATTCAACAGGCTAGTGTAACAAATTCGCAGGTTTTTTTTTTTTCTTTTCCTTTTCTATTTTTTATTTGTGTGTGTGTGTGTGTCTGACAGACTGTTTTATTTGTGCTCATTCAGTCATGTTTTGCTGTCACTGATGAATAGTCATTCATATACCTAGTCATACTCTCTGGTTCCCTGACTTTTCTCTAAGTAAACTAGAACTGAATGTGCCTTATATGCCGGCTCCTCTTATTTAAAATAATGAAAATCAAACTTCTTTCAGTACTAAATGTGATATGATTTGTTCCTTTTATTAAAGAATCTACAAGATATTATTTGAGATATAATGCAATCCTTTAAACTAAAAAAACCCTTAGGATCCATTTTCCTACACTTAGCTTAACTTTAATGCATGTTGATTGTTTCACCATATCACTGAAAGAGACTGCATTAGACATTAAGACAATGTATCCACATTGTTGCCATTTCCTGATAGGAATTACTGGGGGGTTTAAGTCCACCAAATTAGTAATAGAGTGAGTGACATTTTTGTTTGTCAGGAGACTATTCTTACCATACCTAAATGGTGATCCTGATGAACATCTGATGATAAAATAACAGTGATATTTCAAACCATCAAAGAAAAATCTGTGCTAATGTTTTTCTTAGAATGCTGTGGGGTTTTGAGCACTTGTAGACTCAGAGGAGAAATAGTAGAAGTGCATTATATTTTGATACATGTCCTTTCCTGGTTGTCAAATACTTCAGCCTTTAATTGCCTACAAATGTCATTTATAGACTCCTGTCACGTTACAGGAAAGGAAAAAGAAGGACGGATCGCTCCCATTAGGGGTGAAGGAGGAATGGATGTTTATTGAGGGCTGCATGGGACTTATATAGGGTCGGGATGGAAGGTTCTAGAACTTGGGAGGAGTCCTGGGTGGAGCTTGGGTGTAATGCCACACAAAAGGCAAGGAAGGGAGGGGTTGTGACATACAAGGGAAAACTGGAAAGTGGCTAGCCTTATAAGGCAGTGGTGCAATGCAGCTCAGGCTAGTCAATGAGGGAACAGGGATACATCAACCAATCAGAACAGTTGTACAGTACAAATATAATACAAATGGAACAATAACTATTCTAACATGGCAGGTAGCTGTCTACACTATTAGAACAATAAAACTTTTAAAACCTGCTAGTCCATATATTATCCCGATCATTCCTCGTTAAATGCTGGACTTCACTTGATCTTTTCGCTCCATTGTCCTCCAGATGGTTTAATGTGCTAGCCATACCCCAACAGTCTCCTGTTTGCTAATAGACAGAATAACATCTCTCCAAGCTCATAATCAAAACAAAAAGTACTTAAATATTAGCCTATAGGTGGTTGTTTGGTTTTTTTTGTTTGTTTTTGTTTTTGTTTTCAGAGCATGACATGTTCATGAAATATTTCATGAACATAAAATAAAAATATGACATAAAAAGAAAGATAAATATGACAAAAATATAGATATATACTGCTTTCAACTACGTAAAAGTAAATTTGGAGTCCACTGAGCTTTCCATTTTTTTTATAAAAGGTAGCCTAAAACTTATATAATTGTAAATGAGACAAGAACATGATCTGATTTTGATTTTATTTCTGTTACAAAACTCAGAGTAATATATTAATTTAGAACTAAAACCATTGCAAGACTGTTTTCAAAAACACTGTTCCTTAAGAAAGCTAAGTGTAAAGATAATAAGCTTGACCCTTCCAAGCCTGTTATGGATAAACAAAAACACATGAAGTAAACATTATATTGGCTAAAATTCATTAAATTAACAACCAGGAATATAGACTAAGTTGGCATAATCAATTTATTCTCCTCATGAGGACATTAATGAATGATAGATAGTGTGCCACTAATGTGTAAAGTCCATGTAAGGTATACATACTATGTTACTCAAAAAGTGTATGCACACAGTATGAAAGAACAGGTCCTCCATTAGGTGTGGATGTTAAAATTTATACTACTCATGTAGTACAAAAATATGGTTTCTACTTAGGACTGTTACACTAGTGTAATGCCTTCTTGACCATCAACTGTCATTATTGATATATCTGTTCAGAGAGAATGATCAAATTATAATAACTAAACAGATCCAAGTAGTTTCCAATATGCAAATAAATAAAAACCAAAACAAAAGAAAAGAAAATGCTGGTGTCAAATGGTGGGTGGTTTTTTTTTGTTTGTTTTGGTTTTTTTAATTATTATTATTACTTTCCCCATAGTTTTTAAAAAATAAATATTTGAATGCACTATAGAAGGCAGGTGCACAGGCACTTGCTTTCTGTGCTAGTCACATACAGAATGTATCAAAAAGAGGAAACAGTGTTCCAGTAAATTTCTGGATGCTCAAAAGATCATCAAATCTTGCTACAGCAACTGTTCTATAGCATAAAATAGCAAGAGGTGTGAAACTTCAGGAAATTTTTGGATTTTGTCTTTAGGAGAGCCTGGGGAGCCTAAACTCCCTGCCATGAATTGGAATAGCTAAATTTCAGAGCTGTCTTGCTCCTTGTTACAACTCATATTCCCATTTTCATGGAAACTGCTGTTGTACTGACTGAAAAATGGGATAAGATGTTTTAACATAATTGCTACTTTACACCATCCTGTTTTCTTTTCATGTTCAAAATGGAGATTATTTCAAAGTACCATTTTCCATATTCATCTTGCTGTTATGTTTCTATGGAAACAGAAAAGAAGTAATAGTTGAGTCTTAGGAACTCTAGTTCAATTTGGTGACTAAAGCTAAAGAATTCCATTTTGAGCAGAAGGACAAAACCAGTTTGAATTCTATATGTAATGGCTAAAAAGTTTTTGCTCATGAATTATTTGAAGAGGATGAAGACATATTTTCACTCTGGTGCTCTGAAGACCTTATAATCTATTAATTTTCACCTAGTACTATACAAAATACATTAATCTGGGGCGTGCTTCTGTTTAAAATTAAAAATAAAAGGCTTGAAAAACATCTAGATCTTCTAAAGAAGCTTCTAATTTTCTGTCTTCAGGAAATCAATTAGTTACACAATCCTTAGTGACTGAAATCCACCTTTTCTAGCACAGCACACTAAAAACTTTTACAGAGAATCTCAACATCTCACAAATTAGGCAGTAGAGTTTTGATTTCTAACATTCACAAGAGATAATAAAAATATGATTTCAATATACATGTAAGAGAGAGAGGTTGAGTTTTGTCTGTTTAGATCAAATAGTGAAATTTACTTGTTAGAAGAGTTTGTTTAATTTTATTAGTTCATTTGTAGTATATACACTCTGTGGGTTAAAGACACAGAAATCAAACTTTGGCTGCAGTGTTACTATGGTTAAATATTACACTCAAATCTTACATCTTTTTGATCTCAAATTCACGGAGATCAGTAGAAAATCTTGCATGGATGAACTTTAGCAAGCTCAACTCCCTCTAGTGCTGAACCAGAACTACCCATAAGGACTTTAATTGTTTTATTGCTGTCCACTTTTAATTATGCTTTAATGCAATAATATCATAGAATCATAGAATGCTTTGGGTTGAAAGCGACCTTGAAGATCATCTTGAAGACTAGTTCTAGTGCAGTAAATTTTGCCGTAAAGAACTTTTCCCTAATAGTAAATCTTCTCTCTTTCAATTTGAAGCCTTTCCCCCTCATCCTATCACTACATGCCCATTCAAAAAGTCTCTCTCCATCTTTCTTGTAAACTCCCTTCAGGTACTGGAAAGCCACAATTAGGTCACCCTCAAGTCTTTTCTTTCCATTATGAGAAATCCCAATTCTCTTAACCTTTCCTTCTAGGAGAGGTGCTCCATTCCTCTAGTAATCTTGGTGGCCCTCCTCTGAATTCAGTCTAACAGGTCCATCCTGTGATAGGGAGCTCAGAACTTGATGTAGTGCTCCAGGTGGTGTCTGCCCCAGTAGAGGGGCAGAATCACCTTCCTCAACCTACTGGCCAGGCTGCTTTCGGTGCAGCTTAGGGTATGATTGATTTCCTGGCTTCAAATTCACAGTGCTGTCTCATGTCCAGCTTCTCATCCAACTCTCATCTGTTTATCACGATAAAAATGTATGTAGCTATGTTATACATAGAAGTGTTCAATGCATACTGATTTGCAGACAAAATCAAAACCAGATATGTGTGGCTGAGAGCCCATCCTTGTATCCTGTGAATGGATTAGACAAGAATGTAATTTTTTTTTTTGTTTCTCTGTAATTGGGCAATATTTTAATTGCAGAAAAGAATAGTATTTTTCTGAGTTAAGCAAATTAAACTTATAGTGTTCATTTGCATAAATTTACAAAAAACAATGTAAAGGAAACCTTATATGCAATGGCATAAACAGTAATAAAAATTAGAGGAGAAATCTGGCTAATAAAGTCACTGAAAGAACTTACCTTGGTTTCTCTAGGGATAGTATTTTACTTAAGGAATTTAAAGAAATGTTTCTTTCCAGAAATGTCTGTTACTATTTATAACAAAAGAGCAGCTCCATACCTCCTTTCTGAGAAGTTAAGCCTACCATAGATTGGTGTTCTTGTATATATTATATAAGATTAATGAATAATTCAACAGAGTTACTAATGTTTCTTATGTTATTGTGGGTTTTAAAAGTGTTTGTAAGTATTTAAGTATTCCTTTTGTTGTCTAAGATAGTAGATGTGTAAAATCTGCTCCACTAGGATAGTGTTAACAGAAAAAGGCATGGCACCACCTCATTTGAGCAAGAATTTTCCTTTTGGGCTTAATCTTACTGCAGTGACTGGAAGACGTTTTGTCATAATGACACGCAAGTGAAAGGTAGCTGCTCATCATCTTTCACCACCATTCTTTAATTAGCTTATTTGTTGTTATACAGTTGGTCTTATTGCACCTTTTTTAATAATAGAGACCATTAAATCTATGATAATATGACTTTGTTAGCAGCAAATTAAAAATATCCCCTTTCAAAAATAAGTAAGTGAATAAATAAATAAAGCCCAGAATACATTACTGTTTGCACTTGAGGCAGAAGTTTATTCTGTCACATTGTAAGGAAATGCTAGCACTCTCACCACAGCTGAAGAAATATTTCTTTCTGACAGACCTCACTATGGGTGAAATAATGCACAGGCTTGGTTTCGATATCTCAGTAATTCTCAATGACTTCTCTGATTGCAATTTACTTCTGCATTTGCAATTTAGGTCTGAGACCAAGAAAGGTCCAATAATTTTTAAAATATGTGTCACTACTTTTCCAGTGGACTTTCTGACTTAGAACAAGAGAAAATGAATGTGTAAAACTTTACTCAAAAATTATATTCACAAGTTTAAGGGCAGTATGTCGTCCAAACATGCTAAATGGAGCAACAGCACATTGAAAATACAGTGGAAAATTCAGTGTGAATTGATAAGATTCTCATTCCCAATACTTAAATTTCCATTTCTCCCAGGTCTTGGGAATGTCACATTCTAGCTTGTTGGTACTGTCTGGGCATATTGGTTTCTGCACTCACTGAACAAGCTGCAATTTTACATCCTTAAGCATGAATCAGAAGTGGAAATGCTTTCTATCATTCTCCCATATGGAAGCAGAATTTGTCTGACTTTTGGATGCATAGTGTATACATCTAATTGTGTAGAAACTAGTATATACACTAAATTGGCATAGAAATGGCATATAATGTATAGAAAGAAAGACATCTAATAGTATAGGTAGACTGAGCCTTAAAATTGTGTGGGCAGGAGATGCAGCTGACAGGGGTTGCTTCTTACCTTTACAAGGTGAGTTCTTGGACTCTTATCATGGTGTAAGAGAGACCAGAAAGAAGTAAACGTAGCGGGGGAAAAAAAAAAAAAAAAAAAAGATGTGTCATGGGCAGTTATAGATTCAATCAGTATTGAATGCATTCATAAAATAGTTATACCCAAGATCGGACTTCTTCAAAGCACCCAATTTTCTAATTGTAGCCTGAGCCTTCAAGAAAGCTTCATTCGGTTTTAGAAATTTTTTTCTAATTTCAATTCCTTTCATGCTCTGCCCTAGTTAAACCTCAGATTTTTTCTTGAGAAGAGCAGCTTTGTTTTAGTAAATGTATGTTCTTCCTTGTGATCTTTCCACAGCTGAACAAGGAACTCATTCCCATCTTGTTTTTTTCTCTGGATTAAGATTACATTTTACCAGTAAATTTCACACTATGACTGAGTGAAAATTTAGAGGTAGTGTGATTGATCAGTGACTTTGACCTTAAGAAAAGATTCAAAACTAGGCTTAAAAGACAGAATGAACATAACTTGCACTTCTGATCCTGCAGAAGTGAATTTTATTAGGTTTATAGTACTCAGTCTGCAGTAAATTCTGTTTCTACCATGCTAATTCTGTGACAGACTCTCCAAGCTTACAGTGTGGTTCTTAAAAAGAAAATAGATTCTTACTCTACATAAAACCAATTTTTTATTTTTATTTTGCACACACTGGAAAAAAAAAATTGCTGCTATCAACTACATTTCTGCTGTTAACTTCCTCCTCCTTATCTCACCAAGGTCTCTCTGTAGTTTGTTTTAATCTCTGCTTTGCATTAGGAATACTGTATCAATAAAATCACTTGAGTAAAATCAAAAGCCCATTTATCCCAAAAGTGCTATTTTAAAAAATGTGCATAAAGTTCTGACTAACTGAATTGGATTGTGTACCTTTAATTTCCTTTAATTTTAAGAGCTACAAAAGTATGTATTTCCTTTGAGAATGCTGCTTATTCTACTGTGATTTCAGGGTTTTTTTGTGAATAACCTCTACTAATAACTTCATATCATAGCCCACACACTTTTATTTTAGTTTGACTTCTTAAAAAAAAAAAAAAAAAGAAATAATATATATAGAATTAAAATTCCTAATACTTCTAGAAACTTAGAAATCTTAGGACCATAAGCTGCTTTAGCCTTTAAAAGCAGAAGACTTAAACTCCAAGTCAGTTTGAATTCTCTGAGCCAATCTTTGTCTGGTAGAAAAAAAAAAAAAAAAAGAACAGAGGCACAAACTAGATAACAGCCTTTTATGGGGTACAGAAATTAAAGTAACAGAATTACCTTTCAAAGAAATCTCCAGAGCTTTAATGTAAAAATAGCTATTATTTTATTAGACAAGGCTCTAATCCACAGTCTGTTCAGCTGTACTCCAGACTTCTATAAGATAATCAATGCCTTCACTGGAGAGTAGCTTGATTAAAAAAAAAAAAAAGAAAAAAAGAAAAAAAAAAGAAAGACATTTGGAGAAGCTGGGGAGCCATCTTGTGGTTATTTTACTTAATCCTCAAAAAAAAAGGGTCTCATTTGCATGAAACTGTTTCATTTTCAATTTAATTAAATGTTTTTTACTGCAGATGCAGAAGTTTTTGGCTGAAAATTTATTTTTTCTTTTTCTGTGAATTTGCTCTGTGTAGACATCTACATCAAGGCATAACTAGAAAAAAAAAAAAGATTAAAAAAAAGAAAAAAAAAAAAGCAGGCTGTGTTTCCACAAAATATTTTTGAAAAAAAACTAATATAATCTGTTGTGCTGCCTATTACTGAATGTTTTTTACCAGATGCATTTTCTGCAGAAATATAAAATCATTAAGTAAGATAATGTCATAAGGGAACAAGAAAAAAGTTCTTTGGATTGAGAAATTTTCAGATGCTGTTTTTGTATCACGCTGTTCAGTGATTTCTGTTTTATTTTTGTTAGGCTTTTTTGTAGTTTTTGGTTGGTTGGTTGGTTGGTTTTGTTTTGTTTTGGGGGAGGGGAGTTAGTTTTTGTTTTGTTTTGTTTATTCTTGTAATGAAAGCACAGTAACTTTTCTGAGGAAAGACCTCAATAGAAAGTTATGTTAAACTGCTGAGGACTACACAAAGACATGGAGTTAGGAGATTTAGATTCTTCAGTGGAATGGCCATTGCAACCATACACAGGATCTGTTTTAGAAAATCTAAATGCAACTGGGTAAAGGTGGAAAAAGTACATACCTACTGCATTTGAAGAACCAGCTCTGCCTCAGCTGAAATCAAATAATTCTATATTAGTTCCCTGGAATACATTCAGCTTGGTCCCTACTTGAGAAGACTTATTTCCTGGTATCTAGGTTTGCATTTACTAGCCTAGATAAGCAGCAATACATGTCATGAATCACTGTGAATGTAACCACTTTCAATGAAAGCAATATATGGACAATTTTTGCTATATTTGTAGGTTACATAAGGGCAATAGTTTTTCCTAAGTATTATGTCCTTGCATCTCTAAAGCAAGAAAAATATATTGAACAATGTTGCAAAAGACATAAATGCTTCTTTTCACAAAATGCATTGCTAAGAAACAATAATCTCTTGACTATGTGGCCACCAAAAGCTGCTTTGCATCCAAGGATAAACAAAGTACTTGTTCTCAATGGTTTTCTGCTCTCGCCATGCCCTGTTTGTGCTTACTCTTCTTCTCTGTTTCTCCTTTTCTTCTGCTTCTTACACTTATCTTTAGGTAACCCTAAGTAAAGACAGTATCACCGTAAATTGTAAAGGGTTCATATCAGACTCAAATGGTCTGAGAGAGCTTGTCCAGGAACCAGGATGACTAATACTGACATCTTTATTCTCTTCCATTTTCTCCCCTCAGCACAATTTGTAGCTTTTCCTGATTTCACATATTTTTAATTTCTGTCCTAGTTGAAAGAACCACTCCAAAATTCCTGCCTACATAACAGAGTGGGTTTGCTATTTAAATCAGTATTCAAATCTGTTATGCCATTCTCTCATTTCCACAAGTATACATTCTGTTCACCTTTTCGGCATTAATTTCATACACACAGCTAAAAATTTAATATTTTTAAACCTCATTTCACTGTCAGAAATGTTTTTGTATGAAGGCATCTACACAGATCTTCTAGTTTCTCTTCCTACCATACTAAGACAGTCCAGAATAATATTCCTGTGGTTAATATGTACCATGATGCATAAAGTAAACTGGACATAGTGGCAAATTAGGATTTATTTCCCCGTTGTGACAAATTTGCTTGCCTCATTTATTTATTTATTTCAATCCTTTTGCAGAAACATTCCTCCCATTCTTACACAGGTCTTACAAACTACTTGCCAGATCTAGACTATATTCCATTTTCTCCAGTGACCTGACCCTGAATAACACATTGGAAGTGGTGAAAGTGTAAAAGTTTGAATAACTGAAGTACATATAAAGCACTTTCCAGTTTCCAGATCCAGGTATCCTTCTTCTCAGATGAGGTAAAATGTCTGAAAGTGTTTCAAGGAGATACCTAATGCAAAGGATCAGAACCTTCACCTATGCTGTGGTGCACTTCAAGAAGGTGGCATGCATAGATTTTATCCTTCATAGTCAGAAGACTCTGCTGAAAGTCTGTGGGAAGTATGACTGATTTCCCTGAAAGACCACTAGTCCTGTTTTTAGGTTCCTCCACATGCATAGAACTTTTGAATAGGCAATCCTCAGGGGTAACTCAGCCATCAGATTTGATTTCATTATCACATAAATGTTCAAGTATCAAGGCCCCTAAAATATAAATGAATTAATGGGATTATGGCAGTTCATCCCCTTTCTCACCCATCAGATGAAAATTTTGTTTCCTGGCCTGACAAAGATGAAATAGACCAGAAAATGTTTCAATGCACCACACTGAGAAAACATTGTTAACATAGCTTTTGTAAGATAGCAAAACTGCACTTGATTCCAAATAAACATTATGTAATATTACCTAAAGTACTAGATGTCTACAGGCATATTGAGATGAGGTTTTTAGTCTTTAAAACATTTTATATTTTTGAAGTGTTCCTTTCTCTCAGGGCCCTGTTAAAATCTCTATCCTTTCTTTTTTGGATTTATTTGTCTCGTTTCTATTTTACACTCATAATTATATAGTCCCTTGGGGAAAAAATGTCCATATGATGTAACAGCAACACAATCTGTCACAATTTGGCACAGGTGTCAGTCTTTGCTTAAGGGAAGGCCAAGAATGGAATATCAGGGGGTTTGCAGGTCAAGACAGAGATGAATTGACAAGATTGTGGGGACACTTGTGTATTGTTTCTTGCAATATACCTAATTCTGACTAACACGGGTACAGTGTATCACTTGAGATTATGATCCTGCAACAATTATTCATTTTATGAACATTGAACTCACTCCAAATGCAGTTTAGATTTGACTTAATTAGTGAAGCTGCAAAGAAAGTGTTACGTGTTTTGATTCTCGTCATCACAGGGTGGCTTCACACACAGGAGCACACAACTTGAAATTAAAAGTATGTCATATAAAGGGTAGTTATTTACAAAATTCTACAGATGCCACTGGATGAGTTAAGGTAATCACTACTTAGGTAAATAAAATGATGGTATATATAAATATCTTTCATAACCTCAGCATATACATTAATAAATCAAACTACTTTCTTTTTCTTTTGAAAAGTTTGGAACTAAAACCATTTCTGAGACTGAACACATGGTTTCAAATTATCTACATTGTGATTGGCCAGGAAGACCAATGGCATCAGAGATGGTATGTCCAGCAGGATTAGGGCAGTGATTGTCTCTCTGTACTTTGGACTGGTGAGGCTGCATCTCAAATCCTGTGTTCAGTTTTGGATCCCTCACTACATGAAAGGCATTGAGGTGCTGGAACATGTCCAGAGAAGGACAACAAAGCTGGTGAAGGGTCTTGTATTGGGTCTAGCTAAGATAGAGTCAAGTTTTCCCACAGCAGCTCTCACAGTGTTGTGCTTTGTACTGGTAGCTAGAAAGGTACTTAGAACACATCAATGTTTTGTCAGTGCTGGCACAACATCAGCACTGTCTCTCCAACATTTTGCCACCCCATCAGGAAGCTGGGCGTGGGCATAATTTGTGAGGGGACATAAACAATTCAAGTAAAAGGATATTTCACAACTTACCCACCTAGATATAAAAACTAGGAAAAAGGAAAAGGAAATGGGGGGGGCCTTTGCCGCTTACAACATTTGGCTTCCAGAGCAACTGTTATGCATGCCAATGCCCTGCTTCTCAGGAAGTGGATGGACATCACTCAGAGATAGAAAGTAGAGAATGAAATTTTTGGTGTCTCTTGTCTTCTGTGTGTGTGACCTTTCAGTTTTGCTTTAGTAAACTGCCTTATCTTAATATACAAGTTATTTTTCCATCTAATTTTCTTCTGCTACCTTGCTGAGGAGCGGAGTGATAGAGTGGCTCAGTGGACATCTGGCAATCAGACAAGATCAACCCAGCACAAGTCTAGAGCACAAGTCTGATGAGGAGCAACTGAGGGAGCTGGGATTTTTTAGCCTGGAGAAAAGGAGTCTTGGAGGGACCTTATCGCTCTTTACGACTACCTGAAAGGAGGTTGTAATGAAGTGGGTGTCAGTTTCTTCTCTCATAACACAAGCAATAGGGCGAGAGGAAACAGCCTTAAGTTGTGCCAAGGAAGACTGAGAGTGGATATTAGGAAAAAATTCTTCACCAGAAGAGTTGTAAAGCACTGAAACAGGCTTTGCAGAGAAGTGGGTGAGTCAACATCCCTTAGTGGTGAACTTGGCTGTGCTGGGTTGGTGATTGGACTTGATGATTTTAAGGGTCTTTCCCAGGCTAAATTAGTCAATTATTTATCTCAAAAAATATAGATATTCATAATAACTGTGTCATTGCAAATATAGAACTTAGCACTTTTTTTAACATGCAAAATCTTCCATTAATCAAGATTGAAACACAAATTAAAGATATTATGAGTTCTATACATTTTGTCCTGAGATTATTACTCATATTGAGATCATTATTCATAATACTAATTTTTATTGATTTTTTTCCATTACAGGCATTTTCCATTTTTCTTATTTACTTGATATAAGAGATTTCTAGTGACTTCTAGAACCAGTTGAAAAATCAGTAATTTAACTCATGAATTATAATTATTATAATGAGAACATTCAGAATCACTAAATATTCTGAATCGAAAGGGACTCACAAGGATCATCAAGTCCAACTCTTAAGTGAATGACCCATAAGGGGATTGAACCCACGACTTTGGCTTTGTTAGCATCAGGTTTATAGCAAATGAGCTAACTTTCAAAATTAATGTATTTTCTTTGGACTGTTCTGGTGCTTGAAGAAACACAAAGACTATCAATAAAAGCTTTCAACAATAAATGCTTATATCGAGAAAGTAATAATAATAAAAAAAATCTGCAAAATACATATAAATGAATTTTAAAATTTTTGGTGACCTACAGTATTTTCTGTGATCTGCACTAAACTGTTGTTCAGTAACTGACATGATAACACTGCATGATCTTAACCATGATGAGGCAAACCTCTAGCAGTTATGACAGTACTGAAATTAATAATACAATTATGATCTTATTAGGAATATTCATGCTTTGTTACTTTAGAAACACAAAGTATCCAGAAGTTTCCACTACCTCATGGGGAAGTGAGTGGCTCTGAGTACATTTGAAAGAAAGTTGACAATTTTCTACATTAAATAGAAAAAACAAAGGAGAGGGGAAAAAAAAAAAAACAACCAACCAACCAAACAAAAAAAAAACAAACAAAAAAGAAAAAAAACTTAAACTTTTTGTTAGCATCAAAATTAAGGCTGAGACAAAGTACATGGCACCGAGAAAAGTGTTTATGAAGATATATTATTATTAAATTTCATTGTTATGATTTCTCCTGAGAAACATTCATCATTCACATATATGTAAACAGGAGTTATTTTTTGCTAGTCAATATTGTATTTTAGAAAGAGCTACACCCTAAACTACTCTCATGTTCTTGTTTGTTATTGCCATACTTTTGAGTCATAATTGCTGTATCAAAACCAGAAGATAAAATTACAGTACGAAAAAGAGATTCGATTATTATTTCTGAGATATGCAGACTAAAATAGAAATTTTTAAAATTTTTTTCTTTTTTTTCTTTCTTTGTGAGAATGTAGGTTTTAGAAAATTTCAGCAGTGATGAAACATGAAAGCTGTAATTTAAGATGTCTCTCAATTCAGTTTGAAAGTGATAGGCCAAATAAATACACCATATACATTAGCACAGCAAACTAGTATATTGTTTCATTTGAATTAATTAGTTCTGTGAGATATGAGAATTATATAGAATAAATATATTTACATTTTTATTATTAATCAATTTTAAAAATTAGTAGGGAGGACACCTGAATTATGGCAAACTGTGGATATAGAGAGTTCAAGTGCTTTATAGTCAAACCACATGTTTCTCTTCTCAAAAACAGTAACTTTTGTGCCAGCTTTCACATTGCTTTTTTCTGTTACTTCATACATATTCAGCAAAAAAACCCCCTCAAAAATAACCAAAAAAACCCGCACAATAATTTCATATTTGATCATAGAAAAAGAAAAAGCTATTAAAAAAATCTATTAAAAAACCCCAAAACAATCTGTAACTGAATATTTTTTCAAATGTTGGTCTTTGCTGCAAACAACAAAAAGGAGTATGATACATGTGTCTGCGCTCACACCAGGTTTTTACTAAGGTTTTCCACAGGGGAAAATTCTCTAGAAACAGATGAATTAATTTATTGCTATACCAGTGAAATTGCAAGTGATATTACTAATACTTATATAGCTTTCAACAGGACAACAGAGATGGAAATTCAAACACTTGGTTTTATTATTTCCATAGTTGGTTGCTGGTTTCTGTGTGATCTTCACCAAGGCATTCTGATATGGATTTTCCAAAACAGGAAGTACAGTGGGTCACGACCAAGACCACTGTGAGCACCAGTCCCTTCAGAAGCATTCATTAATTTTGTAAATACTGATTTTTGGATGCTCAAACCAAAATACATAGCATCCAGCTTATAGAATGGACTGAAAACTCTGGAGTGTTTATGAAAATTAATTCATATTACTTTAAAGTTGAGGAAGGAAACTGATGAACTCTGGTAGATTTTACTTATGTTCTCTACAAGAAAATAGTGTTTAAAGGTGGGGGGTTTGATGATTGGTGAGGGTTTTTTGTTTGGTTGGTTCTTAGTTTTATTTTTGTCTTTTTACAAAGGGGAATGCCTATGATATTCAGCTAATGCACAACGATCATCACAATTCTCCTTGACTCCATGTTCCAGGTGTTAATGATCAAGCATCAAAACTACCAGAAAGAAAATTTAGCCTGAAGCTTTTGAGAACTTCGGATTATATCTCTGTAGGATTATGATAAATATGCTGCTAAAAGACTAAGCAAAGGACTGTCTAGTGACTCAGCAACATTTTCAATCGCCAACTTCATTCAAAGACAGAATTTGCTGGTGACTTGTTGCTGCAATCATTGATGTATCACTGCTTCTACTGTCTTCAGCATCAATCTAAAGCAAAAATCTTTCAACTTATCATTCACATCTTATCCTTATCTCTAAGAAACAAATTGCTATTGTAAGAAGCCTGAAGAAGAGAAGGCTGAGGGGATACTTTATTGCTCTCTACAACTCCTGAAAAAGATTGTAGTGAGGTGGGTGTCACTCTCTTCTCCCAGGTAGCAAGTGACAGGATAAGAGGAAATGGCTTTAAGTTGAACCAAGAGAGGTTTAGTTTAGATATTACAAAAGATTTCTACATAGAAAGGGTTGTAAAGCTTTGGAACAGAATGTTCAGGGAAATTATATAGTCACTATCCCTGAAAGTGTTCAAAAACATGTGGATATGGCACTAGAAAACATGGTTTAGTGGTGAACATGTTGTGAGCACTAGCTTGGATTCAATGATCTTACAGGTTTTTTCAACCTTAATGATTCTATTATTCTACAAAGCATGGAATAAAACCCCAAGACAACAGGGATGATAGCGTTTCTCCCCTTACCTTGCCTTGCCTTGCTTTGCCTTCCCTCCCCTTCCCTCTCTTCTCTCTGTATTGCTTACAGAATACAATGCCAAAGTTCTAAGTGAGAAAAGACATGAAAAAAGCCCAGTAAGAGACCAAAAAGATTTGTTACATTTCTAGATCCAAGAGTAGTATAATAGTGAAAATCATATTCTTGCCCTGTGTGCTTTATCTATGCATATATAACCACCACTTTTTGTGCTTTTTATCGTCTGTATTGTTTGGTCAACTTACAGCTTTTGTGGCTAGAAATCCTAATACCAGGCATTTTTTAATTTCTGTTCAAGTTGTTGTATTGGTTAGCAGTCAGCATAGTAGCCCTAGAGAGGATTTAGACTTCCTTAGCCACTATTGAGGAGCTGCTCTTTATACCAACAAAGACTGTTTCAAAATGGGCATCTTTGTGAGTTTTCTTAATATTAATTCTGCATAGGGCATATAATGTTATCTGAAAACACAAAAAAAGAGCTGTCTTCAGGAATACAGTCTCCTCCTCCTCCTATCCCTTCTCCTAAAAAAAAAAAAAAAAAAAAAAAGGTGAAAACTATTGGCAGTTTTATCAACTTCCTTTGTAAGTATTTTGATGCTCTTCAAATGTGGTAATCACTTTATTTTGCGGAATGCCATATTGAAATTTACCACAGGAAGTATTTAGTTTGTCAGACTGGTACCTGCTGAATGCTTATCTACTGAAAAATATTGAACTGAAGAACAAATGTTTCTTGCTTTCATGTAATTGGGCAAATAAGACAAACTCCCCCACAAGTTTAAATCTTGTGTATATATCAGACACTGTAATTTTTAAAAAAATGAAATATCTAAGCTGAAAAATTGCTATAATCAGAATTTATTCAAATTGGTTTTTTTGCTCAGTGAAAACCAAAACTTTGTGGACAAGGAAGTAAGAACCTCAGAGAATTTTAAAACTAAAAAGAAATTACATACCTGAGGGCTTGCTATGAGGAGAACAGTGAGAGGTGATACATGAGGGAATAGAAATGAGAGGTATATTAATGTGGCAATTAAGAGTCGAGCAGATGAAATAGCTGGTAAGAATTAAAGTAAGACTGGATGAATCCTGGCCAGGGAAAGCAAGCTGAAGGGCTTTAGCTAACTAAAATCATGAGTGTGAAACTTTGGCAAGTGCAAGCTCAAGAAGTGTTTGACCTGCTACCATTGATAAGGTCATGAAGAGATGATAAAGGAAAGTAGCATATAATTATGAAAATAAATGGTTTACTGAGAAAGAAAAAAGTATTTCCAGACTATATGCTTTAGCAGTAATCAGAAAAAAGGCAGAGTAAGAAAAACCCCTAGTCTTTACAGATGTGCTTCAAATTACTGCAACCACCAGTACATAATTGTTTGTCAGACTGGTACCTGCTGAATATTTGATGACATACACCAACGTTTTCAGCTGTACTCCTTTAGTCAGACAGTATATCCATAGACAATTCAAAATACAATTATTATAATACACTAACATAATATGTGCAAGACAGTGGAAGTTGGTGTAAGAATCACACATAGATCTTGAGTGTTATTCTTCTCTAAACACGTACATTACTGTTTATTTCTAATGACCAAAAGATTTATATGTCTTTAAGCAAACATACGTGTAAACACATCTTTTTTCACAATATTAAGAGTAAAAATACATATACATTTCTTAATAATTTAGTTACAGTTGTGTTCAAGGGCCTGTGCACCTCCACAAACACAATATCATATAAAACCTACTTAAGAAGTGCCTGTATACTTGCTACCTTAGACACCTAACAGATCTTGGCAGAAGTTACTAGCAGCATATTTTATGTACCTATGTCTCACCACTGGTTACAGAGGAGTTTAGGTTACTTACAGCCCTGACTTCCTCAACTACTTGCCTTAAGATAGGCAGAGTGAACTGGAGCCCCGAGGCAGTATTAGGACTCTTCAGCCACTCACATATTTACCAGATCTCCTGCTGTGCTCTTGCACAATTTGAGTATAGGCAGAATTTTCCCAGGGGCTGTTGCTAAGTAAATAGGACAGTTGCATGTGTGTGTACCTTAAATACACTTGTTTTGGGTTGTAGAGTCTGAGTTTTGCTGAGCTGAATATTGTAAAGAAAGCTACTGTCTTTTTCCAGCTAGTAAAAGCAGTTTGCTGTTAGCCAACTTTTATAGTTTCTTTTCTTCATGTGGAATGTAAAAAGTATAGACTGGAATACCAGAATTGCCTTCACTTAACTATTTTTTGTGCATTGTGATATCCTCTGTTATTCATCTTTCCTTTAAATTACTTTAAATATCAGCCTTCCTGTTTCATTTATCTCAACTGTAATTTTATATTTCCAATCGCTTTTGTCATTCACTTTGAAATCCATGTGTTGTCCCACACCTTTCTGAAATATACTAACCAGAAGTTAATACACTAGTCATTGTGAGTGCATAAAATTGAGTTTTATAATCCTTAGTTATGTTTTCTAGTTTTTTCTTTTCCATCTATTTGCTTTTTGATTCCCAATATATGTCAATCAAATGTTTATTTTGGGGGTACACATGACATTTTTTAAATATTCTGCTTTTCTATACCTTATTTAGATCTAGAATAACTGAGAAGGAGTTTGCTTGTTTTGTTATTATATGTATGATTTTTGTATGGTTTGTATGATTTTTTTCATTCTGTCTCAGTTTAAGGGGAGAACTAAGATACCTATGTTGTCCAAGAAATAATCCCTCTCCTTTAAATTTAGAAAACAGGACTTTAATTAGGAAAGTATATATATATGAAACAGATACCAGTTCTTAACCACAATACATATATATATATATCTCCAGAAAGGACCAAACAACAACAGTTTGTAATAAACCCTTTAAATGACAAGGCAAACAGTCAAAAGGTCTCTTGGCTACCCACCCCCCCACCCCCCAAAAAAAAAAAAAAAGGGGAAATGCAGTTATATTTACAGACAGCAGGTGGCGATGTCGCACCCTGGCCAGCTGCCCTCTCTCTCCGGGGAATGCAATAGCAGTCACCAGGTCAGCTCCAGTGGTGTCAATGGCAAGAGCAGCAGAAAAACCTGTCTCTGTAGTGCAGGAAACAGGCACGCTCTCTCTCTTCTCCACAGCAGCTCCCGCAATGCCCACGGTTGCCCACAGATGAAACGGTTGCATTAGGGAGGGGAAGACATAGTCCTGGCTATCCAGTGATGCTGGACCCCATTGTGCCTCTGCCTCACTCCCTCCGTGGAGAGCCTCGAGCTTCCTGAGCCTGCGCAGAAAAAAAACGCAGAAACCCTGGCCACTTCCCCCTCCCTCCCCAAGCTGTCATCTCTGCCCCGCCCGGCCTGGGGAGAAACCAGAACAAAAGGCCCTGGCTAAGCGATCAACATCAGGACATGAATATTCATCATGCCCTTTCTTAACATCTTTACATACATTAAGATGTTGGCTCCAAGCTTTTTGGAAGGAATTCCAACAAGTGTTGAAACTATAACACAGTCTAAGCCATATTCTCTGAACTTTGGAATCTTTATAGAATTAAAATCACATGAGCTACCAAACAAGGCTCTGAGAACTCACTTATTCCTTTTAAATTATCTCATATAACCTTGATTAAACTACAGTTGTGAAGAAGGAATAGGTTCAGAAATATTTACTTATACATACAAACGCATTGACTTTCACTCCTTTGCTCAATGACTTCAGCCATGACTTAAAATGTTCCCTTAGGTTAGGTCTTCATCACGCAATTGAGTTAGCACCACCTGAATGTGGGAGAACAAGACAGTACAAGACAGACACTTTTTGGTATCAAGGACTATTTCGCCAGTATACAGTTTTCTGTTAAAACTTGTAACACCCCCATTTATGGTTTTCCCCATGGTTACTTCCCTATGTGCACCCCTCAGGTTGATCCCCAACATGGCAGATCCTTCGTTGTTTTATCCCCAGTTCCCCTCCATGTTGACTCCTTCCCCCTCACAGTTTCCCGCCTTTGCCCTGGACCTGCTTCCCTATTGGTCCATTTTCCTGCCTTTGGTGAGTTGCCCCCATTGGCTGTTCGGTTGCCTGGTTACACACTCCGCCCCCTGTTCCATCCAATCACATCCCAGTTCCAGAACCTTCCCTGGGAGCCCTGTAAAAGCCCGAGCCCTGGGGGAATAAATACCTTTTATGCCTTCATCCTCAACTTGTGTGGAGTGTGGAAGGTCATTGGTTGGCAGCTCATCGCTTGAACACAAAAGGCTTCTTGGTAGGCACTAAACTTCACATAAGAATAGTAGTTCAATCCTAATGGTTGTGGAAAGACTACATTCTCTGTATAAAATCCTTGCTGTGCAGGTTTTCTGCAAGGGTTTGTCTGTTCAGGTAACCTGAGAGATTAGCAAGGTATGTTCAGTTCTGAAGCAAGGTTGATTACTGCTGACTCTTGTTTTCTGCCCTATATTCTATAGCTATTAAAAAAAAAAAAAAATCTTGTCTAATGAGCAACCTTCTAAAAACTAAGGTATTGTCTGAATATATTTTATTCCTCAATGTAAACAATGAAGACTCAGAGTCTAAAGGATCCAAATAATATCAAGTCTTCACTCTTCACGTGCCCTGGACTATTATTATATTCTGAATAAAATGTAGAATAAAATAACAGTGACCAGAGGTACGTAATCATACATGAAGCATAACTTTGTTTTTGGTTTTTAGTCACTCAATTACTTATCCCTCAAGGAGCCCTTAATTGAATGAGGACTATTTTATGGGGTTTGGTTTTTGGGTTGTTGTATTTTATTGTTTAGTTTTTTAAATATTTTTTCTTACTTACCACATAAAAACAATTCAATCAAGAGAATCCAGGTGGCAATCAAGCTAGTATGAAATTGTTTTCATGAAATAATCTCAATGGATGTTACATGATAATTACCACTCTTACATTAGCATTAACAGCAGGAATAATTGACTGAGGTCGCTGGCCTCAGTCCAAGGTGACCTTGTCTATTTCCTACCTGAATAAGCAGAACACTAATGCACATTTGTAGTAGTGAGCACTGAAAAAAAAAAAAAAAAAGTCCCCTGTTTTTAAGATCAAGTCGGAAATAGTGTGAATGGTTTAAAAGTGCTAGCTTTTTGCTTATAGGGAAAAAAGTAGTTAGCAGTACATCAATTTCATAAGTTTCTCACAGTAGTTGATCTTTAGACAGACAATGCATTTTAATGAAAATCTTGTTCTGGGCCATGGCTTGTATCTCCAAAAAGAAAGAAAACATAAGACATCTTTGCATTTCTCTAGTCCTGCTGCAGGACTAATGCTGATCTTCTTTATATATAGCATTTTTATTTTTTTTTGCAAACTTCAGTGATTTTTCTAGTGTAAATCAGTTGTAAGTGCAAACAAAGGTGTGTTCAGGTGGCTCCATTAAGTTTATTAGGAGTCCTCCAGCTGTCACCATTCCCCTGTGCTCCTTATGTTTACTGAGGTGAGTTTTTGATCACATGATTATGTGATCAAAACATACAGTTCAAATCTGAAGACAGCTTTTCTTCTGCTAGAAGAAATCATAAGTATCCATGTTCCAGAGAGTTCTTTGCATTAACCATACCCATCCTCACACTTGTCAAGAGTTTAAGTCTTTTATTTATGCAATTTCTTATTCATCTCCTGTTTGTTGTCTCAAGTGCAATGAATGTTGATCACCTTGTTCTCTAATGCAATGCCACATGAAGAAGTAACATATGGATCAGAGGACATATCCTACAGGTGAGATCACCACCATTGTTTTCCTCACCAGGGAGGGAGACCAGGCATTTCCTACAATAAGAGACTTAGGTGGTGGCACCAAGCATCAGAAGTCCTCTGTGAGTAGTTACTATCAAAAGACTTGATATGTCACTACCAAGTAGGGCTGGGAATCATGTCCTTTGGTGCATAGTCACCACTTAGGCTTTTTCCTAAACCAATACTTACCTTTGGATCCCTTTTTTAGTGCACTGACTGCCATGTTAACTGTGTTTTTCATACTTATACATGAAAGTTGCATCAGTCCTGGTCACTGATATCCTCTGGTGGCAAATAAATAGGAAGCCAGCTGTGAGTTTGCTTTGCAAAATTCTCTGCTTGGCAGGAAATTTCTCACACTGTCTGCTGGTTCCTGGCCTTGATTCACTCTTACTGTAATCACTGGTACTGCCACACACTGCTTCCTACCATGCTGCTAGTCTGAAAAGTTCTGATAGGACATCAGAGAAGTAAACATTTCAAAAAAAAAAAAAAAAAAATCCATATAAAAATCACATTTCTGCTTATGTTTTTTCTAGTGCAAGTGTTTTAGCTTTGTTTTTGCAGAGGTTTTCCAAGCACTGTCTTCGCTATTAGATGTAACAGAGTCTTTTTTTGTTTATTTCCTGTTGATAGGTGAGCTCTGACAAAGTAGCTAATATGGCAACAGACCCTTTTGTGAGCTATGAAAAATCCATATAAAAAACTCTTTATGATATTGCAGCAACAGTTGCAGATATCCACTTTTATGTTTGAAAACATCATCCTTTCTTTGTGTGACAGCAGGGAAGTAGTTTTAGATCTGACAGTTAAAACCACTAGTAACTATTGAGCTGGTATTATAACAACAATAAATAAGAGTTTGTGCTAATTGAGTTGTTTGTTTCTAAGAGTGTGCCTTGAGAGCACATTGAGCGCCATGCAACATCTGGCCTTTCTAGCAGATTTGGCAATACTTACAGCTTAAGACTCCTTAGGTAAAATATTTTTTTACTAATAGTATTGGATTTCTATCTTAGACCTGTTTGTTTTGAATCAGACAGACAAATTATTAATCTTTCCTAATTTGCAAAACCTCTATAAATGTGAAAAATAAGACATCACTAAGGAAAAAAAAAATCCCATAATGAGGAGGCCAGGGTTTTAGCCTCTATATTCAGATGTCATAAGCATAATTTCTTTGTTGAAAAGTTTTCAGCATCTGCTATAATTACTGAAAATAGGCAAAGTAACCATTTTCCTATAAATCAGTGTCTAATCTGAGATATAAGATTTTCCATTTCTAATTTTAACCCTTGCCTTTATGAATAGAGTGAAGCAGCAAAATTATTCTACAATGGGCAGTTGAATGTAGAATTTCATTTTAACAATAAGTGGAAATGATTTCAAACGGTTGTGTCAAATGTCCATTGCATGCAAATGAAGAAACCAAAGCAATTATTAATGTAGGATTATTTGACCCTAAATTGAATACACAAAACCAGGGGGTTTCATAAGCTTTTATAAGTATGTGGAGGTCCTCTCGTGCTTTTAAAAAGTGCCTTTATTAGAAGTATGATAAAAAGATTCAGTTGTTTCCACTAAAATACAAATTATTTGCAAGCAACTCCTTGCCACTGCCTCCCTTCTGCATATTCTACTTGTAAGATTTTTTATTTCTGTTGTGAAACAATCTATCAAACTACATACAGAGTCCTTGTTCTAGCTAATCTAAAATCAGCTTATTTTGGATATGTCATAATTTAGAATGGAATATTTCCATTATTCACAATAAATCTTAATACTAATTTCTTTAGGTCCAGTAGAGAGAAAAACGTCTGTGATCAGAAGGCACCTTTTCTTTTCAGTCCTTGCTCCACTGCAAGCCTAACTGTGTAGGAAGAAAGAAAAAGTATTAAAAATGCAATAAAACATTTCAATACAGAAAAAACAGTAGAACATATGAAACAATGCATTAGGAACTACAGTGGATATATCCTTGGAAATAAGTATAGTGGAACAAAACATATTATTGCAAATACAGAGGGGTTTAGTCTAGATCAGAATCTCAGAGTACAATAATAAATAAACAAAAGAAAGTCCCTCTTTCCTCAAGAGAATATGCTTCCTGAGTATTCAGATTTTTACTTCAGTCATAATGGTTTCTAATGCGTTTATAGAGAAAAAATAAGACAATACAGAAGCTGGTGTTAAATCTGATATTCAAATAACTGGATTTCATTAGCAGGAAAATATCAGATTTTAAATTATCACACAAATACAATTGCCCCAAATAGATACAGATGCAAAAATATTTTACCCTTTTCTTTTGGAAGAAAGAAGACAGGGTTTGTTTGAGCGCAGCCACACAAGTTTAGAAATGCTTTGCTCTTTATGAGACAGATGCTATTTTTGACACAACCTTTTTATCTCATTATAAGCAATTATAACAACTCACTTATAAGGCAAGATAGACTTCTTTCTGACGAGGAATTTTACACACTCGCAAAAATAGACCCTTTTTTTTTGCTGTCCATTCTCACCATTTTATAGCCATTTCTATGTACTCAAGTTCTGTAAAGGAAAAACCAAAACTCTTTGCTGGCTCAGTTCTAATCAAGTCTATTAACTAACATCTTATCACTATAAAATCTTATCCAGAGTAATCATTTACTTTGCTGAATGTTTTAATAAAATTTGACTCAGTCTACAGAAATACTCTTCTCTTCTGTGGGAAGGAGAAATATAGAACATGCTGATGTTTTAAGATAAAAAATACAATCCTTTAACCCTTTTATCCCAGCACTTTACAGCCACTTCCCCCACTTCAGTGAGGGAAGAAATAGCAAGAGATTACTTTTATAAAGCTGCATTCTCTTTGCTGCCATGGAAGGAGAACTAAATGTTAGTTTCTTGTGACCTCTCTGTTTATTTTTGGCTGGGGATTTTCCATAAGAAAAAATGATAAAGAAAAATACATAAAGAAAATAAAGAAAACCTCAGACAAAATACCTTCAGGATGAACTGCTTTCACATAAAGACCTTTGACTCCCTACTGCCCAACTAGTAGCAAATCCTCTACAGAAGTCATACTGCCAAAATACTGAATATGCAATATCTACATAAACCTTACAGTGCCTGAAAAGTTATGCAGTTTATAACTGACTAAATTAATAGTAATTTATAAGCTGTTGTGATTCAGAAGAACACACTGGGTGGTAAGCAATCGAGAAAAGATAGAGTAGATAATCCTGCAGAACACATCTCAAAACCTATTGTTATCCTTTTCCATCTTTATGTGGTTTTTCTTTTCCTCCCTGGTATTTCTAGACAATATGACAAATTATTTTGAGGCTTTATTTTGAACTGCTATCCTGTTTATAAACTTTTATTTACAAATTAAAATACACAAGTTAAAAAAGTTCTGCTGTTAAGACTTCCTGTGCAAAACTCTGGTATCTCTTATATATACTATTAATAATATAATTCTGTGGTGAGCTTTTCTTCCCCAACAGAATCTTGGTTTTTTACTTTCCACAGAAAGCTGAACAAAACCAGAAGAATCTTGAAGAATTAGGCAAAAGCAAGACAATTTCTACCAAAAGGTAGAGAAAAACAATCATTATATATGTCATATAATTTATACACATATAGGTACCTAATAAGATTTGGAGCCCTGAGCTGACACAGACCTTGGGGGGAAACGGGAAGAGCCACTCTGCACGCAAACGCGGGGTAAAGCAAAATGGCCAAAAATTTATTAGAGTAAAACGGTTTTATAGGGGCTAGCTAGAAGGAGCTAGAAACTAGGCGGGGT
>JAWWEE010000001.1:65197602-65260593 GCA_035221455.1 Xenops minutus
ACTAATTAGGAAGGTAAGGGGTTTCCCTCCAGGGAGCTGGGGAAGATACAACACTCCAGTTTACAATACAGTAAAAAGCCTCAGGTTTAAAAGGCATTCTGGTTCCACTTATGATATTGTGAGTCTATTCCCACACTTGATAAGATATCCTTCACTGTTAGTATTTCTCTATATCTACATTTGTTTGTTGCTCTTCTGTTTTCCTAACTACAGTTATGATACTTTTCCCTATAATTTCTATTGCATACGATTTGTAGTACAGACATGTATCACATGCTTAAGTTCAAATAAATTAAATCCACTGAATTTTATTTAGCCAGGGAAAAAGTAAACCCTCTTCCCCCCGACCCCCCTCCCCAAAAAAGACCCAAATAAAATCTCAAAATGAAGCTCAGTCTTTACTATGCAGATGCTGTTTACTAAAATACTAAATTTATGAAGATTTGCCCTTTTAAAGAACTGAAGCTGCATCTCTACATTTGCTATGGCTGGCCTTTTACATGAACCAAGTCACAGATCTCTAAAACATTTTATTTTCTATAAATAACTTTACAATATCCTCTTTGTTTATTGAAAACAAGTAAAATGCATTATTTGGAATATTCCCTTAATGCTAGGATAAACAAATCTTCAAAATTATGAATACTATTTCTTAACTAATCTGTATTTCTCAAGTTACATTATTAGTACTTTTTCTGCTTCCAATGATTAAAAAAAAAAAAAAAATCAGTATCTAAATCTGACAGTTACTATTTTTAGTCCTGTTTCTTTGCCTAACATTGTGGTTCTAAACCTGTTCTGGTAAATATCTTCCTAAATTTAAAAATCCTTTTATATATATATATTCCCTTATTTCCTTGTTTTATCAATTCATTTGCATGCAGATCTACACTTTTCAATTGATTTCCATTTTCCTGAAAATTTGTTTGTTCTTCAATACCTCTATTTCAATTGTAACTTCTACATTACTGGTCTTTATCATTTTGTAACACTCAAATACTGATCAAGAAGTTTTAGTTTTTGTGAATGTCCTTCCAACACAGTATACATTTGGAGGGTTTCTCTAGTGTGTATATACATGCTGCATTATTTTGGAAAAAGCCCTAAACAAACAAACAATCAAACAAACAAAAAACTAAAAAAAAAAAAAAAAAATTACCCCAAAACTTTAGGAGCAGTACGATACTTTATACTATTTATTTTAAGAAAGAAGTATGTTTAGATTTTACAACACCAGAAGGTTTGTTTTTGAGGGTCTACAAAAGCTAGTTCTCTGTTACAGAGACTGTTCTATTGCATACTTTTATGAATAGTAATACCCAGGCATTTAAAGTTACAGGGCAGTTTAGAAACCATGGCAGGGAAATACAATGCTCATAGACACAGAGCACTAATCACAACCCTTAAGCTCTATTACACTTACATTTTGCATAAGTATAAGACATTTATCTTCACGCTCTTGCCTAATTAGCAGGGCCTACTGAAAGAAAGTCTTTGGAATTTGAAATGAGAATTTAGCAGAAAGAAAAGGAACAGATGCTGAAGTTGTGTTAATAGTCAGGGTTTAAAAACTGTCTGAAAGACTGGGCCAAGAGAGTGAAGGAAAGTCTAGTTGTAGGCTAGGGACTAGGAGTGTACCTGAGGAGTCAATACTGTCAGGTCAATCCTGTTTTAACACCATCACTAAAGATCTGGATAATGTGGCAGACAGCCAGCTGAACATGAGCTAGCAGTGTGCCCAGCTGGCCAAAAAGGCCAGTGGCATCCTGGCCTGTATCAGGAATAGTGTGGCCAGCAGGACCAGTGATTGTTCCCCTGTACTCAGCATTGATGAAGCCACACCTCAAGTCCTGTATCCAGTTCTGGGCCCCTCAATACAGGAAGGACTTTGAGGTGCTGGAGCAAGTCCAGAGAAGGGCAGTGAAGATGGGCAAGGGTTTAGAGAGTGTGTCCTATGAGGAGTAGTTTAGGGAGCTGAGCTAAAGAACAGGAGGCTCAGGGAGTACCTCATCACTCTACAACTGCCTGGAAAAAAGTTGTAGCCAGGTGGGGGTCGATCTCTTTTCCTAGGTAACAAGTGATAGGACAAAAGGAAATCACCTCAAGCTGTACCAGTAGCGGTTTGAGTTGAACATCAAGAAGAATTTCTTCACTGAAAGGGTAGTCAAGCATTGGAATGGATTGCCCAGGGAGGTGCTCAAGAAATGACTGGACATGACATGTGGAAGTGTAAAGTTTATGCATTTTTAAGAGATCTTGTTTTTGAGATTTGGAAATATTGGTAGTTTTGTGCACTGAAGAATAACCTTAACCAGTTGTGCTCTCCTGCTGATTTTCAATCACTGTGCAAGGATATAGAAGTTCCTTGTTTCTTTGCCTGAATAAATTTAATTACACACTCAGATTCACTCAGTCAATCTCGGTTGAGAATCTCCAAGTAAGTGATAGTTACTGACATTCCATCCTTATTAAACATTACACAGTGTTGTTGTGAATTAACTACATTCATATTCTAAGTGCTTAGGAGGGAAAGTTCATCTGCTGTGTTGTGAAAATCGTGTTTGTATTTGAGGTTCAGATGACCCTCTGAATATTGCTGTACTGAGACTTAGAGAATGCCCTAAAGAGCTATACAATTTATTTCCTCTCTAATGCATTTTTCTAGTGTTTTTATAAAAATTTAGATCACTTAATCAGAATAAAAAGACCCTTACAAATATACTAAGCAAAAATGCTCTTTGTTGTTTTACTCAGAATTTATTTAACAATTTAAAATTTGCTTATATGTATATTTAATTCTGAATATTCAAACTAGGCAACAAATTACCACAAAAAGAACCCCCAAAATAGACAGAAAACATTTCAAGATTTCAACCTAAAATCTACAACACCCTTCTTTCTCCGGATGTACAACAGAGATTTATATAACAGATAATTTCAAATTAAACAAATATCATTGATTTAGCCAAGTACAGAAATCAGGATTATGATGTCCTAGTGTTCCAGCTAATTATCTGATTTAAAAATAGATGGATAGACATTCAGCTTTTGTGTGTATTTAATAATAAAAATCTCTATTTAAGAATACAGGACAAGAAAAAAATTGAAATCAACCAAATGATTATTTGAGCTGTGAACATATGTAGAAATGTTTATCTTCAAAGTATTGTGCACATTTTCTAATAAACTAGCAAGAATTAATTAGCTAAAAATTAAGGAAAATTGAACAGATTGTGAAAAATCACTCAAAACTCCTTTGATTTATTTGAGCTTAGAAAAGTGTAAAATTTCATCCATCTTTTACTTTATATTGTGGTGTGCTGCTCCTTAGCAAACAAAGCCGAATTTTACCTCAAGGAACATATTCTTAATAACATAATGACAATTTTATTTTACTTTCTACCTTAGGCCACAAAGTAAGATTAAGTTGGAGATGTATTTTATATTCACTTCTATTTTCCATTAGCTTCCTACAAAAAATGCAAGCAAGGAGAATCAGGAGGGGAAAAAAAAATAAAAATTTAAGTAGCACAAGACAGAAAAAGCAGCAAGAGTGTATAAGTGTTTAATACAGAAAAAAGCCCAGATGTACTTCAAATTGGAAAAGTTATGGAGGTGTTGCATTGTATTCTTAGATTGGGTGAGTATGAAAAGGTGATCTGTGATGAGGTGCATAACACAGTTAAGCTTCACAAGCTGGAGTTCAGGGGAGGAAAAAAGAAAGCACACATATAAAAATCATATTAAAGGAGGTATTGGTATGGCATTTCTGCTCTGCTCCTCAGGACCCAATGAAATAATTCAACCAGGGCATTCAACCAGGGGGAAGTCACTTAGAATCACACCAGTATCTCTAAGAACTCGACAGAATAGATGGAGGTCACGGAGGACTTGGATATTGTATAAATTTGTCTATGATGTTTGGCAGGGGATGAAGATTTATTCTTTTTCTCATGGACTGTAGGAGTAGACATGACATATCAAAACTACAGAAGAATGATTGACTGTCCCACAAAACGTCTCATAAATAAACTAAAGTCTAGTCATTATAATCATTCAAGGTGGCTGGAAAATGACTCTCTGATAATAGCTATCAATGGTTTGGTGTACAATTATGAAGCATCTTAAACTGAAAAAGGTTTCTCTTAAAGTCAGTTTTTCACTAATGATGTGATAGAAAAAAAGAGGGTAACTTCTAAAATTGGCTGATGACATGCAGCTGAAAGAAGAGTCAGTTTGATAAAGAGGCTCAGACTTCAAAATGGTCCTGACAAATTTGTGCAGAATCTGAAATCAGAAAGATGAAATTCAACTAATAGAAAATTAAAATGCTTTATTTCTCAGTGGGAGCAATACTAATGGGGAACATCAGTATAGCAGAGAGGAGTTCTAGCAGTAACCATATTATCACACACAAAATAAGTGCAGTGTGACACAGCTGCAAAATAAGTAACGCTTGTTTGGGAATATAATAATAAGCATTTTTACTTTAGAGACATTCTAGGTCTGGAAAACAGACTGAGAGTAAACGTATATCCCAGTTAACTGTGAAAATTATTTATCTCCCAGAATCCAGCTCAATTTAGGTAGTTAAAGAATGAGAGAGTTTTAGGACTAAGATATCTGACCTTAATCTTTCTTCTTGATTTTTTTTAAGTCAAATAAACCCCTAAAGAATAAATCCAGAACAGCATGCAACCATTTCTATACTGAGGGCAAAACAACTACTTTTTAGATGTCTGTCTAAAAATAAATTTCACAGTTAAATGTCAAATTGTCCATGGAGAAAACTTTAAGTGTTTTTCACAGCTGTGGACAACTAGCAACAGGAAGGCTACTAGAGTTAATTAGTAAGAAATGGTCAACAGCTACAGAAAGTTGTCTGGATTCCTCTTTGTAACAGTCTTTGAAAGGTGTAACTCAAGATCAAAGGAAAGTATTTACATACACACTCAGATCTAGAGTCCCAAAATGTCTCCTGGAGAGCAGGACTCATTACCATACATTAAAATCTACCAAGGGAAAAGCTGATGGTAAGATTATTATTATTTCAAATATTTATATTTATTATTCTTTCAAATATTTCAAATGTTTTCCCAGAATGAGAAAGCTTTTTAAACCTCCTCTGTTAAGTATAATGAATAAAACAGAAAGACATTTGACTCTTTTCCACCTACGCAGTATTTCAAAGTTATCACAAGCTTAATGACCTTTTTATCAATTTATGTTGAAAAATAAGTGTCAGAATGAAAATTTGGGCAGGCCTAAAAAAAACAAACAAAAAAACCCAACAAAAAAACAGAAAGGGATCATCTGCTATTCACTACAAGCACATTACAAGAGGAAGGTGTGAAGGTGTTTGTGACAAAGTGCCAATTACTTCTGAGATCCCAATAGTATAATGTCAGGATCTAAATCATATATTTCAAGTTCAAAAAATTGTTGTTAATATTGTCAGCATCTGAGAAACATACTTCAGTACAAAAACTGAACAATGAAATGAGTACAATAAATTGACTGCTTAAAAACATTGGCCATTCTATACTTATGTGAGCCTTGTATCCATATTCCAAAAGCATTGACTCATCAGAGTGTTTTCCTCATACTTCATCCTTCTCTCCTACTTTAAGGACTTAGCACCATCAATGGCACATACCTATTCCACAATTATTTCATTGTAGGTATTGTTTTGTATTTCATGTATTTCAATGTATTTCATTGTTTTCCTGATGGACTATATAATGCGTTATAAATAGGGATCTATTTTGAAATTATAGGTAATTGGACTTATTTCTCAAGAAACATCACTTGCACACTAAGACTAGGACACCCTTGACAAGAATATCATAGAAGATTTTTAGACCCTTTCCTATGAAGAATGTAGCGGGCCCCAATATAACAGAAAGTTGCAAAACATAAAGAAAAGATCTAAGGCAAACCATCTTTCTCCTGTTTGCAGAATCTGTTTTGTAAGTGTGAATAGAACAGAGATTATATTTCATATGGGAGAACATACCTGCTGATAAGATCTTACTCTGTATGACCACTGTTATTTTCTTTGTAGAAAAAGCAAAATCATATCCATATGAGTAAAATCATGTATTAAAAAAAAAATAAAAAAAAATCAGTGTTATTATCCAGTCTCTTAAAGAAATCATCTTGTTGCAAAATCTGTTGTGGGCCTATTTATACCAAGCGTAAAGAATATATTCATCACATTACACCCAAAGGCATGTCATATCTGCTAAATGTGTAAATACACATAGTAATAAGATTACAGTACCTCAAAGCAACTTAAGATATCCACACTGTCAAACTTCCTTTATGTAGAAATCTGTGTATCACTGTTTATGGTGGAAAATACAATTAGTTTTTCTACAAAATGAAAATAGGACCAAAAATGTTAATATTTCTTGAGCTACAAGTCATATGTTTCTTTCATTTTCTAGATGAATTGGAAATACATAATCAAAACAGACATTGTTGGCATTCCAGGGCTTGTTCAAAGCATCCAGTCCTGAATATTTTGTTATCTGTTTGCACAGAATTCACATTTGACCTTGGTTAGGAACTAACATAAAGAATAAACACTGTCGATACATATAAGGCATTAAAGATCCACCAGAAAAGTTAGGCTTTGACACATCCTGGTTCTTAATTGGGTGGAACCAAAGTAGCGTAGAATAAGTCATATTTGTTTGATTTGTTTTAATTCCTTTTATATCTACTGTGTTCACATGATTTTGGAAAGAAAGATCAAATAATTTGGCTAGCTCCAGCTGTGCTGTGCTGTTGGAAAATAGCTCTTAATGAAAATATTGCAAACTTCTATTTTTCTCCTTTTTGCAATATAAATGTAAGACAAAATTACACCAAATGAAGGTGTAATATTTAAAAGTACCAAGTTACCTGATTAAACAACAGAATATATTGTATAAAAAGGTGAGATTCAACTGATCTTATTTCAGACATCTGCAATATAGACAGCTACAGGAGTCTAAATTTTAGTTTAGACTCTTTCTGTACTCAAGAAAGAGACATTTTCAGGGCCAAGATCATGCCAGTTCAGAATGAGTAGAATCATGCTTTGGACCCAATTGTAAATATTGACTAGATCTTACCTTGAATTATTGTCTCAAATACGAACATCTGATGTTGGTTAACTGAATAACACAGTATTATTGAAGTAATGATTTCTCTTCTGGGTGCATTTGGCAATCACAGATTATGATAAATCACCAAAGAAACATAAGGGAAACCAATCGAGGGAACTGTAAGTTTAGGATTACATCAAATGTTCTATTTTCTTAGGCTAAAGAAATATTGGTGCCAGTATACAAAGAAATATATGGAGTGTGTGAAGGGAAGAACACCCAAAGTGACCAGGGACATAGAGATTTAAATTGGCTAAGAAAGTTTGGTTTATAAGTTGTTAATCTGTAATATTATTAGAATTTAAAGGAATGTTTCTAGTTGCTGAAATGTTGATATTTTCTCAACCCAGTAGTATCATGGCTGACAAAAAGTCATTCTAAACTTGGACTGACTACTAGATGATAAAAAGATTATCTGATGTGCATGTTTATATTGATTTTTTTTTTTTTTTAGTAACAGCAGTTTTAATTTCCAAATATATGTATTTAACACTCAATATTGAACATAAATTTTAATAGAAATATTTTTATTCTGAAAAAGAGTAACTGCACCTAGAAAAACATCTTGTTATCATCAGTGGAGTTTCTGTTTAACATCTACCACTTCTATTTTACCACATTTTGTTGAAGGGTATTTTGGTATGTTTGGTCTTTTTTTTGTTTGGTTGGTTGGGTTTTTTTTAAGTATCACTGTTTATATTACATAAAAATGTTTGCTATAGTATTAATATTTGCTGCTTATTCTTTGCCAATTCAATTGTTTAAAAATCAATATATTAACTATTAAATTTCAACAATATCCCTTAGGTTTCTTTATTCAGAAGTAAGCTTATTCCATAATCATTTGCAGTAAAACATCCCTATCATTTGTCTTACTTGATCATTCTGAACCTACTAAGAAGCAAAGTAGCTTAACAGTAAGCTATAGATGTGTTTTATAGATGTCTTATCAGTTCTTGCAAAATACCTTGTAATCTTGTTCACTTATATGTGACTTTTATTTATTACCTGAAATTACTTCCTGTTCTCAAAATCCATCTTAATACATTTTTTATTTGTTTTCTCCTCTCTTGATTGATCATGGCTAATAAGTTTTTTTTCTAACAATCTTTACTTCACTAATCTAACTCTTCCTTAAACTCATGTATTATTTAGGTAGTTAATCTTCCTTCAGACATTTTCCTTATGATTTCAGGTCTTCTCTCTCCTGTCTCTTCTGCAATTTTGACTGATTACATTTTATCAGGAGAGTATCCTTCTCTTTGGGTTTCTAAGATAGTCCATCCTTCAAAAAAATTTCATACTCAAGTGTGCCAATGCCGGTTTAATATCTACTTTGATTTTTCGAAGACTTAGATATGGTTCTAAATCAGAATATGATCTTGATTTCTTCAATGATTTCACATCTCAGTCTGCCTCTGACATTTTTCAGCTCTATTACTTATAACTGAATATGACCAGAAAGGTTTTCTCAGCGTGAATAAATTAATGACAGTCAATGGACATTGAAACAATGAGAAGAAAATAAAGTATAAATCAAGATGAAAAGAAGTCCAGAAATTGTTTAAAGTACTTGTGTTTATCACATTAGTATATATCATTTTATTACAATATTTACAGTGAGAAAGACTGCAATTATTGTTGCGAATGATTTAATGTTCACATCTAATGTTCAGTTTTTACACTGGCTAAATAAGCTTCATAATATTGGACAAAAACTTGTGTTTAATTAATCATTGAATCCTCCATCAATAAAAGTGTTCAAGGTCAAGTTGGATGGGGCTTTGAGCCCCCTGATCTAGTCAAAGATGTGTGTGCTTACGGCAAGGAGGGTGACCTAAATTATCTTTAAAGGTCCCTTCCAACCCAAACCATTCCTTGACTCTAAGATTCCTAAATATTGAACAGTATTTGTACCAGTTCAGACCTCTGAGGAACACCACCTGTTACCGGTTTTCCCTTGGACACCGAGCAAGGTAACTTTGTATACAGCCATGTAGCCAATTCCTTATCCATCTGAACAGTCTATCCATAATTCATATCTCTTAATTTAAAGACTCTGAGGTTAACTATTGTGCAAGGGAGAGAATAAACTCACCACTAGGTCCAAAAAGACCCCTCCACTTGAATGTTCTTCTTCAGATTTTATTGGTCTTGATTCCTGCATTTATATCCCTTTATCTTTTCTATCTTAAAAATCCATTACAGTTTCTTTTTAACAGTGTTGTTGTCTTTAAATCATCAAATTATCATTCTAATCTTTAGTGTATAATACAAGTATTTGAGCTTGGAAGCTGATTAATGCATTTCCATATAAATCAGGAAACCTTTTAAATAAGTAGGTATTAAATTTACATTTCTGTAATGATAAGACTATTAAATCATAGATACAGTGCTTCACTGACAGTTTATATATTACCTTTATTTCATAACCCTCAAACTCAACATTTCAATCACATGGTGGACACTCTGTCAGGAATGTGACAGCAAACTTGTAGGAAACCAAGCGGAGGAACCTCTGTGAATATAAGAGCTATGTTATTCAAAAAGAGACCTTCAATAAGCTAACTTTCCAGTATACTGCATAAGGCTTCCGTAGGACTTCAGTATTCATAATGCTCATTTCTCTTATTTGTCATTGGATTTGGACTATGCAGCAGAACTGTTATTCCAACATGAAGCATCAGACAGTATTTCTTTGCAGAAGAATTGTAGGTCAAATTTTATTTATTTATTTGTTTCATTTTAGCTGAATACACTGAAAAGTGGTGAAATTTTCATAATTTCCTGTCTGTTTCAGTTTATGTCACTAATTTACAATTTCTTTCTGTTGTTTTTATCCCTCAGGGTTTGTGTTGGTCATTTTTAGACATTAATTAGTAAATATAAAAGAATATAATGCAAATAGCAATTTTAATTGCTTCAAAACACTAAATGTTCATTGCCAGTGAGTATGTATAACGCTTCTGCATTATCAGAAAATAACACAGTTGCTTGCTAGGGCAACTTTTAGCTCCTGCTTTCTATTGTTATTAGCAGAAAAAAAATCTACAGGCTGTAACTACATGCCACGGAACAAAAAGGGCACAACATTGCAGTGGCTGAGTAGATAACACATGTCAACAGTGAGAAGTACAGTGATTTACTTTAACAGAAATGTTTGAAGTTTCTCTGAGTCACTTATCAGTGCCCAGCAGCTTATTTCATTAGCATTTTCACATTTCCTTATGTTTTGAAAATCAGTCTGAGCAAACAGTAGGAAGTTCATGTGTAATTTACTCCAGTGCATTTTGTGGGATGTATTTTTTAGAGGAAAAAAAAAGCAAAATTAATACTCTTGAGCTATAAGTTGACTCACATCAAAAATATAGTAAAAGTCTAACATCAATGTTTTAGCCATATTGCATGATGTATATTTGAAATTATAGCTTTCAAAATCTGCAAGACATTTCCAATAAGTGCATTTTGGTGAACTTGGCATGAAACTGAATGACACTGAAAAATTAGAACAACAGCAGCATAACAAAATACTTAAGGCTTAATAAGAATAGTGGATCATCCATTCTGATCATCCATCAAACAGCTAAAGTGCTCTTTGAAGAATAGAAGGTTCAAGAATAGATCTCACATTATGAAAAAAAAAAAAAAAAAACAAAAAACATAGAATTTGCAAAGTAGAAAATAATACAAACCAGCTTTTAAGTGAGATTATCTTCATATTTTATTTGCAATAACACATTTGCATTTTATTTTGTATCTATTGTTTCAGGCTGATTTCACTGTAATCTCTATTACTCATAGTGTTGTGATTGGATCTGTGTTGTAGTTTTATAGTAAACTACACACACACACATACACAAAAAAAAAAAAAATCCACAATATAAGAGCTCCTGAAGTAATCAGTGAAGCTAATATTTAGAATCCCCAGGTCAGAAATCTTACTTTTATCTTTCTTTTAGTCAAGCCTAATGTCCACTGTCAAGTGCATTTTGAGTAACCTAATTGTTTTACAGCAGAAAATAAGGTGTATCTTGATTATTATTATTATTATTATTATTATTATTATTATTATTATTATTATATTTATGAGGGGTTCTTCATTACAGATATAACAACAGATAACAAAATTGCAAATGCATGTTAAAATGAATCCTTTCTGGTTCTTTAGTGTACTGAGTTTGGCTGGAATACCGTCAATTTCTTCATACGAGGTGTCCTGTTTTGAATTTTTTCTGAAAAGCATCCTTGATATCAAAGAGATGTTTTTGTTATTGCTGAGTGAATCAAAACCTTTTTTGCTTCTCACTCCACCCCATCAGTGAGAAGGTTGGGGTTGCTCAAGAAGTTGGGACATAACAGGGACAGCTGACCGCAACTGACCAAAAAGATATCTCATACCTTAATGTAACATGCTTAGCATATAAAGCTGAGGGAAGGGAGGAACCTTCTGAGTTATGTCATTTGTCTTCCAAAGTCACCTTTACATGTGATGGAGCTCTGCTTTCCTCGGGATGTCTGAACACCTGCCTGCCCAGGGAAGTGGTAGGTGAATTCCTTGTTTTGTTTTGCAGCTTTTGCTTTACCTCCCAAACTGTCTTTATCTCAACCCAAGAGTTATTTCTCACTGCTATCCTTCTGACTATCTCTCTCATACTACTGCATTGAAGCAGACAAGTGGCTGCATGGGGCTGAGCTGCCTACTGGGGTTAGACTACAACATCTAGTCATTGCAGTTAACCAACCTTTAGTCCAAAAACCCTGAAAATAAAATGCATGCAAACTGCTACATTTGCCATAAAAAGTTAGGAGAGAAATTTATTTTTGAAGAAATATCAACTCAAATGACTTCTTCCTAGCAGTATATTACTAAGGTTATAAGGTTTCAAATACAAACAGCATATTCTCAAAAAAGGAATAAAAGTGTCTCTACTTTTGAATTAGAGTTTTTAGTATGACCATCAGTGTAGCGTACTACTTTGCCAGATTGAGATCTTGTGTAACAAAAACATAACCTCTACTCAGGTTTGAATTCACATTTCTAGCTTTTGAAGTATTCTAAGTCAGGTACCTGTAGGAATACAAAACTGAAAAATACCAGAATACAGAAAGCTTCCCAAAAGAGTCTGACTGAGATGTCTGCGAAGCCCTGGGCAAATACTAAAACACAAGATGCCTCCCAGGAAGGTAAGAACTAATCCGGCCTGCAGACACTGACCCATCTCCAGACCTAAAGACTCTATTTGCATTTGACAAGATTTGCAGTTTTTTGTATTCCCTGTTCCCTGTCAAAACTCTCCTGACCGCATGTATTGTCCCCCCTACCCTAGTGTTCATGAATAATGGATTAACTCTAGATACCTGTTTCCCCCCAGTTAACATAATGTATTCTCTTAATTACCATGTTCTATCCCGTGCTTAGCATAACCCAGCCTCTTAATTGTAATAACCCTATATACATTGAAATGCGCTTGAAATAAACAATTTCGTTTTACCCCCGAAACAGGGTCCGTGTAACTGACCGCCACAGGTACCTTAGAATGTAATTTTCCTTTAAGTTGCCACTGCTTGTAGATTTGTTTGTTGTGGCTGAGTGACCAGTTACAATTTTGTCTTAAGAAATGCAGGAATTGATTTTTGTAATTTTAAGATCCTACTGTGAAAATCCAGAACATATCACTGACCCTAAAGCGCAACTGGTGCAACAACAAACATAGGGTATAAATCTGTTTGAGATCATGTCAGCTTGGGCAAAATCTGATAAACTGACTCCCTCACAGCCGCACACATGCTGCTTTTCCTGACTAATATGTCATGGAAAGGCAGAATTATGTTTACTGAAGAGTAGAAAACTCAATGTATTACCTACAGAATATATAGTACAGAATATATTGGACTTTATTTGGTTAAATAAAACCTTGCACTTTGCTGCTTTCTAATAACTGAACTATAATGACATTTCAGAAAATAGTATTGTCTTTCTGTTAAATCTGCATTTCAGATACTTTCAATATTCATACATTGCACAAGTCTCCTAAGAGTAGTATGCCATGTCCTGAAATAAATCGATAATACATTCAGCCTTGGTGTCTGAATCAAATATTTATGTGGTAATTAAGTTCATAATGCAAATAACAGTAGAGCACTAAAAATCCCCGATATATCTGAGGTATAGAATCTATGCCTTTTCTTCCAGTAAACATATAAGTAAAATACTTCTAATGAAACAATAAACTAGATAGTGGAATTCATTTCTTGTCTTATTTGATTCATTTATTACTACCAGTTGGAATTTAACACAGTGTAAAATCTGTCCCACTAGTTTCCTTAAACATAGTTCCTGGTGATGAAAAACATTTTTGTTCCTGCCATTACTTTATAACAGGGAAGTATTATATTATTTTTAGAACAAATCCTTTAATTCTTTCTCTTACATTAATCACATACAAATCCAAATCTGTGGATAGAAGCAATATCTCCTACCTCAAAAGCAGTTCACTGTTACAATGGAAATTAAAAGAAGAGCAAGTAGAAAGGCTTTAGTTGTTCAAGAAGAATTCTGTGCTACAGCTCACAAGGCACATGTCATTTGATTGTGAAGATTAAGGCAATTAATTTTTTATTGTTTTCCATGTCTGACAAATCAATCAGACAACAATTTAATCAGTAACAACAAAGGTTTAATATAACTCACAATAAACAAGACTTAATTATTGCACTCTCCCTATAGGGAGTGCACTCTAGGCATCTAAACTATAAGGCAGATTAATTTTGCCTCTTATATTTTGTGTTCCTGTAGAAATTTCTATAGAAACTGCATTAAATTATATGTGTTGTTAATAGCTACAGACTTTTATAAATTGTTAATGCTAAAAAATGGGTTTGTCTGGAGATAGAACAGCCTTCCTCAATATCCAGAGAATGTTGAAATAAGAGTAGTAAAGATATAAAGACAGTATAAATTTAAAGCACGTTAAACTTAGTTACTGCATTTGTTTCCAAACTACTTCTTAGTAGAAAGGTACATAAGCACTTTTACTATAGTCCTGGTCTTCTCTGCAAAAAAGGTTGCGCTGTTCTTTTAAAATGTAGTACACTGAATTGTGCAAATATAGTTAAGTTTGAGCTTCTTTCTGATCATATTGCTTCTGCTATGAAAATTCCATTGTATACATACATGACTGAAAAGTGTCTATGGGGAAAAACTACTAATTACAGTCTGATCTGTATCCTGTGAGAGTTTAAGTGCACCATGCAAATCCTTGTAGAAAGATAAAAATCAAAGGTGTTATGCCTACTATAACTCTTATAAAGCTATGCCTCCCATTAAACCTGTAGGGGTGGCTATAATGATGTGTTTTTGATATGACTTGCTGCAAGAACTGGTATTGTAAAGGGACTTCTGGAGGACTCAGATGAGTTACTTCTATTTTTGCTTCTTAAGAGTAAATCTTCAAACCTTAATTTTCTCACAGAAGCACCTCAAAATGAAAGAATGACAGTGAAAGTACCTTCCCTTTCATTGTGAAGTTGCTTAGAGGCCTAAAATTCTGTTTATGAGAAAGCTAAAATGGTTTGTTGTTAATATTTCAGTGTAAGAAACTGTGATTCCTCCCTGTTCACAATCAGAACAAAGTCAGTTTCCTATCAAGAAATTTTAGAGAGGATTTTAAAAATAGTAGCTGAATGTGCATAAAAAGTATTTACTCTAGTCCTGATTCTTCTCTTGTGCTAGTATCAGTGATATGCAAGAAAGGATACATTTTTTCACAATCAGAATTGAAAAGAACAGTGAAAGAGGGGCAAAACAACAAATGAGACTTTGCTATTATTGGGGTGACCAACTGTAAAAGCAGTAATGAATACCAATTATTGAGGTCAGAAGTTAAGTCATACATTCACACTGAGAATATAGTCTGATCAGTATTGTGGCAATTGGTATAAAGTGCTTAAAAAATTTCAGAAAAGAGAATAGCAAATAAAAGTAAAGAATTACAATGAGAATGATGGCAATAATCTGCTGTACTTGCAAGCTGTCATGGAGAATTCATGACTAAAATGTGTGCTCCACTGGAAATGTTTTTCTAGTTCAGAATCAGGTTAATTCAAAGAATTAATCTGTGGCTTGTGTTATGCTGAAGTCAAGATAGATAATCAGTGCCTCCTTAAGGTTTTATAATCTGTGAATCTATTTATTACAACAGGTGGTCAAACCACAGACCAGAACAAAAGTGCTTGATAAAGAAAATGACAGAATCTTGATTACAAACTATAAAGTCATATTTCTTGCCAATCCCATAATTTTCAAGAAAGAAACAATTACTCAGGCTTTCTGTAATAGATGAATTTTACTGCTAATATAAAATAAAGCTCTTTATCAAATATATGGACGGGAAGCACAAAAACTGAAGTGGCGAGATACTGATCAATTTATAAGCTCTACACTGACAATTGACTTTGTAGATTCCTTAAGAAGATTAGATACTGTTTGAAATACTGTATAAGAATTTAATGGGAGAAACTGCCTCACCATTTGGCTGTTTTGGTTTTTTTAGGCAGTTCTGGATCTTACTGCTGAATAAAACTTCCTCATCAAAATGGATGTAATCCAGAACCCTGTAATTTTCTTGAGTGAATTTGGACTTAAAACTTACAAATATATTCAGAAACATGTGACAACCCCATAAAAATTTTCCTTAAGACCAGACTTCAGCACTATTAAGATGATTAAATAGCTGTACCATCCAATATATGTGGAGTGGCTGAAAGAAATGTGATTATTAAGACTGGAGAAGAGAAGGCTCCAGAGGGTCTTATCAATGTGTGCAAAAATCTCATGATTAAAAGAGCTGCAACCAGACCTTTCTTGATGGCGCTCACTAACACGACAAGATACAATTCTTGTACAGTGGAAAAAACATAAATGCCACCAAAATAATAAAACACTTTTTCAGTGTGATTGTGGTCAAACAGTCAAAGAGATTGCCCTGAGTGGTTGTAAAGCTTCCATATTTAGAGATATTCAAAACTTGTCTGGATGGTTCTGAGTAACCTGTTATAGCTGTCCGTGCCCTGAGCTGGGGCACCTGACTAGAAATCCCCCAGCACAAGGCATCAGGCAGGTCTGTGAGGATGTGACTTGGACAAGGACATACCTGGTGAAGGAAAGCAGAGTCAGTCACTAAGCTGGGAAGGCCAGGCAGGGTTTCAGGGATGAGCAGAGGTCGTATAAGGATGCGGGAATGTGAATGGGCCGGGCTTGGCAAAGCCAGTGGATGGGCAGGGCTGTTGGGAACTGGAGCGTCATCCTGCTGCAGCATCTCTGGGGCACAGGCTGAGGGCCCTGGGCACTAAAATTGTGTATTGAGACATGGGCAGGGTGGGGGAGGCCAAAAGACATTAAAGCCCATTTGTGCACTTAGGTCTTTTCCAGGTACTTGTGAGATATTTTCCTGTGATGTAAAGGACCACCTCTGAAAAGCAATTAACTCATAAGGAAACTGAATAAGGCATCAATTTTCCACTGCTCTTCTAGTAAATATAATGGGATCCATGGGATCCTAGAAAACTAGTTTGCACTTATTCTTAGACAGATTTATCTTAATGCCTATAATTTTTAGCTTACCTAAATTTAACTTGGATTTTCAATTCAGAAAGTCTGTTCTAATCTCAAAACTATGGGGTAAACACATTTTCTTTTAGTTGGAATGCCTCTTTTTGTAAAAGTAAACCCAAACTTTTAATTGGTATTAAAGGCTTGTCTATGCCATTTAGAATTCAATATTACAATGAGATACCTTGACTTGCAAGGTTTAGCCCTTTATATATATATATTAATATTCTGTCTGCACTCCTACTTTGTCTTAGAAGTTTCAATAAGCAGTCAAATTTTCTTGCCTGTAGCATTACACTACCACATACCTCTGATATATTTTTAAAAAAACCCTGCTTTAGAGGTATTTAACTGGTGCTCAATTATTAAAATTAAACATATAGACACTGTGAAACAAGACCACAATCGTATGTAGTCTCAGAGTTTAATCCTGATTCTTGGAAAAAGGGAATGTGGGTTCAGGCCCTTGAGCTTAGCTGCTCTGCCCCATAGGCTGTGGAATGGATGAAGTCTATTCCTCCACTGGCAACTTTCATTTTGAAAACCTTTTTTCATGTGTTGTTAGACACATCCTCAAAAGAAACATGCTCTTAAAATACTGTTGCAACTAAGCAAAATGAAGAAAACAGTGTTTCATTTCCAAAAGAGAGCAAAAAGTCTTTTTTCCTCATTCTTCCTAGTGCTCTTCTGCTGTTGAATTGAGAAATAACTAAATTATCCCACAATTTTCATAAATAAATTAATTAAATGTTAAACCAGGTTCACAGATGGTTATTTTAAAGGTTAAATTTTAATAAAAGCACTCCAGGATGAAGGATATTGTTTATATAGCTGTGGTCAAAAAGACACCACAATACCACAATTCGGTTTTCATGTTCTACTCAGGTCAGAGGCATGGCTAGTACTAGAGCTTTGAAAGTAGAAAAAAAGTAGTTATTTTTCTGATTCTAATACCATTTCTATTTTTTTTCTATTGTTGTTACCAATGCTGTATATATTATTTTTATGATTAATGTTATTCATAGGCCTCTTTTTTTTTTTTTTTTCCAATATTAGCATAAATATTATTACATAAGCCTTGGACTTTGATACTTTCCAATAACAGTGTTTAAAAAACTGTTACAATTCTCTAGCTGAATGATGGATAGTCATTTATGTGGTTACTTAAGACTTGAAATTTAATAGCCTAAAGAAATGCTCTCTAGAGGTATTTCAACTAGATGATTGCAGATAGTCCTTCAGTGAAAACTGAAAGTAATGCAACAAGGGTATTTTTGTCATAATATAATCATATCCCTAAGGCTGTAAAAGATACAAGATTTAGCAGAATATCTATAATTCCCAAGGGGGGGTGATTATCTCCTGACAACGACCCACTAGATTCGCCTTGCCGCTTTTATAAGAAGTTTGCATTGTGTGAGATAATGCAGCTTAATTTTCTAGAAGATCAGTCGGCAGCAGTTTCAGCATGTTTCACATGAAATAATCTGTCTTAATGAAATAATATAACATTTAGAATGTTTAGCTATTGAGAGCCCTCCCCCAATTCAGTGATCCAGTGTAGTAATAAAGATGAGCAAAGTGATATGTCCAAGAATCTAAGGATAATGGGAAATTACAATAAAAAATGGGGAAATATTATGGAAATTTTCCTGTCTGTAGAAAGTTGTAAGTTTTGGGGGTTTTTTGCCTTTTTTTTGTGGTTGTTTTTTTTTTTTTTTTTTTTTTTATTTTTTTTTTTTTTTTTCCCCAGAATATTTTAATAAATTGAGTTCAATACTGTTTTCACAAGAGTACAGATGAAACTGGGCTGCCTTTAGTCTAGCTTTTTGTATCACAACAGTGAATGACATAACACCTCCTAACTTAACAATGCCAAATGTAATTAGTTTCCTGGTCTGATTTTGAAGTTCTTTCTAAGAAGTCAGTGCTAGAAAACTGCTGTAATCCATTCAGGTTAATTTACTGTGTCCCAGTAACTCTTCATTACAATAGATTCAGTTGATAAAAATCTATGCAGAACAAAGGATGACACACCTAGACTAAGTGACATATTAAAAATTAGATAATAACTAATTATCTAAACTCATCCTTTCACCATTAACAGGGGAAAAAAAAAAAGAAAACAAAAACAAAAAAACCCGCATTCTTCAGAAAGTAAATCTTATTCTCCACTTAAATCAAATTTAGTAGATCCTTTATTATTTTTTCCCCCAACATATAGCATTCATCTATTAAGAAACACATTTTTGTTATAATAGTCCTTTAGACTCTAAACTGTTCAAGTCTCCATTTAAGTTAGCTTTTTCTATAATAAATATTCAAAAAAAGTAACATATAGCAAAAATACACTATCAGTTCTTCCTACATAGTGATGCAGTAATAGATAGTTCTAATACCTATTATCACAGCGCCATATTTAATGGAACAATGTATGTGTTAGAAAAAACTGAGAAAAACCCAACCCCACCTAGTGACTTAATTCACTCCCAGAAGACAAGATAGCAAAAATAATAAAAATAGTTTCAAGCTCACAGAATTCCAAAGACCATTAAATTTAAATGACACAGAATCTACTACTTCTTTCCAAATGCACACTTTTGAAAGAAATAAGAATAGTGGTTCCAAAAATAAGTAACAAAGGATTTGCTAACAGATGTAAGTTTGCGTCTTTTTATGTCTTTATGCTGAATATTTTAGTTACAATTACAAAACATGAAAATTAATTAATTCTTATTCACATTATTTTTATTGGCTCAACAGGCTGAACTGGGTTGAATATCAATGTTAGAAATTCCTTTGAACAATGTTAGTTGGAATCAGTGGAAGTACTAGTAGGATATTGGATTATTGGAAAGCTAGAGGGACAGAATAGTGCTAAGTAAATATGAATATTTGTTGACTCTTTTAAAAATACATTTTCCTTGGCAAGATTCACGGGTTTTCTCTCTTTTTCATAGATGGTCATAGCAATTGAGTTTTACATGCACAAATTTCAGAGAAACTAAATTCATCTCATGTGCAAGTAGCATTAGTAGAAATACATTTTCTCTTTGTTCAGTCAGAGAATACAAACCATAGTGTACAACTTACCTGAAGGAGCAGATCTTAAAAAAAAAAAACACAAACACAGCTAGAAAAAAGAAGTATAAAACATTATAAAGAATGTCTGGTGGTGAAAAAAGCAATGATCACTTTAGAGTAACTTTGATCAAATGAAATAGAAGGAAAACACCATGATGTCCTTGCCTTAGCTTTTCAATAGGAGAAAAATCAAAAGGTGGGAGACTAGCTCTTAAAAAGTATTGATACAAATGCTCCATTTAATTATGAATGTTAAAGAAATCCCTTTCTTGGAAAAGGTCAGAATTGTTCATCCCTAACATTTAGTCATATGGGCTTAGAACAGATAATTTTAGAAGACTCAACTTATTATGTCAGTTTATCAGCCTTGAGAAACAAAGAGTTGAGAAAAAAGAAAAGAACAAGATGATTTTAATATCTAAAATGGTACTGGAAACTTCATGGACTGAAGACTTTATATTGCATGTGTTGCATATATTTATACTAAGTTCAACAAACCAGATTTTCTTCCACATATACAGATTAGCCATACAAGACATATACATTTGAACTAATACAAACATTTTAAACACAGTAAATTCCCTTTCAGGCCCTGTTTCAAACCAAATCCTGCATGTATGCACCTCAGGCTAGCACAAGACATGTAACTGGAAGATATAATGGCAGAAATACTAGAAAAAAATTCATGGGATTCAAGATTTTTAAGTTTGAAACTGAAAATATTGTGCTTTATGGAGCTTTGCATCAAAAAACTACCAGTATTTCTGAGAATCTTAAAAGACCCTGAAGTCAAGTTTAGCTTGATTCCCGCTGAGTTAAAAATTATGGATCTCAATGGGAATGAACTTCTTAAATGCTTTCTGGAAAACCAAAATTGTCTGGAAGATAGATAAAGAATGTTTTTCAATAAATTTGTTATTTTATGAAAGTTAAGTTTTTTTCAAAAACATATCCCCAACCATGAAAATGTAAAGTGATTTTAAACAATTTGTAATCCAGGTGGAGATAAGGTAGGAACTACCTTCAATCCGTACAGTAGCCTGGCTAATTAATGAACTATTTATGAACAACTTTTACTTCTGAGCCTTTGACATTGTCTCACAGTATTATTTATATGAACTTATTTCCCCAAACAATATTCTTTCTCATAAGAATAATTATACCTTCTTTACACAGCACTGTACATGCACAGACAGAAACAATATCTCACAGTTCAAAATTTTTGTGATTTACCTCATGTAGTCCTGAAACATGGGCTTGCAGTTTGGCAATTTAATAATGTGGAGAAGTGATTTAAAACAAAGAAACAAAAACAAACAAACAAAACGGCATAGAAAGTAAATAATATTTGGGTAAAATAAAATACATTTAAAGAGTTATTTAAGAGAAGAAAGTCTGTATTCAGGTGAACTGGAAGGGAACATGTTCACGTCTTTTCAACACAGATCAGATATATTTTGAATTCATAGATAGCATTTCTGAAGTAGCATGAAGGATTATAATCAATATGTATTGTTATATAAGTTATGAGAAGGCCACTTCTCCTAACATTTTAGCAATGTTCACTTTAAAATGACAAGTCACAGTTTCTTAACTAAAGACACCACTATTATGTAGAATTATTTCTAAGCAGGTATCTTTGAGGGTTATGGCTTAGAAGTATGACAAGAAGTTTAATATTAAGACAAGTAGAATAAGTTATTGGAGAGCATAACATGACTGTGAAGCTCTTGTTTTGCAATTTTCTTTAGCAATACAATTTTGACATGAAAACGCTTTAGATTTTAATACAGTTGAGAAATTGATACATTCTGTTTGCTAGAAGGATACTAACCTTGGAACTTGTGATGTGGAAGAAATTTGAATATTTGTACTCATAAAAAAGCAAATTCAGAAGGAAAATATGCCTGATACTATGACAAAACATTTCAAACTGAAACCGTAAGTAGCTTTAGAATCAAAATGAAACTACAGCAAAGCATAATGGATCAGTTTGAATTACTCAAATGTAAGCTCTGTATGAGTCTCTAGATCTTGGCAAGTTTCCATGCATTTCTATTTTTTTCTCACTGAAAATAATGTCAATAATAATAATAGCAGTTTACATCTTGTCTATCCTTGGATTTTGTCTGAACTCAGATCCTTAAGTGGTGTAGATTATACACTGTTACTTCCACATTTTTCAAGGGAAGTGAAAATGTACAATATTTTTGTTATGGGCAATCTATTAGGGTGATGTATTTCAAAAATTTTTTTTAAAAAAACAAAACCAAAACCAAACAAACAAAAAACCCCAGAAAATGTTTTCTTATGTATCTTTCTATTAAGTACTAATACTACTTAGAAAAAAAGTTGAAACAGTTATGAAAATGAGGTCCTAACCTATTCTGACTCAATCATTTTGTCTTTTTTATTTTAATAGTAATTTAATTTTACATTGAAGATGACTTTTCAATATGGTACTGAAATAATTTGCTTGAATGTTCTGGAAAATCTGTTATCAAAGAGTATCTACAACAAATATATGCATAGTAGGTAAATGTATAAATTCTATAAACATAAATTTACATTAAAAATACAAAAGAAAATCTTCAGTAAGACCTTAACAGGGAAACTATCTCAGGATTGTTACTGTATTTCAGGGAAAAAACATGGATGGATTGGGTAAAATATAGAGGAAGCATATAAACGGTTGCATCATTAGAAAATGTGACTGGAAAGATATCAAACTGTACTATTTAAAGACAAGAGAGTTGGGGATCTAAATGCATAAAGTAGAACACCAGAGAGGAAGATATGCTGTCCATGTCCACAATTATGACAAAGATTTAGATTAACTGTCAGAGAAAAGTTTCAAATTCATTTAATTTGCCAAGGTAGTGCATTAAATCTTTGGAGAACTTCAAGAGAAGTTTAAATAATCTTTAAACTTTGCTAGTAAGGGTTATACATGGACAATCCAAACTGGGGTGATGAAGGGAGTTAGATCTGGATGTTATTTCTCTTTCAATTTTTATCATTACAACTTTTCTTTTGCAAATGCATTGTAAACGTACAAATAAATGCAATTAATGTCTACTTGTATGGCTTTATTTAAGGTATTTACTATATCTCTAATTATAGAATTAGTATATTTCAATGCCAATATTGTAATACCAATATCACAATGTATAGTTTGTTCCTGTAATTTCTAGCTGTCAAAAATATGTAAAAAATAATGTGGTTATGAGACAAAGGTGGTAAGAATAATAAACAATTTGCTTGTTATCCTGACTTGATTTCTTGTGGTGGTCTAGATTTTTAAAATATATTTTGTAGTTTTATACGCAGATTTGCAAAAAAACTATGCATTTCATTCTTACCTTTCTGAGTGTTGCATTTTGTGTAATGATACCACAAAATCAAGGATGACAGATTAGCAGATAAAATGCTTAACATCCATCTCTGATGAAGTACATTCAGTCAGTGCATACCCTTAAACCTTATGCATATAAATTAAGGACAAAAATTGTCCTTTACTGGTTCACAAAATCTGAGAATATCACATATAGAAACATAGATACTGTTCATAAAGTTTGGAAAAAGTGCCTTTGCCTGTATTTGAAGAACAGTCCCCAAGTGAATTGTAGAAACTAAATGCTTATGTGTTGGTATCCATGTACGTTTTGAAAAAGAGTGAAATTAAGGAGTGTGATTTCTTTGCAAGTATTTCAAACAGCCCAAAGGCAGCATATACTTTTAATGTACTAGGGTATGCCATTTAAAATATGTCTATATAGGGTGCTCAGAACGAATTCTGTAACCAGTCAGGTTAATAAGAATTTATCCACTTTTTTCAAATAGATTTGGATTGAGTTTAGAATCAGATTAAGAAAATAAATATTGAAAAGTATTCCTGATTTATTTCAAAGGTATCCAAATTAAGTTCACTCAGTGTGACTCCAAAAACCTCAGCACAGTATCAAAAGAAAGCTGTGCAATTTATGCCAAATTAATCCATCTAGCCCAATTAACCCAGAAAAGGTTTCCAGACTCAGCTATGTAATATCAACAGAAAAAATTAATAAAGGATAAAAAGGTTGAGTGAAGAAAACTTCATTTTATGATACTTGTCATTCACTGATGCACTAAAAGAAGTTGGCAAAATACTGTAACTATTGAAATATTTTCTTTGCTTTGGTTTTGAGGGGGAAGAAGAACAATTTCTGCAATTTTTTCTAGCATTTAATAGGCTAAAATTAATTAGAACACTTGCATCTGTAGAGGACTACAATGTTACTAATGTACAAGAAAGAAAATGTATGACTAATGGAACAAAAATTGTATGTTTATATAAGTGTGGGCTTCTGTTTCTTACCGGAAACCCATCTCCTTTAATTTTTTAGCTATTAAAACGATGACAAAATATAAACATAGAAAACCAGAAACTCTCATATTTTCCTTGAAGCAACTTGAAACCTGGTTAAATTCTCATATTAGTAACAGCAGCATCTCAGGTAGTTGGCAGATTATCCACCAGGGAGCAAGTTCTGTGAAGAGAAGAAGAAGAAATATAGGACAAATTATCTTAACCAGTTAGGGAGTGGTACATGCTAGCCTGTGAGGAAATTGGAGGTAACAGTTCTAGAGTAATGCCACACAGCTGTTAATACATAAACTGACTGGATGGCATCTTCAATTCTCTTGCTTTTTTTTTCTATTTTTCTGTTACCCTTTTTTACTTTTCTTATATTTTTTTTCTTTTTCACTCTCTTCTTATTTTTAATTTTTCCAAAAGGTTCCCTAATTTTAGTGTACTATAGATTTTCCATTTTTAGTATCATCAACTTCACACTTAACATAGTTCACACTGTTTGTTAGCATGTCCATTCTCCCTGCTTATAGAAAGATAATGACAAATGTAAATACTTTCAGATGTATTCCATATTAAGTGTAAACTATGTAAATATTCCAGCTTATTATGAATTAGAATGAAAATTTGAACTCAGAAAGTAGATTCTTAACATACATATATCACAACAACATGAGTAGTATAAGTAATACTTTTACGTATATACATGCACATACATGCTGCTAGACTATTTAACTCAAATAATAGAATTACTAATTTTTCATTTGGACTAGTTTCAGAACTGCTTTTTAATGGAAAATAATTGTAAAAATTCAATTTCTGTAATATGTATTTGAGTGCACATTATACATAGTTGTATTTTTTAAAAATTGAAATAGCATTTCATGTGACGTAAAGCAGAACTTTTTACTGTCTTTTCCTAGGTTCATTATAATCCTAGTCATGGTTGTATCATCTACACACAGAATTAATGTGGCTAAATCTTCATTTCATCAAGATTTTAAAGTGCATTAATTTGCGTGATGCAAGAATAGTAACTAATCTCCTTTCCTTGGGCAGATTCATCAATATTTGGGACTTTGTAAGTGAAACCAAAAAAAGAACAAGTTAAAGTACGGAGACAAAACAGCTCTACTGTAATTCAATTTTAATAAGAAATTGTCAATTCCTAATAAAGTCTTTTCCGGTCTATTTTCTGTGTCTGTAGAACATACCAGAAGTTAAAAATATATTTTCAATGATTTGTTCCATGATGTTTCCTTTAATGGAAATTAAATAATAATTTAGTATCCAATGTTCATACCAAATATTCCGTGGTAGATAACTGACAGTTTAATGCTGAAGGACCTAGAACTAGAAGGCTGAATGTGTAACTCATTATGGGTTTTGCAATATAGTTGTCTTGATAATAACTCATAATTCATAGATGCAGTTATAAGTAAGCAAATTCAGATGCAATAACTTTTGAATAGATTTGAAACTGTCCATTTCATAGTATATTTGTAATTAAGATTTAATTAGGTCTGGTTCTCCTGAAATTTCACTGAGGACAAGTAGAGACCCAAAATGAATTTGGTGCAATTCAGCAGTTTTGGTTTGGTTTGGCTTGATTTGAAGTTTGCAGCATCTATGGCACAAATTTAATAAAAAAGCATTGTTTTGTATATTTACTTACTATCCCTGCTGTTGGGAAAGAAATGCAGTATTTTATAGTCTTGTCTAAGTGCTTCACTCTAGGACATTTTATGGAACTTTTCATGCAGCAGAATCCTACAGAGGAACTGAGGAAGTTTGGTGCTCTACCACTGAAAAGCCTCATGAGTTTTAGGAGCGTATTGACTGGTCATTTAGCAACTATTATGACCTGCATTACATATTACAAGAAAAAGAAAAAAGCACATAAAGGAAATAAAAAATTATTCTTTATTATCTTTTTCAAGACTTCTGAATGCTTATCCATAATTAATGGTGCCTCATTAATCACAGTATATATTTTGTTATAAATTTTTTTCTATTAGAATACCCTCATATCAAGTTAGAAGTATTCAATCAACTATAAAATAGAGAGCTGTAGGTAAAACAAATAATTATTATTTGGACAGATTTACAACAACTCTGTTTCTTTCTAAATTACTAGAAGTATTTAAAATTCCAATTGCATTTCATGCACTCTGAATAATTTTTTTTGTAAAGCTATGAATGGGATTTTTTTTTTTTTTATTTAAGAATAGGCTATTGATTTTTACACCTTTAAAGGAACTTGTTGACTTAGCCCTAAGACTAAGCTCTGTGTTTCCTTGACACATCTCTGTAGAATATTTTAGAACATTATCACTTCTGTATTAAAAAATGTATTCTAATTGTTTGAAATTTTCATGTTTTTCTTTGATGTTTATGGTTTTTTTCAGTTTTTCTTACTGCATTATATTTTCTAAGGGTTATGAAAACTCTAATTAGAACTTATTTTAAAGTCTGTTAATTTTCTACTTTTGAGAATAAAACTTAGGTCACTGAAGAATTGTCACATGCTCTTTTTTCTCACTTGTGATGCCCTTTCTATAAAATTCCTGTTTCCAGACTGATAAAAATATGTTGTTAAAAAATAATACTTCCTGGTACCTGGTACACTTTCTGCAAAGTGTAGCTTTCCAGGACCATTGACACCAGGTAGTAAAGATGAAAGAGCAAGCACTTCACCTCATTCTGGTCTATTCAGCTTTTCAACACTATTCCAGAAGCTTTTGCATGCTTTTACTTTGCAAGTAAAAATTATATTTCCATGTTTTAAAACACACTTCTGAAAACCTGTAACAAAACTTTTGCTCCATATCAGATCTTTTGCACTCAAAGAACTTAAAACCCCCCAAATCAGTAAAATAATACTATTTAACTGACTCAAGAGGATATCCAGAGTTAGGTGAAGCAGGAAGAATATCTAGGAAGAATATGTTTGAGAAGGTGAAATCACAAAATGGTGCTTGTGTGATCTACTCAGAATAATTTTTCTCTGGCCACAGGCTGCTTCCTTGAACATAGTACATATTAAGCAAGCAGCACAAAAAATATTACTGCTATTTCACTGTAATAGAACCTGAAGATTATTTGACTATTGTTCTAAGGGCTCATTGATTTTTAAAAAGGCGAGAAAGTTACTTAAAAGAGAAATTTTCTTCATTCAACATACTACAGCTACATTTTGAGAATATTTTGGTGAAAAATTAAAGAGTATGCTGAGTTTGGAAGGGACCCACAAACATCACTGAATCCAAATCCTGGCCCTGCACCCATTCACAAGAGTCCCGCCATGTGGCCAAGGGCATCATCCAAGTGCTTCTTGAACTCTGTCAGGCTTGGTGCTGTGACCACTTTCCTGGGGAGCCTGTTCCAGTGCCCAACCACCCTCTGGGTGAAGAAGCTTTTCCTAATATCCAACCTAAACCTCCTCTGACAAAACCTCAGATCATTCCCTTGGATCCTGCCCGTCACCATCTTTGTTGCCCTCCTCTGGACACTCTAACAGCTTAATATCTTTCTTATATTGCAGTGCCCAAAACTGCACACTGTATTCAAGGTGATGCCGCCCCAGCGCAGACCAGAGAGGGACAATTCCCTCCCTTAGCTTGCTGGCGATGCTTTGCCTGATGCCCCCAGGACACAGTCCTCCTGGCTGCCACAGCACTGCTGACTCAAGTTAAACTTGACATTGACCAGGGGACCCAGGTCTCTTTCCAGAGCACTACTTTCCAGAATCTCATTCAAATAATTCTTACATATAAGAAGCATTAGCTTTAACCACAAGAAATTTCAACTTTTTAAAGGAATTAACCCCTCTCACTGACAACTTAAGTTCTACCTGGTCTTTCTAGCTATCTTCTGTGAATGCATAAAAAAATAGTCCACAGACTGTTCAATGTCCATTAGAATTAATTGCCAAACAAGGCAGTACTTCAGCTAGTCGAGATCTACCAATAATTCCCTTAATTTAAACACAATGAATAGAAAAAAAAAAAAAATCATTCAAAAGGGCATTATGAAGATGTTTTTTGAAAGCCATTACTTCCCCCTTGAGGGAAAATGATGAAAAATCTTTTCTCAGGAAAAGACAAGGAGTTATTGATCTTGCATTAGATGTTAACATTAATGAAACCTTGCTTTATTCCTAAGACAGCTATCTATCTCAGTATAAGTTTGGGCTGTGATCTTTCTCTATCAACTGTTTTGAACTATACAGTTTTAATAACTATAAGTTACAGGAAGTTTCAGAGGAAGGATCACAAAGAGAGGAGTAGTCCGAAAAGCCAGAAGAGCTGTTCAGCTCAGCCTAAAAGGGACATCAAAGGCAAGATTCAGTTGCCTAACTAGTGGTGTTTACTATCATATTAGTCACTGTGAAGCCTCTGACACCTGTTCTGGATGTATTCAGTTCTTAGAGTTCTAAGTCCAGAGTCATATATATCAGGCTTCCACATATATCCTAATTCCACTATGGCATGTGAAATTACACCAAATAATGTTAGCATACAACCATGTCAAGTCCTAGAGCTCATTTGAATGCAAAAGAGATTTAGAAATCTACCTCACACCTCCTTGTAGATATTACATCAAGGTTCTTAATCTAAAATTACAGTCCAATCTTTTTTGCTGAGTTACTACAGCAAGATTTAGTTCTTAAACATAGGCATCTTACGTAATTTTGTGCTCCATGGAGTATCCTGACTCATTCCAGTAAACATTCCAGAAACTTACCTCATTTATGACCTACAATATAATCCACAGCCTAAGATGGGTTCACAGAGGGAAGGTCCTGTTTAACTAATTTGACCTCCTTCTCTGACTAGGTGTAAAGCCCCAGCTCAAGCCACATGCTTCTCAGGTAGTTTGTCTATATTGAAGACTCTTAAGAGCTTCCAGAGCTATTGGTTCTTAAATATCTTGAATACAAACAGAGGAAAAAAGTCACAGACTTCTTTTCAAGAGACTTCTTTTAATGTAATGAGAAAATAAGCATTTTAACAAATGGTTTACATGAGTAACATAAATACAAGGACAAGATTCCACAAAAATACCCAGCACGTGACAACCACAACTTTTAAGTTACCCACAAGAGGAAGAAAAGAGTAAAAGAAAAAAAAGATGTTAGGAGAAGAGTAAAGAAAGAGAAAAGAAGAGAGAAAAATAGTTACGACCAAGAGTCACAGGGTAGTAGTCCAAGGAAAGAAAGACCAAACAAAAGAGAGCACCTCTGCTCCTATTTTTATATGCCCCAGCCACAGTGGCCACCCCTCCCAAGCAGGAAAATCAGTTCATTGACCAATCAATGCTCTCCAGGCCAGAATGAGGAGTGAGCCAGGCAAGCACAGGGTGCTGGGGGCATGGTGTGGGCAGGCAGACAGGTGGATCTTTTTCATTGATAGGCTTTGGCCAAATGGTTCCTATGCCATGAGCCTTCCAAGCTGCCATGTTGGCTGCAGACCATGTGCCTTCTGACACTGGAGGCCTGGCCTCCTCCCTCAACACGTACACACAGGCAGAGAATTTGGTTGATTCGACTCAATTAATAAATAGCCTAGTGAGATATGAATCATGTCTCTCAAATAAGGTCACACAGCCAGTGGATGAAGTGAAGGCAGTAGAATCATAGAATGTCCTGGGACTTACAAGGATCACTGCAATGCAACTCCTGGCCCTGCACAGGAGTATCCCCAAGAATCACACCATATGCCTGAGAGCATTGTGCAAGCACTCTGTGAACTCTGACAGACTTGGTGCTGTGACCACTTCCATAGGGAGCCTGTTTCAATGCCCAACTACCCTCTGGATAAAGAATCGTTTACTAAAATATAAGATAAATCTCCCCTGACACTCTCAGAGCCTAACTGTCTGCAAGAGATGCTGTAGAAAGCAATATCCTTGCTAGACTTATTCATGCAATATTCATCAGCCTGCCTCTTCCTCTACTCACAATATTTTACGTCTACTTTTTAAAATTTCATACAATATGTAGAGAAATAGCTATTTGGTAGCATCTAATAACACAATCAGGCTAGTTTTCTTTGGGCAAAATTAAATGTCATTGTATCTCAAGCTAGAGCATAACTTATCTATGTGTTCCTTCAATAACAATAAGTGAGCTGTTCACAGTCATTGCTGTAAAGATTTAATAAGATATTACAGAGTTTTTGCATTGCTGATTCTAAATAGAGTAATTAAACTCAGTTACAATAAGCTTGTAATAAACCTATAAAGATGCTAGATGCATTTAAAAAATGTTGCAATGTAATTGGACAAAAAGCTGAAATAATCAACATAGGTAAGATGTACAGAGTTGACTGGAATAACTGAATCAGAATATTTTTTACAGAAAAATATATATTCTAAAATAACACAAAAAATGTAATCATTATCATTTCATTTTTACTGCTTTACAGGGTATTTTCACCAGGAGTCTTCTGATTTACAGGCTGAAGAAGTAGAACTTTCTTACATCTTTATTTTGCATTTTTAGTTCCTTTTTAGTACTGTCACAGTCCATTCTAAAATGTACACTACTATCTGTAACAGCTGGCTCATGGAATCCCACACAGAACTCCAGCCTGTGGATCATGAATCTGTCACTGACATAAAATAGCTGGATTGTTGCATTTCAGGCCGTAATGAAAGTATTTCTGTACTTATCATCCTCAAGACTCTCTACTATTTGACTAATAGAAATGATGATTTGGATGGATGAAGAACACATTCTTTACAAAAAAGGGCCTGCACTTTTTAGCTGGAGTGTATAAAAATCCATGACAACTCAAGAAAGTGCTTCAAGGGCATCCTAAGGGCATGCATGATGGAGTATGACTTAATAATCCACTCTTGTGGTCTTAGGTGCAAACAGGAAAGAATAGAATGCTGAGGTGATAAAAAGTCCTAGGACCCTTTAAGCAGAAACAGAATGCTTTTACTGAAAAATGTGTATGATGATACATCAGCAACAGTAGGACTAGACAAGGTTACTTCTGCATAGGACTACCCAGTGATTGATAAAAAATTGCTGAATACACTCAGACTTTTACAGTATTTCTCACCCTTCCTTTGCATCATCACGGAGTGTCACAATGACACAATCATTTTCTGTCATGAGAGGCTCATAATGGTGACAAGAATTTCTACCATATATATAAAAAAATGTCAACTACTTCTATAAAGAAGGAAACAAAGATTTTCCTTTATAAGACACTGAATCCTAACACATTTATCTAATGTGTAACATCAACTATGAATAAATTAATCTTAATGTCTTTTCCTACTTTCCTTCACTTGTGGACTTTCTCACTAGTTTTTTTCCTTTTCTTTGTGGCAGTTCACTATAAATTAGTAGCTAAAGAAACATGCAAATTCAAGATCCTGCCTCAATATCAAAAGTGAATTTATGTTCATTTTAGTTTTCATCTGTCTGTCTGTCATGTTTCATTCTTTCCAGACCTATTTATATAAAGTATTCAGCTGATGGTGTGTGGGTTTTAGTTTCATTTTTCCAATAGCAATGCAGCCAAAGCTTTTTTTTATCCTTAACTTTGTACCATAACTTCAAACAATGACATTATTAATATTGGAAAAAGTCAAAAAAGGAAGAATCCCAATTATCTTTGAATTAAGCAAGAGAAGGGAGAATACACAGACTCATTTTCATGGAGTACAAAAACATTGCTTCCAGCCATGACTCAGTTAAATGGAAAACCTCAAACCTCGCTGTTATTTTTTATTGTTAGTGCAAAGCAATGTTTATCTACTATACCTCTTATCTTTATGACTATTCCATATGTAATTTGCATAGACAATTTCAAAATGAAAAATGGTGCATCTGATGGTAATTACACCTGGCTAACATTCAGAATATAGTTAAGTAAATTTAATTTGCTTTATAATAACTTGCAAGACATTTTATGTTATGCATTTGCATGTAAACACCTTAAAATGTTAACATAGTTTGCCAATGCAGATAAAAATAATTCCTGAAGGTCAAGGGGAAAACATAGCTGCTTTGAATGAAATGAAATTATTTCAAGCAGTCATAATCATTATTCTTCTTATTGTAAGTGACTAGAATGGTTGACTGATGTATCTGATACAATCTGACCTCTTTCTGGAAAGGGTGCAGCAAAAAGCCCACCATGGAAATTTCATGATTCACTGCACACTGACATAGCTATCTGTTGAAACATAGAATGACTGAGTTGTACTCAAGATGAGCACCAACATCCCACCTGGGACCCTATTTGAATTATCCTTTTTCAGTGGTTAGGGAGAAGTAATCTCCTGGTGATGTTCTTTTGAAACAGATGTAGCACCAAGAGAAATTGGTAAGAGAATTAGGGGCAGAGGGGGTGGGGAATATTTTCCTCTCAATCTGAACTTTACTGGTAAATAAGCAAACAATATATTTTCTTTTTAAGTCTTCATTATATTAGTGATCATATTAGTAAATTTTGAATTATACATCCTTACTTGTTCAAAATAAAACACTTGCAAATTGTGTCTTTAGATCTTTAGATCTTTAGTGGCCTAGATTAAGAAAATTCTGATGTGAATATATTAATTCTATGACAATTTTTAATTATGCCTCATGTGAATATTGGTATTAATAATGGCTTTATTTAGATTATCATATATATTTTTGCCTTGATGATCTGTAGTGGCATAAGTCTTCATGTCTGGATTCTTTTGGGGTTTAGCTTCAAATATAATAGAGCAATGTCATGTCATACTGCTAAACACAGATAATACTCAGAGACACAAAACCAGAATACCATTCTGTAGCTGTAACTATATATGTAAAAGCTTTTAATCTCATCTATACCAAATGACTGTTTATGGTAATGACTGTATCTGTGTCATATAACTTTAAGAAACTCTACTAGAAACACTGCTAGATGAATTTAATACAGGAAACACAAATCAATGAAAACTTAACAGTTTATTTATTTTTAATCATTATCTGAAGTAATATATTCTACCAGAATATAGCAGGTTTTATGTAATTAAAAGGTGGTTTAATTAAAAAAAAAACCTCATACATACATCTATAAAATCATGTATTAGATACTTATGAGATGCACCAAATTACATATACACACTAACTGGAAAAGTTGTACATAGATATGTAGTTATGTATTCATAGATTAAAAAAATAAATGTTAAATTATCTAAACATAAACACATTTTGATTTATGCTGAACATTTTTTTTTCCCCAGAAATTTCCATTTTTATATGAAAATCCATGTTTTATTTTAACTAAAGTTGTTAACAATTATGCATACAGGTAATCAAAAATACTGCCTACCTCCCAAGTTATCCTTAAAGCCAGAGTCATCTGTAATTGAGATACTGTCTTCAGTAATAAAAGTCGGGATAATATTTCACTTGGAGTTGTACAGTGCAGTTACTTATTCTTGCACAAGAACTCATTTAAAGCATTGAATATATTACTCCAATAGGTTTCTTGTTTAACAAATAAAATTAGAAAAAAAAAATGTATGTAAAATTATGTAACAAGAATTTGAATTATATTTATGTTCTAAATAGACTCTTATTACTATGGTACAGTTTCTGCAGAATACCACTGCATATGTTAACTGTATTTATTACTATTTTTGTAATTGAAGCTTATTTTCCTTATTAACAAAATAAGATGTGAAATATTTCAATCTCAATAAGTAATGAATATGCAAAAACATAAAGGAATTTAGGTGGAACAAGTTTTGGAATTTTGTTTTTAGCATAGCAGAACTTACCAAGCTACAAAAGACTGAAAGGTAAACTTGCATCGTTTTCTGTTATCAAATATAGAACAAAAAATCAAACCCTCTTTTAATATGGCTAGCAGAAAGTTTTTGTGTGGTATAAAAATATTCTCCTGATCTAGGATGATGCTATAATGAAACATTAGACATTCTAAAGCAAAAGGAAATATGCACTTTAAAACTTAATGCCGTTAAAACATGTCAATATATTAAAACTATCCAGATCTACAGTCACATTTTGCCTGTAATCATAAGGATCTTTATTACTTTCAGTTACCTTGGTTTTCATTAGTGCCACCAAAAACCTTAAAATACTTTTGGATAGGATTATTACAGAAATTGAACCTTAATTGGAACTTAATCTCTATAATTATGTGTAATTACCCATGTTTATTACTCCATGTTTATTACTCCTACGATGAGCACACATTTTTCTTTAGCTGTAAGGCAAAATGAGTTAAAGCTTCTAAAAACACTGGATAACATGATTTGTATGCACTTCACTGACTTTATTAGGGTGTATAGTTTTAAAATTCAATTTAAAATGTATTTTCACTCTTTAGCCTTTGACTTTGGTAAGGAACATGAATAGAGAAAAGTACAAGTCTTGATGGCAAGAGACAGCCATTCATTTCTTTTATTCTTTGAAGCATGGGCCAAGAATGATGTAGTACTGTCCCTTGCCTGACTTCTTTCCTTTCTGAGTCCACAGATGAACCAGTGTACAAACACAAGGGAAAAGAAGGGCACATTTAATCTAGTTGCATTATTTTTCAAAGATAAGTAAGATTAAATCAGACTCAGCCTCGGTCTTTAGTTGAGTCTATTTAAACTACAAGTCATGTTGGTTGTCACCACAGGGAGTAGATTTGTGGTAACATGGCACAGTCATTTTTAAAACTACCCTTCATAAGTAATGCAGCTTGCTTGGATGAGTTTCACCATTTGTAAAGAAACAGCTAACATGCTGTGACTTCTGTTTGTGCATATTGAGTATTCTGAGCTCAATATTTTAAAATTCAATAGCTGTGTCAGCAGCATTTGTATTCAGTGGCCATCAACATCATCAATTTTGTGAAATCATTTATGAGGTTATGTCCATTTACTTCTATAGTTGCAACCATCACTGCACCTGCCTCGGAGTAACTTACAGATACTTATAGAACCTGTGTTGTTCTGGGGATAAGGAAATACTATGGCTGTGAAAAATGTTTAAAATACACTATTATTCTCATTTGGTGGTAATAATTTTATATAAGAAAGAATTGAGATATGGTCCCAAACTATTTTACTCAGTTCAGTTTTTCTTGTTTAGCAAGAAAGGACTGTGCCATTTCTTAAAATTAAGCAAATGGTAGTACTAATGAGAGATAGAAAGTCAGTGTTGTTTTCTTTTACATGTTCCTACCAAATCAATTACTGATTACCATTAGAAAATCAAGCCTAGTTTAATGTATGTTATGTGTCACGATGAAAGGTGAGAGTCATCTAACTGTATATACATTATTTAAATTTTTTATCTTTTTTTTAAATTATTTTGTGGGAATGATAGTTTCAGTATTATATATTATTATTGGATAAGGGAAAATACAGCTGTACAGAAAATTTAGATAAAGAAGTTTGATATTGGTATTGATTATATCAGTTAAATGCTAAGACTTCACTAACCAGAAGCTGGAGGGTAATTTTGTATATATTTGTGTGTGTGTGTGTGTGTGTCCATGTGCAATGTATGTCCACATCTTGTGCTTTTGATTTTGTTATCCAACTTGAATTTCTCAAACCTGGGAACAATGAAAGAAGAATGTATACATGATTAAGACTGCCACAAGGAAAACTGGAGAATCATATTTTATCACTCAGAATGAACCAAATACTAAAAGTTTTAATCTGAATCTGAAAAAAAAAAAATCCTGATTAATGTTTCATTGATGACTAGATCATATAAATAAATATATTTTTAAAAAATATGGATGCTTAATTCTTCTCTTTCAATTCCATTTCATGAACTGAGCCCCTGTATTAAAGGAACAAATCATTTTAATTCATCTATCTAAACATATTTGAGAGTCTTAAGTTCAAAGTATATTAGTCACCTTCAGCTTTTCAAATCTCTAATATGAAAAAGACATAGCTTTCTCAAATCTGAATGACTTTCCAGTATTCCCTGTATGCCTACAATAAATCCAAGCATAATGACTATGCTTCTATTTTACTGGTGTACCTCTATCCACTGCTATTCCCCTGGAAAGTATCAGATATGATTTTTGTTGTAACCTTTTGTTACTATGATTCCATGATTCTGATTATTCCCAATCTTAGTTTTGTATTTTACATTATATAATAATTAAATACAAGAAAATAGCAACAATATTAGAAACAAAGACCAGAGCAGTGGATAGCCTTTTTTCACTTGAAGACCCTATTCAGTATTGATTTCTCGCTCTAGTTCAGTAATTATTTAATGATACAGCATTCAAGAATGTTGGGAGTTTTCAAGGTTTTCTTGTGATTAAAAGCTCTCATGGTACAGATATATATGCAAACATTTCACTCTGAAGAGTTTGGTAGTTTGATTTTGCACTTATTGGCCACTTCTATAGCTCCTTGAGCTGTTATATAATATAACAACAACTACCATTAAACTTATAGTTACTAACAGAATCCACTAAGACTAACTACTATCTAAGGGTATTTTTAAGAGGGTTGTTGAGTTTCTACATCCTTACACTACTCTAGGAAAAAGTGAGCAATGATTTGCCAAGACCCCTAGAAGAACTAGGTATAGCCAGAGCTCTTTATATCTGTCCAGTTCTAACAACTAAAGAAGATTTTGTGAATTATGCCGCAACAGATTCAGGCACTTTCAAAAACTTTTCAGGTCTCAAAGGAAGTTTTTGACTTACAGTTTCGTGCACCTCAGCTTCACTTCAATTCTTCCCTTGGGACGTTTTGATTACATTAGATATAGCCTTAGATCTGTAATTAGAACTGAGAAAATTATTTGACTGTCAATCGTTTATTAAATAGTTTTGTCTTTTTCAGTGTATGAAAGCATCATTAATATTTTTGTATTAATGAAATGAGCTATGTTAAATTATTCAGTGAGGACACTGTACATATAACTATCTGGGAAAAAAAAAAAAATCACTTGTTCAATGAATTATCTATACTCATTGGAACCGCTGTCTCAAATAAAGGAGTGTTATTTAGCATACATGCTTAAAGTGTCAGGTCAATTCATTAATATGAAGGATAAGGTACTGCTTGAAAGAAGGTCTAGAGAGCTTGCTGTGATAGTTATTTGGAAAAGAATTTAAGTGACAAAACAAACAAAAAAACAGACAAACAATTACAAAACTCAGTTTTCCTAATATTTTTTTTTTTTTTAAATACTAGCTTCACTTTTGCTAGCTTGTCGAACGTGTACTAACTACAGTAACAGAAACAGTTTAAGGAAAAGGAGTATGAACAAGATAAACAACAAGATAAAAGGCAAACCAAATACCAAACACAAACAAACAAACAAATATAAATCAAAACCTTATAAAAGAGGTCAGTCTTTGGTCAAAAATTTGTCTTGTTTTACCTTTGTAACATTCACTAAACTTGTATTAAAATTTTCAGTAGGTACTAGGGATACAAAAATCTAATATTTGTAGTAGAAGCAATAACAATAATACAAAGCTGTGACCATATGCACATAATGATGACTTTCCATCTTAGGTATAAAAAAATCTTCAAAGGATAAGGAGGAATGAATATATTGAAAATTCCTCCTATATAGTGGAATGACAATCAAATTGACACAGCATTTAAGAGCCAAATCCAAGTGAATTAGGCAATCAAACTGAGATTTAAATGGATTTTCAAATTTTTTTTACCTGGTATACCAACCACTTCTCATTATTTCTTACCCAGATTTATGAGGTTTAAAACTCATTCAAGCTTTCCATAATTGTCAATTCATCAATTATGATTTCAAATGATTTTATAATAAATTTCTTAAGTGTTTTTAGTGGGATGCATTTGACTGATATTTCTTCCTTAAAGCTCTTTTCTTTTGTAGAATGATGGATTTAAAAAAAAAAAAAATATCTTTTAAATAGCAGTATAAAATATAGGACAGCTGCATGAATGAGAATCCTTATTTCATTATTTGTATATGTCTTAGGAAAATTAGTCTTGGAGTTAGAATAAACCTAATGGTAATCTATAGTATCCACATAGGAATGTTGAGCAATCTTAGCTGTAGCTAATCTAAACTGTGCACTATTCATGTTTGACAAATATTTTATGTAATAGAAGTGATGGGTGGAATATCCTTCAGTAATACCTTTTGAGTAAAACTAATATATCTTTTGTTTGAGATACCTTAGTAGTTAAGTTACAGTTTTTCTTAAAGTTGCTATATAATATAGCTACATGAGAGATGATATAAACAGGAAGTTGTCATATCTTGATTCATCAGAGTTGTATTTAATTATTAATATTATTGAAACAAATCAACTAGGTTTCACAATACCCAATTTCCCAGTCATCATTATTTTATTTCACAAGCTCTAAACAAGTTAACATACTGAAAATTTTGAAGCTGTATAAATTTACATGCAAATCTATTTTAGATGTCTGATAGCAGTTCAAAGCTATAAGGAAAAGATAAATATTTAATCACGTGATAATTAATGCAAATGTTTTCACAATGTTGATTGGCTATGTTCATGGCATTAAAATCAAAAGATGTGCACAAAATGTTTTAATACCTTCATTAACGATGTTAAGCTTAAGAAATACAGATGCATTGCTATCATCTGAGTTACATATTAGGATACAAAAAACAAGTTTCTGTATGCTAACACTTTAAAATTTTAATACACGATAGCAAAGGCAATAAAACCTAGGTCTGGCTCTTAATGCCTCAAATATTATAATGTGGATATGAATAGTGAAATTTGAGACAAAATGTATTTTCATATTTTTAATTTTCATTTTAGATATGTATGATATAATTAATGCACTAAACAGACTAATATTTTGCAAGACTTTAATTTAGAAAAAAATTAAAGAGTGAAAGACTGCAAGATGAAATCATGTACTCACGTTTAGAAAATGGATAAGCTTTTCAAATGTGTGCTATTACTGACTTCTTGTTTCTTAATCTTCCTTAGATACCACTTCAAAAGATGTTAAAAATTTCTCAAACTTTCTAACTTTGTGAGCTTCTAGTCTTCAGAAAATTATTTTTATTTGTGTATTTTATTGAAGCGTCAGTGAAACAGCTTGCACAATGCCTATGATTTAAGTGACAAAAAAATGATTATTCTCAATTTTATTGGTAGCTGCATATGCTATTATTTTTCATATGCCACAAAGAAGACAAACTGATTAAAAACATCATTGTACTGAATACTGCACATTATAGGACACGATTTTCCTTGCTTACTTCTAGCTTCGGGATTGCAAATGGAAGAAAAAAAAAAAAAAAGAAAAATCCATGAGGAAAACTAGAAGATGATTTGTGTTGGAGGGGATTCTTGAGTAAAAGTTATCTTTTAGATGATCTTTTTCAAATGTGTCTACCTACAGCAAGTTTACTCAAACCACTTGATGCCTTTCTTTCTGAAGATCAAACCACAACATAAAATATGCCACTTTTTAATGGAAATAGGAACTCTGAAATTCATCCTAAAGTCTTCCTTGATTTTGCCACTAAGTTGTGTTCTTTCCAATATAACTAAAATTTCAAAACAAGAAAACATTCATATTGTGATCATCTTAGCTTATTTTAGGTATCTGAATATATATATCTTTGTGTCTAGATTACAACTACTCATATTAGGCTGGTAACATTCAAGGTGAACCACCTCAAACGTAGGTACTAAGCAGTCATCTACTTTACATCAAAAAGAGTTGAATCCTCAAGTTTACTTCAATTTCCCCCAAAACTGGTGAACAATGACTCAGAACACAGCACTGAAATTTACAGAAAATTAATAGTGTAAAATCATAGTTTAGTAATGTTTTGACTTCATTGGTGGTTTAGCATGGTTTAGGACTACTAAAAGTAAAAACATACAAACATTTCATCAAATAATGTAAAAAACCCAACCCTCAGATATTCTCATGAGTAACCTATTTAGCAAGTAACTGAGTTAAAGAGAAATAATGACATTCATTGTAATAAATCTACTCAGTAGAAAGATATAACAGTTTCTGCCTCTCAATAATCTTACAGTCTTTTTCTCTAAGGAGAGGTAGAAAATTACTAGCAATTATGCACATATAAACATTTCCTCTGGATGCTATTGAAAATCTCCAGAGAAGTGCTATTAAGGTCTGTGCCTAAAGGAGCAAACAGAAGTATCTTGTAGTATTTCATAATAAGATAATTAGGGTTGGGAGAGACCTAGGCCCACCTCCTGCTCCAAAGAGATTCACCTGTGAGGACCAACTGACTTAGGCAGGGTTTTATCCACTTGGGTCTAGAAAATTTCTGAAGATGGAGACTGCACAATCTCTGAGAGGTATGTGACTGTCTGACTCTACTTTTAGGAAAAAAAGTTTCTTATACTCAATCTCTTGTTTCAACTTGTGTCTGTTGCCTCTAATCCTCCCACCATACATGGCTGTGAAGAGCTTTGATCAATGTCCTGTATCATCTTACCTTCACTGTCCTCTATCACTATCACCTTCCCTGTGGTTACTGAGGAGCTGTTGTGAGGTCCCCTTGAAGCTGTCTCTTTTCTAGGCCGAATGATGCCCTATCTATCAAGCACTGGACAAGTGCTCCATCCCTGGCCATACTTGTAGACCTCTGCTGAACTTGCTCCAGTGTATTTGTATTTTTGTACTCAGCAGGCCCAAATTTGGAAGCTTTATTACAAATGTGGTCTAATGAGTTTTGAGTAGAAGATGATTATCACTTCCCTTGACTTATTGGCTATTATCTGGTTATCACAGTCTCAGATGCTGTTGACTATCTCTACTGACAGGATGCACTGTTTGCTCTCTTTCAGCTCTCTGCCCCCAGGGACTCAGCAGTTATCCTCAAACCAGTGTTTCGTCAGTCACAGTCCCTAAGAACCTCAACCTGTAATGATGACAGAATCTCCCTTCTCAGGGGTAAGACTCAGCATTTGTCCTTTAGCATTTCATTAGTTTAACATCAACTCATTCCTCCAGCCTGTCCACACGTGTAGATCTGTTACTCCTCTGGTTGACTTCAAGTATGGGGAATAATCTCTTAAACCACAGCCTCCTGAACCAGTTCATCCAAACAGTTTATTGTTCATCCACACACTCCACAATGTGCTACCTTTAAAAACCAGGCTGTTGTGGAGCACAGTGTCAAAAGTCTTGCTAAAACTGAAGAAAAGACAATGCCTACTCTCTCCTCACTTATGAACCTTCTTATAGGACAAGAGGAAATGGCCTCAAGGTGTGTCAGGTAAGGTTTAGGATATTAGGAAAAAAAATCTTCACCAAAAGGGTTGTCAAATTTTGGGATAGGCTGCCCAGGTAGGTGGTTTTGCCACCAATTCTGGAGGTATGTAAAAGACATATAGATGTTGTACTTAGGGACAGGGTCTAATAGTATACATCACAGTACTGAGTTAGCAGTTGGACTTGATAATCTTAAGGGTATTTTCCAGTTCAAGTGATTCTATGATCTGATCACATAAGATAGGATTATCAGAAAGTATTTCAGTATATCTTGCTGCAGCACAAACACAACCACAACCACAGCCTCTTTGAACTCCTGTCCTGATGTGGACATATCCATGCCCACAGATGTTTCAGGGTGTCCTGCTCTCGTGTGGACTTACCAACTGGCCACAGTCCCTCTGACTAGAGTTCACACTGGAGTTACAGTCTGTCTAGTACAGCAGCACAAAAATGGCAGTGAGGCCCTGGGTATCTACCAGTCCAGGTACACCGTCATTGTTGTTATCAAAATGTTCCAAGGCACAGCAAAGTGATCAGCAGCACAGCAGTACAGCAAGCAGCAAAACCAAAAAGCAGACACTAATGAGCACTAGACTCTAGTATACAGTAAAGAAAGCAAGCCCTATGGCAAGCACAGGAGCCTGCCAATTAATAGCTAAACAGCAACAACAGCTATAAATTCGATCTAGCACAGATTCCAAAAAAATCTCTTGAGATCTTGAGCCCTTCAAGCTGTATATTGGATGCCAAAAAGGACTGTTAGGTTTAACCTCAGCTAGCAACTAAGCTCCGCATAACCATTTGCTCAACACTCTCAGCAGGATGAGGGAGAGAATCAGACGAGTATAAGTGAGAAAAATTGTAGGTTGAGATAAAGATGATTTAATAGGTCAAGCAAAAGCCACGCGTGCAAGAAAAACAAAACAATTCATTAATTCACTACTTTGCATAGGAGACAGGTGCTCAGCCGTCCCCAGGAAAGCGAGGCTCCATCACACAAAATGGTGAGTTGGGATTTAAAAATGTCGTCACTCCCTTCACCCTCTTAATTTTTCTTCCCCCAGGTTTATATGATGCCATATGACCTCTAATATCCCTTTGATCAGTTGTCGTCTGTCCTGTGTGTTCCTGCTGTGTCCCCTTCTAACTTCTTGTACACCCCCAGCCTCCATGCTGATAGTGTGGACTGAGGCAGAAAAGGCCTTGGTTTTGTGCAAGCACTGGACAGCAATAACAAAAAAAAAAAAAAAAAAAATCCCTGTGCTATCAACACTGTTTCCGGAACAAATTCAAAACATAGGCACATAACAGCTATTATGAAGAAAATTAACTCTATCATGGCTAAAAACTACATGCATAACTAACTCTCTTTGGCCACATACTCTAATTCATGCTTATTATTTCCTCTCATTTTAATTCATCATGAATTTAATTCATCACTGGATCCAGCTGGGATGGACTTAACTTTCTTCAGAGCAACCCATATGTGTTTTGGATTTGTGTCTAAAACAGTGTTGATAACAGACCAATGTTTTGGTTATTGCTGATCAAGCTTTCTCTTTATCCAACTCTATACCCTTATCTTGTAGGCTAGGAGTGAGTAAGAAGTTAGAAGGAGGCAGGGCTGGCACAGCTAACCCCAGCTTACCAAAGGGATATTCTGTAACATACAGTGACTGGGATGCATTTGACCTGGTTTCTTTCAGGGTATCAGTCTGATATACCAACCAAATAAAGTCCAGCTAAAGATCATGTGAAACTTTGGGAAAATGTACTGTATAAATGAGATGTAGCATTCCTACAATAATTTAATATGGTACTTTTCCTCTCTTGCCCTGCATATTATATATTCTACACAGAGTAATTCTACAAAAAGCAGAGAGCTTTTTACATTGGATTTAGATCTAAAACCTAGTGAATGAATTGATTCCTATAAATGTGCTATATAAATACAAGTGTTTATTAGCATCATATGAAGGCTGACACTAACAAAATTAAAATGATAATAACATATATCACAAAACTCTACTTTTTTTTCTCTTTCTTTTCCCAGACAGAAAAGATTTATGGAAACAACTATGTAATCTGATAGCATATATGTTAAATTAATGCTCACCCATGTTTCATTTTTTCATAATAGCATTTAAACCTCATTTTTGTAAGTCTAGAATATTAAATTCGAGACATACTTTCTGAATTTAAGATAATTTCCTTTCTCAGTAACATCTATTTAAGATGAAGGAAAAATGAAAACTGTGAATAATTTTATACAGATGAAAATCACACTCGAATTGTGAATATCTAAAAATAGATATTGTAAAGGCAAACCTACAGAAACCAGACTATGTGTTTTATTTAGTAATACAGAAAGTTTCTGCAAAAATTTCTGAAAACCATGAAATTAAGGCATTAGTAGATCTTGCCCCATTGAATGGGGCTTCAGATAAGAAGGTTCATCAGAATCACACTGCCTGAATGATCTATCCAGTGAAGAAACCACCATGTGATGCTGTGCCTTTTTGACCTCAGGAATACTCCTCCAGTTTTTTTGCATTTCTATATCACTTGTAGATTGAGTACAGGACTTTCTGTACACATACTATCATAAGTTCATGATTTTATGTACATGTACATTCTGGTGTAATTTTACAGTAAGTTTATTACTACTGTTATACATATCAGCTTTCTTCAAGCTTTGTATAAAGTCTTTATAATATAGAACACTGTAGACTGTATTATTATATGGAAAAAGAGGAGTATCTGACATCTTTAATTATTTTGTACACAGCACCTGAAAACCAATCCAGATAACCTAAAACATTTAGAACTTGTATATGTCTAATGTTAAGAAAGTTAAAAAAGTCCATGCATTTAGTCAGCTGAGGAGGTCTTCAGATTCTCCTCTTCTTCAGCTGCCTACCTTTAGACAGTTTTTTTGGCACTGTTTAAAACACCATAAAGTGTTGTTCAGTTGCCTGAACTTAGAAACCTAGTGATATTTTAAAAGCACTAGACTAATCCACCTAACTCCAGCTGGTTCTTTAGAAGTTTCATGGCTTCCATAGGTCCTGTTCCTTACTTCCAGCATCACGGAACATTGATTGCCTATTTTAAGACTTCTTGGGAGTCTTAGGTTTCAGCACTTGAGTCATGACTTCTTCACTATATTCTGTTTACCTCTTAGTGTCTGAGTCATCCTAACAGAATTGACAGCTCTGGCTAAGCACTTCTAAAAGACCAGTCCCCATATAGAACATTTTGTGGGGGATTAAGTTGATATCCTAGGGCACCACTGTAGACACATTTAGACATCTGTGTTTAGCATATATATAGTCTGGAGTTTTATTTCCCTCTATATGTGATAACAACAGGTTTTTCAGAATGTGAAATGAATGAAATTATTTCTCTGTTTCTCAGAAAACAGAAGGACTCCAGTAGTGTGCAGAACTTATAAACTGAGAGTTCTCGCTGTAAGATTTGATGACATATACATTCATATTCCTTGTAGCTTTGAGTTTAATGTTTGTAAGAGAGCTCATGTATGAGTAAAATAGGAAGGGAAATAGAGTCCTATACTAGTATTTAGTTTTTGTAATCAGTGGGGGGAAAAAAAGGACATGAATGAATGATAGATTCCAGAAGTAAGTTGTAGTTCTTCTCATAACATTTTTCTCAGTTTACCACAGGGAAATTATCATTACACACACATAATTATGCCTATGACATACAGATACATCTGATCCAATGAGAGTCTTTAAAGGCTTTTTTGTTGTTGTTGTTGTTGTTGTTTTTTGTAGGGTTATTTTTAGTGTGAATTAATACCTCTGTTGTCAGAAGATATTATAGAATATTGTGGCAATACTTCTGCTAATTTTAAGTGAATCCAATTTGCTGCAGGTAACAGATCTTTTTTAAATCACTGTGGTTTTCAGCATTTCTGTGACAGAAAGTCCCTACCCTTAAAATTCAGGAAGTTTTGCTATGTCAGGAAATGGCATAAAACTAGTTCCTGTGGGAACTGCATAAATGAGTCTAGATCCACATTGCTAAATTACTCTGTCTAAAAGAAGATCCACAGTCTTCAGGCTAAAATGTACAGAGTACCTGGAATTAATCTTAAAGCAGGTTAGCTATATTGGTAATACATAACATTTGTAACTGGGACTCCCAGGACTTAATACACCTATTACAAAATAGTGCAAATGGACTTAGTTTGGTGTCTATGAGAGTTTTGGGACTCATGATTTGACTGAAAAACTCAAGAACGGCAGTTATAAGTCATGCCTTTATCTCCTGGTATGTGGCAAATTACTTTGGGAGGAGAATGAGATCTGAAGGACATACCTGTTGTAATAATGATGGAGAACAGTTTTGAAGATCTTGTGACGTGGAGAATCCAATGTCAAGTGTAGTTTCATTAATGTTGTCTTTTGATAGTGATGCTTGCAGTCTTGTTGGATTAGCTTGTTCAGATCAAAACCCAACCCAAGAGCTAGATGATGTTTTACATAGCACTGTGCTTGTGTCAGTCCTGGCCACTCATTCTGTCACCCTGCAGTAACATTACATTGTTTGGCAGAGCTAGCACTCTGCTTTATGAATTTACCACAGATTCATAGAATATCCTGAGCTGAAAGGACCCCACAAGAATCCTCAAGTCCAATTTCTGTCCCTACACAAGACAACTCCAAAAATCACACCCATATGCCTGAGATAATTGTCCAAATACTTATTGAACCCTGGCAGGTTTGGCATCATGTTCAGTTCATTGAGAAACTTGTTCTTGATTATCCTCTGGGTGAAGAATCTTTTTCTAATATTCAAATTAAACCTCTCCCGACACAACTTCAGGCCATTCCCTCCAGTCTTGTTACTGATCACCAAAGAGAAGAGATCAGTGCCTGCCCCTCTGCTTCCCCTCACAAGGAAGTTGTAACTGCAATGAGATCTCCCCTCAGTCTCCTCTTCTCCAGACTGATCAGACCAAGTGACCTCAGCTACTCCTCATATGGCTTCCCCTCAAGGCCCTTCGCCATCTTTGTGACCCTTCTCTGGGTGCTTTCTAATATCTTTAATCCATATATTGTGTCACACAGCATGGCACACTAGGTCTATCATAGACCCCCATGATGATATTTGCTTTATTTGTTTGTTTCTTAATCCTTACCTAGAGGCTCTCAACCATGCCACTACCAACTGCCATACATTTCAGCCCCTTCGTACCTGTAACACCACCACTATGCCAGTACCCATGTATTCATTGCACCCCAGTCAAATGACTCATCCCACCAGGTTTGCTGGTGCATCAGCAGTGATTTCATATCTCTGGGACTGGGACAAAGCTTTGAGCTCCTCTTCCTTGTTTCTCATTCTGCACACATTGGTGTAGAAACATTTCAAGTGATTCCTTGTACCCAACACCTCATGAAACAGACTGAAGGATCTCACTTGCGTGCAGTCCCTCAAACTTTGGCATGCTTTCACAATATTTAGCCCTGGCAAACTTGGTTGTGTCCTTTCCCCCCTTTCAATCTAGTTAGAAGCTCTGTTTTTAGACCTGATAAGATCTGTGCATAAAACCTTTTTGCATTCTGAGAAAGGTGCATCTCATTGGTTTTCAGTAGACCTGCTCTTGCACAGACTATCCCATGACTTCCCTGCTACTGAAAAGATAGCAGTGATATGGACTTGGAATTCTCTGATTTTTTTGGTGTAGAAATAGGAGCATAAACTTTGCACAGTTTTCATAATCATTCTTTTAATATACAAATGCCACATTAAAAAGTCCTTAAATTACATTAAAATTCTCTTCAAAAAGCAATATTTTTTGATCCACGACTGTGATTCAAAGCCTGTTTCAGACCTAGGAATTTTTTCTGCTTGCTGTACATAGACTTAAAATGTAATTAAATACTGAATCTTTCTTGAATTGTTACCAAAGCTCAAGTCACAAACCCCAAGAATGTGCTGTCATTATAGAGGGAGCATTTTGCTGTAGGAACACAATAGCTGGTCTTTGAAGAGCAGAACCTATAACTTACTTTAGTACTTTGAGACCCTAAATCAAAAGGAAAAACAATATGGGAGGAATATTAAATTAGAGGAAGTAGAGATCTGTATCCATGGGACCAACAAAGGATTAAAGCTTCCTTACATAAAGTAACTTTATAAAGAAAACAACTACTACAGATAGAGATTAACTAGAACATCTTAATTGGATCATCATAATTACTTGGCTAAGAATTTAATTAGAACAACTACAGCTATGTAAAGCAATCAGAAAATCAATTACAATTATAAGCAAACAGAACCCTATAAAAATTTGGGAAAAAAATGTCATGAAATCCATGAAAGGGATGGTTAAAACAAAATCCTGTGTTTAATTCAGACAACAGTGAACTGAGAATTTTGGGCAGGATACTGAGAACCAGGCTTGTATTCTTTCACTAAACTGTGCAGTCACATTGTTTCATATCACTTGTGGATTTGGCCTTAAATATATTTAGAGAGGAATGTATGTGCAAATATTTTTTAATCATTTTATCTCAGGTAGAAGTTACAAAATTTAGAACTGGCAAAACTGACTGGTTTAATCTCTGTAATACTGAACAAAGTTTTTTATCTAAAAGGAAAATTTATACTTGCCTTTAAGTTAACTGCATACATTGGGGTCCTCTTTTGAAACATTTAAAAATTCTATCACATGTAATACACAGAGACAATTTATTTATTCATATAATTTCCCCATATTTATTCTTTGTTTAGATCTGGTTGTCTTATGATTCTGTAGTTGATTACCTCAAACTAATTGCCCTGAATCAATTACCCAGCTGAATCAAATACCCAATATTACAGTGTGCTTTAGTGCATTTAGTGTTTTACAGTTCACTTTTCCTGAATAAGAAGTCCTTAATTTTACTGTGCATTTATTTAGCCAGTCTAATATTCTTGAGTTTGTTGACTTTCAAAATAGTCAAATCTTCAGTACAGCCACGTTGATGAAGTTGGTTTTATTTTAATTTTTTTGACTATTTAATTTTTTTTTCCTTTGCATTACATATTTTCATTTAATTTAATAGATGAGCAAATTGTGAACATGTAATTTAACAGGTACAGGTTTTATCATACCATAGAGGATGTAAAAGCAGTTCTAAAAGTGGATGAAATGTTAATAAAATGCTTTGAAGTACTGCCCTACAAAATTGCTGAACATTATTATTCTCACCATTCCAAGCTATGAAAAAGCTCATTGCTGTACTTAATTTCATAGAAGAACAATCTGGTTTCATATTTTTTTTTGCCTTCAAAGTTTTATCAAAGAAATATAATAATTTGAAAGTGAACAAATAGTCATCTTGATATTTGAAGCTGATAAAAATAAGGTACTATTCTACTACTATCTTGGAATAGCTTCAGGCTCTCCAATCTGGTCTGAATACATGTCTTGCCTTTGTTCTGACCTTACTGAGGTGAGACATAGACATGAATAAAGGTTCTTTCTTTCCTCTTAACTCTTTAATTGACCACAACAAAAACTGAAGGTTATAAACCTGACAAGATATACCAATGACTCCAGTTTATTACCCTATGTGGAGAGACCAGTCATATTCTGGAGCTTCTTCTGTGTGTGCAGTTTTCAGTGTGTGTGTGTGTGTGTGCACTTACTTTAAATAATAATAATAATAATAACAATAAAAAGTCCAAACATGTAGGTATCTCCTGAAAACATTTGTCAGACCTTGAAATTTGAATATCATTATACACTTCAATACAAAGTCTATTTCTGGTTTTAGATATTTAAGCATGACTTTAATAGAAATTAGTGTAGGTTTGAAGCAGAAGAATTCGAAATCATTTTCTAAATGTTCTTCATGATCTTAACAAATTAGTAAGTATAAAGACACTTAAATGTTCATTGAGGTGACTTATTTTGTGAATATGGGGTTTTTTGGTCTTTCATGACAGTAAAATATTTGAATAGCTTTGTTAATTAGCATAGGACACTATCAAACACCTCTGAAATCCTTTTTAAAAAGCCTATCTGATGAAAACAAGATACTCCTTTTCATTTGATTCTTTTTTGAGTTGAATTTACTGCCATAAAATAACTCCCAAATTACTTACTCCATCAGTTTCCTGTGAAAGTATATTGCTGATCACCCCAGCATAATGATAACCTTCTAGCCAGCAGAGCTGATATATAGTTATTAATTTTTTTCATTGTTATCTTTTATGCCTGCTAGTAGAATTGTAACAATGCCTGCTGGCTGAAAAATTAGCCAATTGAACCCTTTCACATCTGTTTCTCAGTAGGCTAATGAGAAAATGGGTCTGACATCCTTGGTTTTTTGGTTTTTTTTTTTGTTTGTTTGTTTTTTTTTCTTGCTGAGCAGAACCAGCAGTGGGAAACTAGAAAATACAAATTTCTATAGCCATTTCATTCCATTTTCCTTTTTCTTAATAGAGATATGGCAAGGTAGAGATGATATAACATCCAATTGCACAAAAGATCTCATTCATTTGAATAGAAGTTCTTGCTTCTAGCAGAATTTATGGAAACAAATTGAAAATTGGCGATATAATAACCAATGCTAACAATAGCAGTACATCCCTCCTTTGGCTTCCCTTTATATAATACATAAAATCAAAATCAAGGCTGTTACTTCCATCCTCCCCTTCATGAGTCAGAAAACATTGACTGACCTTTCCCATACCAGTAATTTCAACTTTCATTGTCACAGAGTTTTAAGTAGCATACACAGTTTTCTTTTTATACTACCCTCAACAACAAAGGAAGCACCTTGTAAACATCCAGAATGGTCACAGTCCTTTGAAATCAAAGATTTTACATTAACTGCCTACTACAGTCTACTGTATACTATACACATGCACACTATATCAAGATTTTCTTCCCTCCTTTCACAATCTGGCTTGCCTTTTTACATCTTCTCCTCACATTTAAGTTCATGACACTCTGGTATTAGATACTTTGATGTTGTTGTTTACTTGCTTTCCATTTGCTGAGCACAAAACACAGCAGTGTTTACCTGTAGATTGTATTATCTGGTGCTAATAAAAAAAAAAAAAAAGTAACTCATAGCAAAATACGGAAATTTTGAATAAGCAGTAAATATCTTTAATGTAACTTATTTATTACTCAAAAATTCATATAAAAATATTGAGTATAAACTGTCAAATATATGCACTTATTTCCACAGCCATGTTGAATAACATAGAATTATTATAAAACTATAATCAATAGTCATATTTTCTGTACTGAGGAATTAAAAGTAAGAATAGATTTACGTTAAAGGCATTTTAACAAAATAGCTATAGTCCTTAGAGCATCCTCATAAGAATGGATAAAGCAGAAGTAGGAAGAAAGAATTAGAGTTCACTCATGCCATTCTGGACAGGCTTATCATTTTATACTTCATTTTACTTCATATTCATAAGGAAAATGTGAGATAATCTACTGATTACTTATGGCTTTAAAATAAATGTACTTTGAAACCCAGAACGTGATTTATGATTTTGGAAAATATTTGATTTCTTAGAATAAATATTTGAGTGGTAAATCCAGGGGAAATGCATTGCATGTGGTTCACGAGTGTGACACAAAAAAAAATCTAATGTATTTTCAAGAGTAATACATAGGAGTGTAAACTGAGATTTACTACGAAAAATTAATAAATAATTCCAGTACCAGTAAACATTTAAACATAGAATTGAAGAAGAAAATAAGAAAACATTTAAATTTCAAATCTACAACAAGTTTTTTCCCTTAAATATATTCTAAAATATGTAACTTTTAATTTCAGCTTCCAGTATTGCCACTGGAAAAATGCTACAGCATGACAACCCTTCAAAACTGGTTCACAATCCCTATATTTTCTTTAGCTGCTGTCAATCTTATAATAAAAAAAAAAAAGAAAAAAATAAATCTAATTTAGACTACAGGATATTCAAACTCTCCAATTATGTCTCATAAAAAAAAAAAAAAAGATTCCTTCAACTACTACTTTTTTATGAAACATCTTCCTGAAAAAAATGTGAGTGCACAAAAAATTGTATCAATAGTGTGCATGAACATACCCTATGTAATTACATAATGTCATTTAATTCATTGAGCATAGTCAATGTAAGACAGGCATACAGTTTCACGGTTTCAACATCAGTTAGAAGATCCAGAGAAAAAGTGTAAACAAAGAAAATAAGATTCAGGAAAGGATTTTAATGTTAAACCCTTTTTTTTTTTTTTCCCCCCCTGTAGAGACAAGCAAGACAGCTATCATGTTAAACACCAATATTTAATCACATTGCAACAATTTGGATAGACTGCTGTTTAACCTCTCTCATAACTGAAAAAAAAAAAAAAAATCTAAATGTTTTCATTGTGGTCCCTGAACTACAATGAAAGACCTCAGCTACTGCAAATCTTAGTGCTTCAATGTAGTTTACAAGCTCCTTTTAGGAACTAGTTTCTTAATTTGAGATTTAGTGTTGCTTGTCTCCCACCTTCTGCAATGTGTTTCATCTCTGTCATACCTTCAGCTGTTGTTACCAAATCTTAAACTTGACCCCAAAAGCAGGAACATAGGGAAAAAAAAAAAAAAATGTTTTTCCTACATACCCTGGGATAAAAATTCTTGCCTGTCCTTTGGAACTGACTGTTCTGGGACAGGGGAATGGAAGATGAAAAAGCAGAGTTTAAACAGTTGCAATGATGAGTTAGCTCTCTCAAACTCTAAGCTTATGGCAATTCAACAGTATTCTAAATATTATGCAATCCTCCTATGTTACAAAATCCTTCTCTTTATTTAATCTTTTGATATAATAATTTCTTTCCCACTTCTCTCATATAATTTTTCAATAAGTCATTATCATGCCCCTTAATTCCTTAAATTGTTCTGCTTCTAACTTTGATTTGATCCAGTTCTAAGGTGGAACTAAACTGACATATTTAAAAGCTGTCCTTCTGCCATTTCTGACTCCACTTTTCAACAAAGTGGAAAAGAAGATCTCTTCATCATACTCATTAAGATAACTGTGAGAATAGATCTCTATTGTGTTTATGTGGTAAGGTTTTCATAGCAGGCAGACTACAGGAGAGCTTTCTGTGAGAAGCTTCCCTTATGTCCAACAGAGCCAGTGCCAGCCAGCTCCAAGACAGACCCACTGCTTGCCAGGGGTAAGCCCATGTTGGTAGTGCCTCTGGATTAACATATTTAAGAAGGCAGAAATTTTGCTGAGCAACAGCAAATGCAGTCGGAAATAGGAGTGAAATATGTGAGAAAAATACATCTGCAGCAGCTCTTCAGACAAGGTCAGTGAAGAAGAAGGATGAGGAGATCCTCCAGGTGATAGGGCAGAGATTTCCCTGCAGCCTGTGGTAAACACCATGGTGAGGCAGGTTGTTCCCAAGCATTGAGGTCCATGGTGAAGCAGAAATCCTGCTACAACCTATGAAGTATCTCTGAAAAGCATGTTCCTAGGCAGGACATGTGGACCTGTGGAAGAATACCCCATGATTCAGTAGGTTTGGTGGTGGGACTTGTAAACCCATGGGGGACCCACAGTGGAGCAGTCTGTTCCTGAAGAACTGTGCACTGTGGAAGGGACTCCCTCTGGAACAGTTTGAGAAGAACAGCAGCCTGTGGGAAGGACCCACATTGGAGAAGTTCATGGATGATTGTCATCACTGGGTGAGCCCCCACACTAGAACAGGAGAATATGAAGAATTGTCTCCCTGAGGAGAAAGGAGCAACAGAGACAACATGTCATGAACTGCCAGCTGCCGCCATTCCTGTCCCCCTGTTCTGCTGGGGGAGGAGGGAGAGAAATCAGGAGTAAAGTTAAGCCCAAGAAGAATGGAGGCTTAGGGGGAAGTAATTTAAAGATTTGATTGATAATCAGTTAATTTTCCCTGAACTGAGTCTGCTTTGCCCATGGCATGAGTGATCTCTCCCTGTCCTTACATCAAGTCATGAGCCGTTCATTATAATTTTTCTACCCTGTTCAGCTGAAGAGGGGAGTGATAGAGTGGCTTTGGTGGGCACCTGGCCTCCAGCCAAGTTCAACCTACCACACAATCATTTTTTACCTGAAATAGCTGCCATCAGGTGATAATTGCAGGTGAATTGTAGCCACACAAGTCAGACAAATTTAAAATATCAACCAGAGAAAGGTCTTCTGGAAAAGTTGTTTCAGAATCTGTAGAAAAAGATAGAATTTGTTAGATACAAGTTCACTTTGTCAGAAGAACAGTAATTCCTTGCATCTGAACATTTTATGCCAGAACAAGAATCTCTGTTTGATATTTAATGAATATTTAATTTTTGTTTGTTTGTTTGTGGGGTTTTTTGTTTTTGTTTTAATGGAAACTACAAACCCAAGAAAATATTGTGATTTTTCTTGAGCCAGTAAACAGAAACCTGGCAGAAATAATCTATACTGATTATGCCCATGAATTTTTTGACTTTGTTTTCTGTCACAGCATACTTATTTCAGAATATTGACTCTGTTGGGGGTTCAAAATCTCTTTTCCCAGTTGCAGCTGCCAGATCTGGTTTCATAAACACATGGGTATTTTTCAGCAATTTTTAGCTATTGTTTTCCCTAGTTCCACGGATTTATGTTTATTTGTGTTGAAGTTTACTTGAATAAACCTAGCCTCATTCATGGAACTGGAGATTACATTGTACACTCCTTTTCTCAGCGTGGTGATAGTGATGCTGAAATTACTGTTCTCTTACTGTAGCTCTTTTTAATGGTAGGTTACACACATATTAGTCAGCAGTTCTTCAGTTTCACATCTGATGGTTGCAAGATATTGCAGGCAGATTCTGTACAGACCTGGTGACTTACTGTCAACTAACTTTTGTTTTATCAACTGTTTTCTACATATTTCACATTGATCTAGCTTCTCTGAACTATCTTACAAAAAGCTATGGGAATAACCGAACAAAAGATCCTACAGAGCCTTTCTTCTACAGACTTTTAATCTCCAACTGCCATTTCTATGGTACAGCAATTGGAAGAATTACTACTTGTAAGCTATTATGAACCACAGTTTCATTCTGACTGAAATTCCCTTTAAATTAGGAAAATGGAACATAACTGAGCTCTGTTTCTTCAGGTTTTTTGTTTTTTTTTTCATTTTGTTTTGTTCTGGTTTTAATTTGGACAAAAAAAAATAATGCAGGCATTCTTTAAATATATTTGAGAGCTTCAGCTTTTGAAAGCAGAACTCTACACTACTGCTTTGCTCATTAGCCATCCACATTCATCTCCTTTTGAATGACACTTTATAAAGATGTTTACACAAACCTTCAAAAAATGCCCAGCAAAAAGGTTTTCAGAGCTGAAGATAAGATTATACAAATATTATTGTAATTTAAAGAATAAAAACCTTAATAGCTATTATAGTTTCTTTACCTCTGTGAATTTAATTGCTTTTTTTTTTTTTTTTTTAATTATAACATAGTGGTAGCAACTGAAAAAAATAAAAGCTGTTTTTCTGTGAGAACTATGATTCATATTTACAGATGTTACAGATTTTTTTTTCAATACTGTTATATATGAAAGTATTTTAAAACTTGATGTTTAGGGCTTTTCCCTTTTTTTCTTTTTCTTTCTCCTACTGAAAATTTTGCTATGTGATTATAGGAAGTTAAGCAGTTTGCTTAAGCAAGTGCTTCCATTGTGATAAGAAGTACAACACTGCATTTAGATTCTGTCTGTACTGTCAAAGAGGTGAGAAAATTGAATAACACTGGTCAAGCAGTTCCTCTCTTTGAATCTTGCTCTACCCATCTCTAAAAGACAGAAAAGTTACTGTCTTTCTATGTAAAGCACACAGATTCTAATGGACGACTACTCTGAGTACTCCAGAGAATATGATTTAAATTATTAGCACAAAGAGTTAACGCTCATAAGAAAGTCATGCCAGATATAATAGGGAAGCTTTTCTGTAGACATTTTATTTCTCTGTAAGTGATTGAAGGGAATTTGGCAGTCTCCTTTTGATCAAAAAAAAAAAAAAAAAAAAAAGAAGCTGAAGTTAGTGGGAACTTTACAATTAAGATGTCTGTGTGTGGAGCTAGATAAAACAGTAGCAAATCTTTGCCTGACAATTGGTGTACTTTTATTAGTCCAAGTATCTGGGAATTACTATTAGTTTGAATCATTCTATCATTTCCAATACTCAGACGCGGGTTTGTGCAAGTGTCTCTTAGATTTACAGGCCAATATCTCCTGACCTGGCCATACACCTAAAAGGTTTCTCAAAATGTGGGAAGACAGACATTAAATCAAAAAGAAATAGAGACCTGCATTTCATCTAGGAAAAGGTGAATTGAATGTATATACTACTTAGAGTATGGTTCACTTTATAAGGACAGAACAACCCACTTCTTCTTGTCAAGTCCTCTGTTTCATAAAGAAGAGACAGGTGGGACTCTGGCATCATACTGCAGTGAAACATACTGAGCAGGATGCCTTGTCTGCACTCCCAGGATATACCTTCATATTGGTATTCTTGCCAGAGCAACAGAGACAGTTCAGTGAGTTTGAGTGCTACTAGCTCGCCTTCAATCAGGTTGTTTCATACATTCGAAGAACTGTCAAAGTTTCAATATTTAGTAGAATATTGGTATTTGAAAAAAGAATTCTTTTAAGAAGAGCTTGGTGCACTGTGAAGCAGTTATGACCCTGAGTTTGGCAGCTGTTATACTGGGTAAGGAAGTAAGTGCAAGCAACAGCCTAGTATGCACATTGAGCTGCCTGCATATTAATGTTTAGGTTCACTATGCCTTATTTTAAGCAGTTACTCTGGGAATCCTTCTGGATTTCTGGAGTTCAATCTGCTCACAATATTCCAGCCTCCTAAAAGCTATTCATGAGCAATTTCCTTATCATATGTCTTTTTACATGAATTTGACATTGATACACGTTTGTGGGGAAAGGTGTTGTATTGCATGTATGTTTCTTGCAAATAGGAGGGGGTGAACACAAATAAATATAGACACCATCTGAATTCCAATGTTTGAATTAAGTATTTCCAGATTTTTTGATCCTTTTGGATAAACAGACAACCTGACACATAAAGAATCTCAACTTTTCCTACAATAAATCAGGGAGTAAATCAAAACTATTGTTATAAAGAAAAGACATGGATGGGATCCTGAAGAAAAACAGGTTGGACAACAAGGTGTCTTCTCAGTGTGCATGGTAGTGAGTAAGGAAGATAGAGCCAAAGTTTTACCAGTGGTGCCCAGTGGAAATACAAGAGGCAATGGGTACAAACTGAAGTACACTAAAATCCACTGAAAAGTAAGAAAAAAAAAAATCATCGTGGAGATTATCAGATACTGGAACAAGTTCAGAGATGTCAAGTCTTTGTTCTTAGATATAATCAAAGCCAGACTGGACAAAGGTATAAGCAAGCTTCTTGAGCTGACCTCCTTCTGAGCATGGGTTTGGACCAGGCAAGCATGAGAAGTGCGTTCCTACCTCAGCTATTTTGAGAGTCTGTGATTTTGTTTTGTACATTTACGTGTGCCATCCTATCTTTAACACAGTTGTTATCTTTAAAAGACCAGGGACCGGCAGTTCCTTGCACAGTTGTGAGATGCCTGACAAGAGTCAGATTTGCCTGATGCCTAATGATACAGGGCAAATTAAAGGATGGGAGCATTATTGTTAACATTGTAGCAATTGCTTTAAAAGCTATCTAAAATGTATCTAAAAGCTACTGTGCTTTTGCCCTTCCTTTGTATCACCTTTAAAATCTGTAATTTATTCACATACTACTGTATTCTCAGAAAATTAGACTCTACTTAATGAGTTAAGCTGCAGTGGAAAAAACTGAAACCATTCCTTTGAACTGAATCAGTGTATTTTCACTTTCAGCTATTTCGTTGCATATGTGCAAGTACAGCTCTGAGTGTAGCCCTGTGTGCTTCTGTTTTGCAGAGTTCTGTGCACATTTTTGGCTTTTGTGTTGCCTAAAATCAAGAAAAAACTTTTTAGACAATATTAGTCTGGGTAAAGTACAGAGTAGTTCTTTAATGAAATCTTTTGAGTGTACAAAGTATGTAGAGAGATTTGTGTACCCAGTATAGGGGTCTTACAAATTTATAACACTTCTTAATTACCAAAACTCATAGCTACGTTCAACCCAAGAGCCCCTTACCCCTGTTACTACCCTGGTGCCACCCCAGAGCCGCCCCCAGAAGTGCCCTGTTGGAACATCTCCAAGAGTCCTGGGTCTTCTATCTTATTTTGACTACAATATGTCTTGCTATTCTAGTCCTAGTACATATGTCTCAAACATGATATTCTGACTGCTATCTCACCCTTGAGAGGGAAATTCAAGAATGTGGCACAAAGTAAAGAACTGTTAGCTGCTACCTCAAATGTGAGAAACTGTACAGCTATATAAAAATCGACAAATATATAAAATCATAAGGCATCTTTTGGATGACATTAAAAACAACCATAATGACATACTGTGAAAATTTGTTTGTGTAAGCTGCCTAAATGTACAGGGTGGAAAGTATAATCATGCTTGAGGGCATGATGTTGAGTGATATAAGCTACTGAAGTGCTTATGTCATATTACATCTGCAGTCAGGCAAACGTCATGCCACAGTGGACAGATCCAGAACAAGAGTCCTGAAATCCACCTGCCTCAGATGAGGTTGCACAAGATGAGAGGTTTACTTGAAGACTCTCCTTCTCATTGCTAAAATAACCAGATCCCATGCTGCTATTTGCATTCGGACTGTGCAGAGCTTGCATAGCACTCATAAACTCCATGAGTGAGTTTATAGTCTACTTCAATCCTTTGAGCCTAGTTCATCAGAAAGCACAGAGCTGTTATTTGACTCTTTTCCAGCCTATCCTGGAAGCCATCCTCACTCCCTACTTCTAAGCATGACTGCTACAGGTAGTACACGATACCAGGAGTTCTGTAAGAGCAAGGAAAATAGAGAAAGAAATAATTAAAAAAAAAAATAATAAAAAAACCATATTTCATGGCTACTAAAACAAATGCAAGAGCTTAGAACTGAAGATGTAAGATTATTTTTAGGACCAAATAGAAACACAGGGAAACATAGGCCTGTAGCACTAATTTTGCCCAAGACAACTTAAGCTTTTTTAGTATATCAAGTTTTTTCTCATTATTGATAAAATTTAAAGCTGCTGCAAATTATATATGAGTACATATATGTATATAATCATACGTGACCATATAGGTAATACTTTTAAATTTTGCACAAAAGTAACTTAGATCTTTTCAGCTGATATTGCCATGCTGCATAGTTGTAGTTTTTAATCTTTGTGTATAACATCTGAATCAGACAGAGATGTAGAAGTCTCAAAAGTTATAACATTACTACAGGTTTCATAAAAATATATTTTGGCTTAGATGAGAGTCCTATTCAATATCTTGATTATGAACTCTATTATTACATTGAAATTAAATATAAGTGAAAACAAAGGGAAAAAAAAAAAAAAAACAAAAAAAAACCAAACCACAACTGTGAGAAGGTTTACTGCAAAGCCGGGCTAATGCAGTTACTTATTTTTTTATGAATACAAGTATCTCACTCTTAACCATTTTGCATTCACTGACTAGTTTCATTCTAATGTGGCAGAATAATTGATATATCTGAGATATTTACATTTCTAGAAATTTTAGCAGGAGGAAAAAACCCTAATAACTTGTGATCTTGCTGGTTTCACAGCTGAACACAGCAGTCTGAATGTCTCTGACAGACACTGCAGATAGACATTGTGGGTATATGCAACAAATAATAATGTAATTCAGTTAAGTAATCAATCAACCAAGAGACACAAATGAATAGTAAACTAGCTTTCAGTAGATGCAGATGAAAACGTGACTTGTTTAACATAGGAAATAAAGCACTTCTAATACATACTTAACAAAGGGATTTTTATTTTCTCATGGAATATTCAACATATTAAGGCTGTTGTAGCTACTACTGTTCCTTTACTTTTTTTTTTTTTTTTTTTTTTTTTTTTTTATTTTAAAGTTTGGTTTTGTGGGTTGGTTGTTTGGGTCTTTTTTAATGTCTGAGGCTCAGCTGTCTCAGAGAAAACATCTTCCCTGTTATTTATCTCAGTGTCTGTAATCAGCTGGAATGTCATATGTGAGAACTTCTGTGCAATTGGCAGGATATAAAATTTCCATGCCTATGAGTTTGGAATCATAGAATGATAGAATATCTCCAGTTGGAAGGAACCCATAAGAATCATTGAGTCCTAGTCCTTGTTCCTCAAAAACCCACCTAAAACTAAAACATGTAACTAAGAAAATCATCTAGGTGACTCTTGAAAATACACAGACTTGGTGCCATGGCCACTTCCCTGGGGACCTGTTCAGTGACTGACCACCTCTCAGTGAAGAACTTTTTCCTCCAGTATGAACTTGCAACAATGCATCTTTCCTCTTGCTCACCAGAGACAGATCAGCACCTCCTTCTCTGTCATCTCCCTTGAGGAAGCTACAGGCTGCAGCGATGGCATCTCTCAGAAGTGACTAAATCAATCTATTTCTTTTATGGTCGAAAAGGTGATAAATGATGATATATCAAGCATACTGGAAAAAAAAAAGTATGTTCAAAATGTATTTCATAGACCAATAGAAGATTTTTGGGGAGACAGGTGTTGGGAACACAATTTTCTATTATCCCTTAGTTTTTATTTCAAAAGTTTTGCAGGACATCCAAATTGCATTTTAGTACTCTTTATTTATCTTTCAATTAATGAATCTGTTCTAGATTTTTTAAAATTATTATTTATTTATTTGTCTAGGGACAAAAAATTATTAATAGAGGAAAATTGGAGTTTTGGAGACATAGATTGGATTCCCAGCTCTGTCATCCTATGCAGTCTTAGGTAAGTCATCCAATTCTCTCTGTCTTCACAGCAGTGTAGATTAAACTGGTTATCAACCTGTGACCTAACTAAGAAGAAATTAAATAAAGAATAAAATGCTTTGGGTAGAGCTGTAAAATTTCCAGATTCTAATCAATGCTACAAAATGGAGAATTACTTGCCTCATCTATACTGCTGAATGACATCTTGGGGACCAATACACAGTTTTGAAGCCAGGGGTATAGAATAGCCTGCAGACAGTTTTCTTGGGAGCAATTCTGTCTGAAATTGACAGTTTGTATACACACTATATAGCACTTGGGCCTCAACTTCCTCTGAGTCCCAAACAGACTATCTCTAAGACAATGTGTCTATTTTGTCCATTTTTGTACCTTTTCATTATGTTTGAAAGGTTTCAAATGGATTTTTTTTATATATATATATTTTTATTTTTTTTTTCCCATTATAACCCATCAGAGTAGTGTTTCTGCAGCACACACCTGCGGAATATATTGCACACTTTGGTATGTGACAGGAAGGACATTGGTTGCCCTAAAGGATGAAGAATCAGATGCCAGTATTAGAGGACTTCATTGGATAAAGAGAAATATCCAGATGTGTTCTTGTTCACAGTGACTTCTGGGAGCTGGTCCTCTGAAGAACTTTCCCCAGAATAACACCAGCACCTTGTTTTAGTTAGGTTAGGCCAAACAGGGCCAAGAAGAGAGTTAACAAATAAACAATGCAGAAATCCAGGTGTCTGTACTTTACTTAATCAAGGCAGACAGGTTTGAAAGCCTACTGAGAGGAATGGGAGCAGTTAATTTGGCCTCAGAATTTGTGAAAAGCCCTTAGAGTCCACAAAAGGGACTAAAAACTGATTCCTTGAACTGAATCATTGAAGAACTGCCTTGAAAGAACATACTGCTCAGGAAGGCTGTGGAGGGAGTCTCTTATTTTTGGAAACATTTAAAAGCTATCTAGTCATGGTCCTGGAAAACTGGATGTAGGTGATCCTGTTTGAGCAGGAGACTCTAACCAGATGATCTGCAGAGGCAAACCTCAACATTTTGTGATTGTGTGGACACAGCCCTAGGACTTGCTATCCAAGCTTCTTTCCACCCTAACTCCGGATTTTGCCTTCTTGGTCACTCTGAATTATGCCTTAAAATTTAAATATTCAGGTTCATATGCTAATATACACATGATCTCTATATTATGGAAATCTTTAATAGTTTGTATCACAGAATGTATAATTGTGGAGACAGTCCAATAAATTTTGGGACTGTTTAACCATTTAAATGTCTGAATATTGCTGCAAGCCCAATACAGATTTCTGCTGTTGACTGGTTGTTTTGGGGTTTTTTTGAGCCAATCTAGAGACGTTAAGCTCAGTAGTTAAAAAGTATATCTGTCAGTATACTTTGTCTGGTATATAGACTATGTCTTACTAGATTACAATTTATAAAGTCATATTTTTTTTCCCCTTCATATATCATATTTTTTTTATAGTCTTCATTAGTTTTAACTGATCTATATGACTGTGGTGAATTTTAAAATCTTATCTCTTGGATAGTTACTGTGTTTATTCCATTCGGTCTCCTATCTCTTGATCATTTTATGTGTTAAAACTGAACATTGGTTCTTGGTACATAAATGGCTTCCCTGCTAACCTCCTCTGTGGGAAAAAAAAATAAAAAGCCATATATAAAAATCATTCCTCTGATCTTATGTCTCTTAATGTGGAATTCCATTATTTTTATCTTCATTTTTCTCTAACTTTGTCCCCAAAGACTTTGGTGACTTAATGATATTTAACAATAAGAAAAAAAATTGTTTAGTTTTTGTTTTCCTAAATTTAAAATGTTAAAATAATGTATTTCTGATGTATATATTTAGAAACTGAATGTTTGGATATGAAACAATGTATTTTTGCCTTTTTTTTCCAATTCATCAACAGTTTAATTTTCCTTCCATAACCCCCCCTGTGATATTAAGTACAATGGTATAGTACCATGCCAGAATATCTGAAATAGTGACCAACAATATGACAAGATAAAAGAGTTAATATGAGAGAAACCAAGTAATCAGTGCTCATATCACTGAAGTATCATCATCTTATAAAACAACATTTATTGGTCAACCGACTTTACGAACTTTAAAGTCAGGTTCAGGGATATACAGTTTCCTGGGACTAATGAAATAATAATGAATCCTGATTTCTGTTTTTACATTACTAGTTCAATTCTGATTAAAGCCATTTACAGTGAATAAATCAGATATAAATTAGCAGCATTTGGAGGGCACTGGAAATGCAGTTATGTTTATGGTCAAATAGCAATTTCCTGTTTTAAAATCTTCTCCAGAATATACTTTTTTGAAAGAAATTTCAAATAATAACTTTATCCAAACATACATATGCAAACATAATACTATGGAATTCTTGAAACTCATGTAAGATACTGCATTTACATCATAAGTAACTTTCCTTTAGGAATTCCCAGAATTCCCAGAATAGAAAAAGAGAGAGAGAGAATTCCCAGAGAGAGAAAGAGAGAGAGGAAGAGAGAGAGAGAGAAAGAGAGAAAGAGAGAAAGAGAGAAAGAGAGAAAGAAAGGAAGAAAGGAAGAAAGGAAGAAAGGGAGTTTAAT
>JAWWEE010000001.1:65260693-65289395 GCA_035221455.1 Xenops minutus
AAGAAAGAAAGAAAGAAAGAAAGAAAGAAAGAAAGAAAGAAAGAAAGAAAGAAAAAGAAAGAAAGAAAGAAAGAAAGGAAGGAAGAAAGGAAGAAAGGAGGAAAGAAAAAGAAAGGAAGAAAGGAAGAAAGGAAGAAAGGAAGAAAGAGAGTTTAATTATCATCTTGTTATTACAGGGTGTGAGTCTTTACTTAAAAATATTGGCCTGGACCTGTGCTATATTTAGGGTCAAATTCACTTGCAATTTCCATTCTTTTGTATATAAATAAATGTGTTGTTCTTTTTCAGAACAACATTGTAAAAACCATCTTTCAAATGACAGTATCTCATTATGAGTGATTCATTTATTTCCTGCTAAATCTCTTGTACATAACAAGCCCACTGATGGGAAGCAAGGATCTGACAATATAGTCCAAGAATTCATATGCAAAAGATATTATTGTTACATTAAAGAACCGTAATATTTAACTTTGCTAAGTCTTTTTGAATGCACTACTTTTGTCTGCCCATTATTAAAGTCTAGTAAGTAAAGGAGGTTTGAAAGTGGAGTATATTGCTTGGTGCCTGGAGTCTAATCCTCTTGAGAAAGGAGATAAAATGTGAGAGTGCTGGAAAATATTGTAAATGTGCCATTAAAAGGATAGAAGTCAAATGATGTTCAGTTAATTTCTTAAAGTCTCAAAGGCTTTTCATCCAGCACTTTTGTGGGTTGGTGTTGCAGTAGTGTGATTTTCTGGGCATTATGAATAAAACAGAATTTGTTAGTATATTTCTGAAACCAAACCTTTTTTTTTACAGTAATCTCAATGCTAAATTACTGGACTATCTGAAGGAAAAAATTCTTCAGAGTGCACAGTTAAAGCAGATGTGTAGGTAAAATGAGTATAAGAGTACTTTCTGCATGTCCTTTTCCACTAAGAGGGATATGCAGTATAGATATTAAGTAAATATTTTATTAGCTAAAATTAGATTTCAAGCAACACCTATTCAGAGGTGTTCATAAATATTTTCTCTGAAACTACTTTTATGTTGTGCCAGTCTCAAAAGCATTTTTGAAGATCCAGAAAACATTGCTGTCTGAACATTGCAGAAGATCATTTTCCAAGAGTAAATTTTGTGCAGCAGAAGGGAGTAAATGTAAAGTGATGACCTACTGAGACATATCTGGACAGAAAAATATATCCTTTTTTTTTTTTTTTTTTTTTCTTCCCAGTGCACTGTCCTGTGCATTGTATTATGATTAATATACCCCTGATAAAAGAAGCAGAGTTGAATCAGTAGTGGTGGTTTTTAACAAAGTTTTCTTAAAAGAGCATTTAAATTTTCTTTTTATACATAAATGACTGTCTTCAAATGGAGATAACTTTATTTTTTGTCTCTTCTTTCACTGTTTTTACTGAGTACAGGTATCTGCTGTGACACTTTAGTCTCAGGCACTTCCAAAAAGAATGTAAACATGAGATATTCAAACACAGGAATATATGATTTAATACATCAACAAGAATAATTGTTGGTTTACAGTTAACAGAGAGAAAGAGTGCAGTGGAGCAAAAGGGTAGTGTAGTGTTTCAGGTGGGGTTAGGCCCTACCTCTGCCTCTGAAGAGGTGGAAACACTATCAGTGCTTAGCATTGCCTTGTGCAGTGAGGACAGGGAAATGTTCAGTCAAAGGGTGTCTCTGGCTTTATTGAATAGAATAGCAATGCAGAAGGGCAGGAGATACAAGACTGCTGCTTCCTTGAGGCTGCAGAAGAACTTTTACATTAGCTCTTCTCTTGTTCTGAGGATTTTTTGCATTATTTCTTGGTGTTGGCTGAGTACCCAGAAGAGCTAATGAATTTGAGCATGTGAATAATTTGGCTTCTTTGATTACTTTACTATTGCTAAAGGCTTGTGATATGTAGTCGTATATCTGCCTATATATAGGACTTATAGGCCTCTTTGTTTCATCCAGAATATTTGCCTTTAAAAAGGCACTTCCACCTAAAGAAATGTGTCCTTTACCTGTTAAAAATCCCTTTTATTTCTAATCTAAATCTCTGACCATTCAATATCATCTGTACTTCCTTTTCTTACCAATCTATAGTACATTTTGTGTAAATTGGGCACACTGTGCTTTAAATTTCAGTTCTAAATGATCTATCTAGGTATTAAAGTTGCATTTAAGCACTTTGTAGTGCTGGATAATTGATGCCTTAAGTTTCTACTGCTTTTTTGCTAGTGATTTCCTAGAGTTCATTTGAAGGTAAAGCACCATCCATGAGTGGTATTTGGGAGGTGTTGGCTGAAAGCTGAGCCTAATGTAATTCACAAAATGTACTGTTCTAAAATTCTGAATACATTTTCAGGGAGTTCTGCCAGGGTAACCAATACGTGGTCTTATTAGGGGTGCTAAGAAGTACGGCTATTATGTTACGCTAAAATTTCCATAGGTAAAAAGAACATAAATACATAATTCAGGAAACAGTAACTATTTCTCAATTTAAAAATAAGAAAAAATGCAATTTGCACATACTGTGGCCATAGGAAAAAACAGGAAAATATTAATCCTTTTAAACAATTAGAGACAGAAAATATCATGACATCTGTTGCATAATGGTGTTGAAAGCCTGTTTAGGATACATACATAATGCATTTTAGATTATATTGATATTCTATAACTATAACCCATTAAGTATACTTATAATATAGGAATTGCTACAGCACTGTATACACTGTGATTATTGTAAAAATGCTTTAAAGTTACCTTGGGAAATACAATCTTTTTCTGTTAATAACAGAATTGCTACAGAGTGTTTTTTCCTGATACATTCTGCAGAGAATAAGTACATCTCTTGACAATAATAAAAAAGAAAAATCTGTCTCTCTGGAAGTGATACAATTCTTCTAGTGGATCTTAATCCAAGTCATCCATATGTTTCCCTATGCATCTTGTTTCTCAGGCCTTGCTGGTGACTCCATTAACCCAAAGAGACAGTTTAACCTCAAAGGTTTGGGTTTAACCAGTTTTCTAAATACTTCTTTTAAAAAATATTATTTTTTTCACATTATAGAAACTCGAATGGACAACTGTAATAAAAATACAAAATAGGAATAAGTAGAGCTTATTTTATTGAGTTAGTAATCCCAGATATATCTTACTGTCTATCTGGAAACATTTACTCATGTGAAATTGTTTATTTTTATTTTACCAGTTCTTAAATATTATTATGTTTTTAAATTTTACCACTATTCCTGATGATAATTCCACACAGAGAACTGCATGACATAATGATAAAGCACCTGTTTACACTATACACTCCTGCAACCCTGACTATCAGAACAGCTACATAAAAAAATTGGATCTCTTTCATCTACTAGCATCTTCAATGTTTTGATGGTCATTTTTAATGGCACATTCTGTAATTTAAGTGCATTCACAATTTTATCCTGAAATGTTGTTCAGGTCCCCTATCTCAACTTATTTTTACTGAGACTATTAATAGCATGAAAATAATATCGCAAAAACTGATAAAAGACAAACACATTGGCTAACAGCAAAGATAATAAAGATTAAGTCAAGTCCTAGATCCTGCTTGGCAATATTTTGTCTTAGATTTTCTGTAAGTAAGCACGTACTACAATGTACATATGAAATCAAGCTTCCTCATTTCTTCCCCCTTGTTTTGGCTGAGTAAGAGCAGTAAGAGAGATCTGGAAAACTAAGCAGATGCTGATTTCTGCAGCATCTGTCATAGGATGTTTACTAAGTCTGGCAAAAGCAGCAGATGCAAATTGTAGAGAATTTGCATTACGTATTCACTGAGGACAGGAGACCAGCCTGTTGACTGGTAGACAGATGGCTAGAGACAGTACTAATCCAGAAAAGACCTTCATTATGAAGAGGTGTGCCTAGGATTGTGTGGCAAATATTTCATCATTCCTCATGCTATTTTCTTTACATTAACAATAAAGGAGCCATTTGATAGAAGGAAGAAAGAGAAGTAGATTGACTTATAAAACTTCTCATTTAGACAGAGGAGTTCCACAATTTTGAGGGGAAAAGAAATAGATTTGTGGGCCTTCTAAGCAGGCCTTTTTAAGTTCTGTTATTGTGAAATATTTCTGTAACTTTCCAGAACTTGTATTCACTAAGTTAAATAAATTAAAATTTCCAAATTTAGATTATATGTTCTTTGCTTCTTTTGGATGCTGTATGCAACTAATTTTACTATACCCATACCTTTTCACTAAATTTTTGCCTATCTATCTTATTCCACTGAATTCTTATGAAATTTCCTGGATTTTACACTGTAGCTGATGGATGCAGAAAGATGTCTATTTTAGAGTCCCATTTCACACAGTGTGTTAAGTTAGATAACACTTTTTTTTTTTTTCCTCACCGTGCCATCACAGCATTCTTTTAATGAAAAATTGGCTTCTTTAAACATTTTAGTCATAACCTAAACCCTGAAATGCTGAGGGCAGACTTCTCTGAAACCTTTGCCAAGATCAAAGTACGAAAAGGTCAGAGAAAAATCTCTGTAGTGCTCACCTGGGGAAAATGAAACCTTTATTATGACAGGAAAAAAAAGAGTTATGGTTAGTAACTGTATGAATGCAATGAATCCATTGCATTTATACTGGCACTTATGGAAGCATTGAACTAATTTTGAAATTGTAGTATTTTATAGGGGGGGTACACTATTCCATAAATACAGAATTATGGAATCAAAAAATGGTTTGGTTGAAAGGGACAAAGAGTCACAGAATCATTAGGGTTGGAAGGAACCCCTGGACATCATGTAGTCCAACCGTTCTGCCAAGGAAGAATCACTAAGAGCAGGTTATATAGGAATTTATCCAGGCAGGTTTTGGATCTATCCAGAGAGGAAGACTCCACAACCTTGCTGGGTAACCTGTTGCTGTGCTTGTCCACCCTCAATGTGAAGTTCTTCCTCATGTTGAGGTGAAAATTCTTGTGTTTAATTTATGGCCATTACATCTTGTACAGTCACTGGGCAACACTAAAAAGAGTCTGGCACCATTCTTTTGACATCCACCTTTGAGATATTTACATGTGTTAATGAGACCCCCTCTCAGTCTTCTCTTCTCTAGACTAAATAGGTGCAGCTCCCTCAGTCTCTCCTCGTAAGAGAGATGCTTCAGACATTTAATCTTTTTTGTGGCCCTCTGACCCTCTCCAGTAGCTCCTTGTCTTTCTTTTACTAAAGAGCCCAGAATTGGACACAGTGAGTCCAGATGTGATCTCACTAGGGACGTGTAGAGGGGGAGGACCACCTCCCTCAACCTACTGGCCACACTCTTCCAGAAGACTGTGAAACAGTGGATTAATATACTAATTATTTATTGCCTCAGACCAGCTCAAGATTGGGGGGTGGGGGGGAAGGGAAGGGGACAGGTTGAATTTCATCCTGTCCCACAGCCCAGCCCCTTGGAGCCTCTTTAGGCAGCCCTGGAGCAGCTGTCAGTCAAAAGCACCCTGGGACCACTGCCCACACCACCTGCTAGAGCCCCTGGCCCAGCCCCAGACTGGCCAGCACACCAAAGGTTCTATCTGGGGGCAGAGGTTGTGGTCACATGGGGGCCAAAAGCAGAAACACGTGCTCTCATGTTTGGACCCTGCCATCTTCAGAGACTTTAGCTGGATCTATGTGTTGTAGCTGTAATTCTCTTTTTTTCTCGCTCTTTCTTCCTCTCTTCCTAATCTCTTTTCTTAATATTTTGAGTAGCTTAGGAAGCAGATGGCTTAGATTTTGCTAAATTCTATGTGTTATCATGTGCTAAGTCAGTGTTTTGTGGAATGCATTGGTCGCATTGCAATTTGGTTGAAGGTTGCCCTTTAAACTTTTGCCAAGTTCCCTTATTTTCTAAAGTTTACCAGTAAAAGTATTTCCGAAGAAAACATGCAGCATTTCTTCTTTGAGCTCTCTCTTAAGGTTTGAAGAGAACTAAAGGCTCTTCTAATGAGTTCAGCAGGTGAATTTTTGGAGCTTTCTGTATTTTTAAAGTAAACCCCCAATACAGTGGCAAAAATATTGAGGGGGACAGTATCCAGGGTCCTCATAGAAGTCCATGTACCTGACATCCATAGCTCTTCCCTTGTCTCTCCATCATAAAAGGACACTTTGCCTAACTGTCACAACTTTTCAAATATAGTGGATTATGGGTTGACAACCGTATCAGCCAATTCCCTCAGGACCTTGAGATGCATATTCTCATGTCTCTTGAGTTTATGTATGTTCAGGTTCCTCAGGTGATCTCAAATCTGAGTTTCATTTATGATGAGGGACTTTATTCATGTGATCCTTGCCTTGAAGATTAGGGATTTGAGAGATGTATGAAGAGAGGCTAACATTGTAAACTGAGGCAAAAAAAAAAAAAAATTAATTGTGGAGTATCTCAGCATTCTCAGTGGTGGTTGTCACTTGTTCTCATATTTTGTTTAAGAATGGGGGTACAATTTCTTTAATCTTTCTTTCCTGGTCATGTGCCTGTAAAAACTTTTTGTACTATTCATATATCTCACCAAATTCAGCTTCAGTTGTACCTTAGCTTTCCTAATCCTGTTCATATACATCTGGACAGTGTCCTTATATTCTTCCCAAGATATATGTCCCTGTGCATTTCCTTCTTACATGTTAGTCCTTATTCAGCCATTCTGTCTCCTGCCTTCTTTGTCTGCTTTAGGAGCTCTTGCACTCTAATAATAATATCCTTATTGAGCTGTCAGCTCCAGTCGGTTCCTTTCTCCCTGAGGGCAGTTTCCCAGTGAGTCCCACCACCAACTGAAAGCTTGCTTTTCTAAGGCTCAGGATTCTGACTCTACCCTTCATCTGGCCCGTATTTCTCAAGACCATGAATTCCATCACAACCTGATCACTTGCAGCCCATGCAGACACCAATCTTGTCCTCTCTAATTAGTTCACTCTTAATGCAGAACATCAGGTCTAGTAACGCTGCTTCTCTCATTGGCCTGTCTGTCACCTGGATTAAGAAATTTTCCTTAACATGCACCAAGAACCTCCTGGATACCCTACAGCTTGCTGTGCAGCTTTTCCACCAAATGTCATGATTGAAATCATGTAGCAGGATCAGAATCTGTGAGAATGATTCTTCCTGCAGTTGAAATAGAATGCTTCATCAAGCTTTCCTTGACCAGGTCACTTGTAGTAAACACCAACTGTGATGATTCTTTTGTTGTCTTGGCTCCAAATTTTTACCCATTAACTCTCAACCTGTTAACTCTTGCTTTTCAAAGTCAACTCCATTCTTTTACATAGAGGACAACATCACACCCACCCCTCTTCATCTTCCTTGCCTCTCCCTCTGATCAATTTATAGCCATCAATTGCAGTGCACCAGTTGTGTGATTCATCCCACCATGTTTCAGTGATAACAGTTAGATCACAGCTTTTTATCAGCACAGTAACTTGCTTCATGCTTCTCCTGTTTCTTACCCATACTACATGCCTTGGTGTAGAAGCACTGTAGTTGGGCTATTGACCATGTCACCTTTTTAGAGAAATATGTCCTAATTCTTTTGAAATCTTTCACAGGCTAACTCATAATAATGGTCTCTGTTAGATCCTAATATATCAGCAGTATTTTTTGCTCAAAACTATTCAGACTCAAAACTTTTCACCCACTAAGTCTACATTAAAGCTCTTTGTTTAATTCTGGTTAACTCCTTGGTCAGATGAATCTCATCAGCTCCCAAAAGACCTGCCTTCTCAGAGGTAGATTCATGATCAGAGAAGTAAAAGCCCAAAAGGGAGCCAGGAGTTCACCTGTTCAATTAGTTTCTTTCTTCCAAAAATACACATTTATATATGTGTTTGTTTTGGTTTAAAAAAAAAGAATAAATAAAAAAAAATTGCAATACTAACTAATGTACATTAAGAATGTTATCACAAAACAAGCAAGCACATGCTGAACAACTCAACTATCAGTATTGAACATCTTTAACAGTTTATCATCTAGGCAGAGTCATTTATCTAAGATGGGAATTAGTCTCATGAGCATGCAGAAATGAAATGGTTCTCTTGCATGTGTGCAATTGTAAATGTATGCTCAGTTCTTGTTAACATTTCACTTCTTGTATTCCCAGAAAATAGTTAGTGTAAATAATTTTTCATGTAATACTGCAAGAAATCTGTTCTATAAAAATATAATGGGAAAACATCAAGGAAATTGAATAAAGGCTGAGCAAGTTAAGAGGTTAAATAGAAATGCAGATTACCTAAGCTGCTAGAATGTTTGTCATTCATCAGAGGACAACAATGGAACGAAAGATGGAATTTTTTTCCCCCCTGACCTTATTGATCAAAGCTTACTTTGATAAATCTTACTTACCCCACAAATGATTTTGTTAATAGATACTCTCACAGCTATCAAGGATCAAGATAGACTGATACTGAAACTGAAAAAGTAAAAAGAAATAGAAAGAAAAAGAGGTTAACCATGGGTACAAAGAAATCAGAAGAAAGGTATCTACAGACCACTGATGAGATGAAAATTTCTCTTCAAATGAAAAAAGGCTGAGACTGAATGTTGCCCAGCCTGGAGAAAGCACAGGGCAGACCTTATTGTGGCCTTTCAACATTTATAGAGGGCTCATAGAAAAGACTAAACTTTTTTCCAAGGCATGTAGTAATATGGTAAAGAGTAGTGGTTTTAAATTGAGAGTGTAGATTCAGAGTAGATTTCCAAGAGGAAGTTGAGGATGACCTATCCCTAGCAGTGTTCAAGGCTAGGTTGAATGGGGATTTGAGCAACATCATCTGTTGGAAGGTGTTTGTGCCCATTGTATGTGGTGTGGACTAGATGGTCTTTAAATGTCCCTTCCAACCCAAACCATTCAATAATTTGATATATTCTATTTGTTTCTTTGCACTAGTATACATATTATGAACATTTGCTTTGCAACTTTACATGCATTTTAATAGACAATCAACTTAATTATTATAACACTATTATAGAATGGAGAAAAGCAATCATTTCTGAAGTATGATTCAAACTGCCTCTTTTGGTTTGCTTTACTGAATGCATCATGCTTTGCCTAAAACTGACTCTTGCCTAAGAAGGAAGTATTTCTCTATTAGAAAAATTGTTTACTTAATTTTTATCTAATTTGGTATTGTATGTATTTTCTTTCCATTAAATAATAGGCAATATGCTAGCATTTTTTTGAAAGGTAAAGAAGTAAAATAATATGAAGTATTCTATCATACCCTTTAATACTGTTAATAGTAAATACCCTATTAAAGTTTTTGGACTGAAATGACTTATTAAGGAATGTAATTCATTTCATCCAAGTCACCTCTAAGAGGTTTATATTTGAGCTAGTTATTCAAATCTTACAATGAAGGGGAGATAATAGAAGATATCTGGAAATGTCTAATAGAAACCAGTAACTCCCCAAAACAAAATAGTAGTCTGTGCGTATAATAGAATATATAACTCATACTACTGCTCTATATAATTGACTCAGGCTAGATCTCTAACTTACAAGTATGTGCTGGCAGAAAAGATGATGCTTAGCCTTAGAATGTTCCATAAGGAGGAAAAAAGAAATAATTGCATTTAGCACAGTTTGTGCATTCCTGCTAGTCACTTCAAAAACTAGTGAGTGAATTTGTGTTGACTGTTAGGAATTACAAGAAATGTCATCGCTGTGATTTCCTTAAAGGCAAAGATAATGAACACAGAATGCACAACAGTGTGAGTACTTTGAACTGCAGCATCATGCATTTTATACTCTGACATACACCAAAAAACATCATTAAAGAAAGCAAGCAAGCAAACAAACAAAAAGCAAAAAAAGCCCACCAAACTCCTACACATCTACTAAAGTCAGTTCTGGGCCGTATTCTTTAATCATCTTACTAGATTTAATTGAAATTAAAATTGTAATAAAAGCAGGTGATGAGCAAACAGTATTTTACAGCTGTTAGTATTTAAATCACTTTCAAAACTACAGCAGTATGAAAAAATCATTGAAACATTCATCAAAAGCAGCATTCTATTTCCTTATCAATTGAAAGTATATAGATATGTGCCTTTTAAAAGATAATAATATTAAATTTCATGTGTTTATTTCCCACCTCCTGACTTCCTTTGCAAATACCAAATTTTGAGTATGCTATATTATTATTATTTTTGTGTGTGTGCAACTTAGATTTCACCAAGTCAGATTTCATTCTATGTTACTGAATATGTATTTGTGTACCAGTATGACACTAATCACCACTGCAGCCAAGAGTAGCAGTGTTTCTATTACTCTCAGCATGGTTGCATTCTAGGCACCAGAAGAAATGTTATAATTCTAAACAGTTTTATGTTAACTTTATGATTAGTATGCATTTATATTTCATTTATTAAGGAATTTTCACTGACATTTGGGTGATGGATACTGTCTATGCCTCATGTCCTTGATAAAATTTAAACTTCTAATTCCTGTAGCTCCAGAATGATGAAGGCCAAATTATGGAATTCTATTGAAGGTATGTAAAATTTTGTCAAAGATTATTGAAGGAATAAGCTAGAGGTGGAAAAAGAGCCTGGAATTAAATCAAAATATCTCAAAGTTACTCTTAGAAAACAGATATGTAATATCATAAGTAAAGATGAAAACAGATACTATTAACTACAGGTTCATTTACATTGAGACAAGTATCAAAAAAAAACTAGTGGATGATGATATTTTCAGTTAAAATGTAATTTTTTAGTGTGGTGAAGATGATCAAGTTTGATTCAGGTAAGACAGAAGGCAAATGTATTTTGGGAAAAAAAAAAAAATCCCAAGCCACTCAGATATATTAAAAAAAAAAAAAAAAAGTCAATCTGGTTATAAAGTTCTTTCTCTGGTGGAAAGCTTTAAGATGACATTGTACAGGAATTAGATGTTTCTGATTATTTGAGACAAAAACATGATAAAAAATCAGTAGTTCATTGGCATAATCATGCCTTTAAAAAGTAATAGAGGAGCTGGACATGAGAAAGTAGTTGGAGGGGAGGGACAGGGAAGGGACAGAGTTATCTGACTACAGTAAATTGTCAATTTAACAAGAATATACAACAAATGATCCTACAATGTATCTGAAAATTCATTTCTACTAGGAACAGGATGTTTAATGAAAAGTTAATGAGTTCTCATCTGGAGCATCAAGTCAATTCTGTTTTCACTATTGTGTAATCTTAATCAGCTTTAGTTGCAGAAACAGGATATTAATAGTATAAGCACCATCCGGGTTCTTCCTGGATCCCATGGAAGTAGATGTCTGAGATCAATAAATCATAACACTTTAATCATAAAAGTAACCAACTGGCTTAGTTTAGATACCTAATATTCTCTGGCTAAATGTATATGAGAGAAATCCTATGATCATAATTAAATTAGATTAGCAGTTGCAAAACAGTTGTAAAAAAAAGTCAATAAAATGGCATAGAGGATTAACTGTCTTTTAATGAAAAAACCCCAAACACATAAAAGTATAATTATTTAAGACTCATCAAAATAAATATAAATATTAGTCATTATTCTTCTTCATATCGACACCTTGCCTGGGAGATGCTTTGCTCATAGAACTCTTATTTTTTTAAAAATGTAATCATAATAAAAAATAAAATCATAAATGAAAGAAAATGCAGGGAGAAAAAAACTTCTACAAACAGACTGAGAAAACAAAAATTTCCCAACATAATGTTCTTATCAAGCCAGTATTTTGGCCAAGAAGTTGTATAACTAAAATCGGGTGGTTTGGCCCATTTTACCATGACTTTTTATGTACACTAATTAGCATATTTTTGTGATTTCATGACTTTGAGTTCTAGAATTCTTGTTTAGATGTAACAAGAGTGAGACTTCAATTGTATTATTTTCTGATGAAGAAAACTGATTCCTTGTAGAAGGGGTTTTCAACATTCTACCCAGAAAGATGATCTAGGAACTCATTGTTCCTGGCCAGCTGTTCAGGAAGGCTTGTATGTGGCTTAGTTTGAGGGGCTGGGACGAGTTTATCACTATGTGGGTATAACCAAAACTGTGTATTCTCCACCCTCTATGTAACTTCTGATGAGTTGTTAATAACAGATCTTTTGCAACAGCTGCCCAGGGCACACCTGACACCTCAGGCTACAAGCTGGATATTAAAAAAGCCTTGTGAGGAACGATAATGTTTTCAGCCAATGACTCAGCTCTGGTAACTCAACTCTGGGGATGCATCAGCATCTTCACACCCAGCCTGAGGGGTCATGTCTGCTAATGGGCCATTAGGGACTGGCACAATAGGCAGCTGCAATGACCTAGACCATCAAAGATTCCAAAAATATCCCATGACTCATCGTGAAATTCCCCACCCTGGGGGAGGTACTGGGCATTCTCACCTGAGCATATATAATCTTCAGGTTTTGGGACTTCTGGTACCACTCATTGGATCTGGAGCAGGACCAGAACCTCAACAAAACTGTGACTACCACTCTCTACAAGACTACGACCATCATCCTCACCAACAAGTTTTCCTTTCCTTTTACTTTGCACTCAGGGTGACCATGTGGTGCTCAGCACAGGGGCTAAGGAACGTCATTTGGTTTGTGCCCCAGGGTGCTGGGTTATACATCTAGGTTTTGCAGGTTAAAAACAATTTTTTCTCTGTATCATTGTACTTATTGTGATCTATTTAGTAAATTGTAACCGATTTTTATTGTCTCTTGAGTTGGGTTCAGTTCTCCCACCAGTTTAGCTCTAAACCAGAACAGTATGGAATGTCTGATTTCAGCAAGTCAGTATCTTGTAGTAAGATGTAAGTCTCAAAAAGGTCAATTAATCAAAGTTAGATATGCTTCTGATGTTTCCTGATAGCAAAATCCTTCCAGCCTTTTTTCTAGGTGTCTGCATGGCTGGAGCATTTAAATAGGACATGTTGGGATATTTTATTTTTTTTTAATCATCCCTTAAGTTTAAAATTTAAAAATATGAGCAACATATAGATTTATGACAAAGACAAAGATAATGCTGTAAAGATCCTTACAATTACCTTTGTTTGGCCCAGAGAAGAAAATAAATGCTATTAAAAATATTTCCTGAGATTCAAATAGTTTCATGTATTTGTTTGGGTTTATGTACCTTTCCATATTTTTGCTAGACAAATATTGAAATAAAAACACTGCAGTATAGTGAATTAATTTCTATATTTTTTTCAGCTTGATTAGATGACAGAAAATTTATATTCACTAAGCAAGATAATTCTGAGTTTTAGCGAATGTTACAAACTCCCGAGCCTGTTCTGTATAAGCAATCAAAGAACAGAAATCTAAGAACTTCTGAAATGCTAACTTCTAAAACTGGATTTTGTAAGAACTAGCAATTCTGCAAATAATTTTGATTTAAATAATTAAAGCAAGATTTTATTTGGAAAAAATATGTTAATAAAGTATTTTTTTTTCTTGAAGACTTCTGTTGCAGTGATATATGTCAACTGAAATAAATGAGAATGTCTTGTAAAAGGCTTTATGCTAGCTATACCTACTTTATTAACATTTATGGAGGCAAAATCAGAGTCATATCTAGTTTTTCAGTAAATATTTTTTTGTATTTCCTAGTTTTGTTCTAAGGAACAATGATTTTTTACATTCATAAGCTTTGTGTCATGCTTTTAGCAATTTGACACCAACTATGCTAAACAAAGTAATTTTATACACACTTGAAATTTTACATTTCTATAGATAGAAATACAAGCAATTTTTGCATTTTTTGTATGTTACATATAAACAAATGAATATTATTATAGTAAAAATTACTTCATATAAAAAATGGGACTTTAAAAGATGAAGGTGCAAAATAATATTTTCTCTGAATTACATTAAATCTTTATTTACTAGGTATAACAGCATGTAGCTGTTTGTATCATCCAGTAAGTTTAAAAAAGCATTGATAACATAGGTATAAGATACGTATTTTAAATAATTCCACTGACTAAAATTTGTAAGGGTTGGAAGCTATATGTACTGTTACATATGTATAGCTATTGTTATAAATATTTTGTAGAATTTTTTTGTTACTGTTACAAAAAAACACTGGAAATTTACAAACTGTATTGAATTGTAAGTGAAAAAAGACCAAAACAAACAAACACAAAACCCTCCCTCACAACAGATTTTTCTGTTTTTTTTTTTTTTTTTTTTTAATAAAGACATATTTTTACGCCATGCTTTGTTTGTTTTTATGCAAAAAGTTGGAAATTCCATGGAGAGTCAAAATTCAGAAAAGCAATAAAAAACATCCTGGTTTTCTTGATTTGTTCTGACTTATTTTTCAAGGTTTTGTTATTCAAAACTTTTGTGGGTACTAAGATTTATTATGAATGTTTGTCTTGCATTTACTTTTTAAAGGCAGATTAGTCGTTAGTGGCATATTGAAGAAACAAAACACCCCTGCCAAAACTTGATTTTTGACTCAACATTTTCAGAGTACAATAAAAAATTGTGCTGTTTGTAAAACCATTAATGTCCTGTTTTCTGCTACAGGAATCATGACAGGTTCACACAGAGAGAACAGAACTCATTCATTGAATGAATGAGATCAGTTCTGTGCAATTTCTTATATGACCCTCTCTTGAACAGATAATAGATGGGATATTGAAGAAGTTGGAAATACAGATGCAGTCCCTTAACACTGCATGCAGCAGGATTTGGAAGTGAGATGTACTTGCAAGAGGCTTGAGATAGGCAAGGAGAAATAAAGGAGAGAGAAATAACTAAGTCTATCATGCAAAAATGAAATCCAGTCAGTATTGGGAAGACAAGTAGACTGGGGTGGGAACCCCAAATAAGGAACAATACAACCTTGATACTGTCTCATTCTGATATAGAATTTAATTACAGACCTTTTTTCTACCTTACCCCCACCTCATTGAGGCTGAAGGACGGTGACTTAGGATACTGCAATTATTTGAGGATTTGTTTTATCCTCATTTTCAGTGTTTGTCCCTATGTGTTATTTACTGCATGCTATTGAAACACCTCTCTGTATATAGAATTATTAATTTCCTCATAGACTCATTCCAACTTTCACTTCAGCTGATTCAGCTCTTAGCTATATTCAGTCCCTGCCCATTAACTAAAATGTACCTACTGATTTACTCTTTTCCCAGTTCTCCCCCTCAAATCATTTTTCCAGCCCCACTAAATAGTTTACAGAGACTGGAGCTCCTGACTCACAAGGCTGTAAAGGAGTGAGCCTTTTTTATTTTATTAGTGTTCAATAATGGGTTTATTAATACTCAGTAGGTATTTCATTTCATTGGTTTATGTTTCCTCTTAAGAGTGTGCACTCTGTCCTCCTGAACTGTGCTGTATTTTGTGTTGGCTGGCTAGTGGAGAAGTTCATTTGTCCTGTGCCATTACTGCCATCTGCCTTGTCAGGCCTTTCTTGAAAATGAAACTGTGTCTCAACAACTTTGCCCTTGGTTAAATAACAAAGCCATAACTGTAGCTGTAACATCATTATCTGAGTATGAGTCTGAAGGTCTTAGGAATTATTAGGGTGATGCAACCATTACCATTGCAACTTGGCTTTATTGTATTCACCTTGCTACATAACAGTATCTGTGCAGCACTTATGGGTGATACTGGGAAAAGGCCCTACAACTGCAACTCTGTTCTAAGAAAATTCTTTCCCTTCAACACAAACATGCCCTTAGTCTTCCTTACTTTTTAAGTCTCTGTCCTTGGATTCTTGGTTTGAGCTCCTTGTTGACTTCTAAGCAGAAAGCACTGAAAGATAACAAATGTGATGTGTGCAGTGACAACACAGATGGTAGTTCTGAAAAGAGGAATTAGGGGTGGAAGACTGTAACTGCCATCTAGTACCAGCATTACTTATAAAAAGAAGAAACACATTCTCAACTGATATTATGATATTTTGTTATTATGATATGATAAGCTTTTATGATACTTTGTTTCAAGTCAGTTAATCTTTAAAATTAATATTTTATCTGTATTGTCAACTTTAATTATAGAGACCTCAAAGACCTCAGGAAGGAACAGAAAATACTAATACTTATAACACTGCATTTCATTTCCATGCACTATATGCTGACCTAATACTGTACAACATAGACATTGTGAGATTCCTTGCCTTGACAGCAACAAATTTCTAATTCTGTACCTGAACTATTTTATTCACAGTCTAGCCTCTACATTTCAACAAAAATAATTGATAAAAAATACTCTTTGAGCAAAATGAAGGTGGCACTGTACATCCTTTGGGAAATTTGTGTTTAGGTAAATATCAGACTGAAAACTAGGAAGACCATAGTTATGTTCATGGTAACTCAAGCCTAGTTGTCTTTGAGAAAAGTCACACCACACATATAATACTCAGCTCTTGCAGATGGTATGAACACTAGGGGTTTAAGTCACATCTACTCTTAGGAGTCCTTACAACTTCATTTTGCTGGGCAGATGTTTTGTTGAGGTAAGCAACATTATATACCAAGCAGGAGGAGCAGACTTCTGGCATGGATTTAAACACTGAATTCCATACCACACAAACCCAAAATGAAGCAAACAAACCAACCCACCCTGCCCCCCCCCAAAAAAAAACAAGAACAAAACCAACCAACCAACCAACCAAAACAACCACAAAACAAAAGAAATGAAAAATCAAGAAAAACAAACAAAAATAAAAAAATCCCAGACCAAAAAAAAAAACACAAAAAAAACCAAAAAACAACAATCCCCCCCAAACCAAACCAAAAACTAACAAAAAGCAAAAACCCCTACTAACTACAGATTAAATTGATAATGTTTTCAATTAATTTTATGAGTTATTTACATTTGTTTTGTTTTGGGGTTTTTTTGATCAGTCCCATGAAACAAACTTTCATCATTATGCCAAAATGGTAATTCCTTATCAGAAGATCTTGATAATACTCAGAATGCATTACCAGAAATACTATACACCTGTATAATCAAGAAAAGATAAACAACAAGAAAACATAAACTGAGGCAAAGTCAGCAGAATAGGAACATAGATCATTATTAGAAAATTTCCTTTTATGGGATTTGAAAATACTGTGTCCATATGTGGATATGACTCAATAGGAAACCGTAAGGTTTCTTGAATGACAGAAATCATTTTACAGTTATGCTAAATACATGTCCAGCTAGTCTTTTCAGTTTAAACTTTTAAACAAAACTCTTTTAAATAAAATCATATGCTAAAAAAGGTGTCTGTTAGATATGTTTTTTCTCGCAGTATTTGCTTATCTAATTTAATGTATGTAACTTGTTTGAGCCATTCTTTTCTACTTAATATTATTTTTCAGAATTGAATATTCTTTGCCTCCGTTTTTCTACAGATATTTGCATGTCTGAAAACACAATTATGACTATCTTTTCTTCTTTGTCTCATCTTCCATTTGCCTTTTAGAATATTTTTCTGAGTGAGAGGTAGGTATGTTTTGTTATCAACTGCTGCTGTCTTTACCACTTGTTTACTCAAATGTAATTTTTGTCAAACTGAAAACATGTTATATTCTTAGCAAACTTTAGACATCACTGCATTTTAGATCTTTTCTTTTTCAATTCTTTTAATCATTACTGAATACTTTGTCATATTGTCTGCATTGAGTTTCTTTTGGTCAATGATATCAGTTCTCTTCCCAGAAGCAAATTCTATACCTTATGCTTTAATCAAATTACTCTGACCAAAGTAATTTTTTGTTTAGTGATTGCTTTCTAATTTCAAGTACCTCATCCTTTCCTTTCCTGGCTAGCTGCCTTCAGCCTTGTTAAATGTGGTCTTTTTGAAATCATAGCCCTTTTTGTTTTCCATTACTGTGTTTGTTCCTGTTTCTTCTAGTCTAACTATTCTTTAAACTTGTTTTTCAGCAAATATTTTTTCTTCATCTTGTTCCATTAAAGAATTATCTCTCTCTTACCCCATGAAAATGCCTTCCACATTCATGCATGCTTCAAGAAATATTGTGCACTATTGAAACAGAGATGGTAATCTTTGTTTACTCCTACCAGTTTAATATTTTATGCAGATCTGCTGATGTACTCTCTTCTGATGTTCGGGTTGTTGACAGTGATAGCAAGCAGAATCAAGTCCAATATTAATGCCTAAAGGATAACCAGATTTTGAAATGAGACTGATCACATTCTCTAGATTCTCCTTTTTGCCACACTTGGAGATGAGCATGACATTTTCATTTTTGAAGACATCAGGATACTTTTATCTTTCAAAGACAACAGGGAGTAGTCTTATAATGATGTCACCAAAGTCCTTTAGAACTCATGGCTTCATCCTGTCTGATGCATGTCAGGGGAAAATGTGCCATTTAGATGACCATTTGATTTAAATTCCAGAATTTGTATTTGCATTGCTTTTTTTGCCACTATTTGTATTCAACACACAATACTTTATCATATTTTTTTATTTTCTTTTTTCCTTTTTTTTTATGATCTGATAATTTTTTATTTATCTATGTTTCACAATTAAAATTGTGAAATGGAGGAATTAATATTTTTGTCTGCTACTGTTACACTTAGCTTCTAAGCAAGGACATGTTTTATGTTCTAGGTTGAACAATATAACTTATAAGAAACAGCATGTGATTTTCACATAACCGACCCTGTTGTTTTTCTTTCTTCCATGTTTTACTTTTCTACTGTGCTGTTACTACAGTGACTACTTGTTATAGCACTTTTTTACACTAATCTTGCTATTATTTGTGGTGAAATCCAAAAATATATGAGATGTCAATATCTTGCATTCTCAGTAGTAACTTAAGCTGGAGTTCTGTCTATTCACATATGTGTGGATTTGACGTTGATTATTTTACTAAGCTCTTTAGAACAGAATACTTAAAAAAATGAGATTATGGTATTTTCTCTTATTTAAATAGGTCAAATACTACATAGAGATATGTAAGTCTTACTGAATCCTGAAAATATAATTAAAAAATAGAACAAAAATTCCAAACTTTAAAAAAAAAAAAAAGGCAAAACAAAAAACTCAAAGAAGAAAACATCTTAACTTGGTATTAATGCAATAAGTAATTGACAACCTCCAGTAACTCATTGTTTTAAAAATGCTTATCATGAGTTCCCTTCCTTACTAAAAAGTCAATATCTCTGTGCCAGGAACAGAGTTGCAGAAAGACAAAAGGCCAAAAAGCATTAGAAATTGACACACACTATGACTATACATTTTTCAAGGATCTTTGCTCTCTCTGAGGCTTTTCTGGTATTTCAACACATAGGAAAAATGTAATTTGCCTTTTAAAAATGTCCTGTTACTTATGCGTAAAGACAAGCACAAAAAAAATTTATAGATGCACCTGACTGAACTTCATGTATTTCACTGAAGCATCAAAAGTGGGAGCACACTCACTTTAGACTTTTTCTATAATCAGTGGAAACCAAAAAGGACAATTTAGTGAGCTGAATCATCCTGTGGACTGTTTATCTATCTTCATTGTTTGTAAATGACATGGAGAACATCTGGCCTCCCATTAAATGCATTCAATTTGAAAAATTATGAAACTTTAGATGTCAAAACTGTTACTGAGGAATCTAAATGTCATCATAATGGTTAAACATTTTAATCTGTCTTTTTTTGCAGACCCATTTCTATGTCAATAAATAAATAAAATTATAGGAATTATTTCTCAACTCTATTTAACTGATTAACACTACAGCAAAATACAATTTGTGGTATTTGGATGAGTTCCATGTTTTTATTTCCACTTTAAATATTTTAAATCTTTATATTTTATAATTAAAATATTTTTATTGAATCTACTCTTTTAGTTTCTAAGTATGTTAAACAGTGAATGACTTCTAGTATAGAAACTCCTTGAACACATTCTGTCCATATGCATACAGAATTTATCATGTAGGTGTTCATATTGAACAACTAAGCAAATAAAGAAATGCCCCAGAGACTCTTATCATAACACTGAACTGTCATACTTCATTTATTGTTATATAATTGCAAAGATTGTTTATCCATTCTTGCTCTATTTATCTAACACCACCTTCTTTAATGTTCAAGGTCAGAGTGGCAGAAGAATTACATTTCTGGAGTACTTCTCAGTTAATTGGACTGAAATGGCTGTCTGTAATGAAAATGTTTTAAAGCACAAGTAATGTTCCCTTGTGACGCAGACATTACATTGTGAGTAGAGGTTTAGTACAGGTATATTATCACTAGTGAGATGACTTCTGTATTTTATGAATTGCATGGCAAATGTTTTTTAGCAAAAACAAAATAACATTTATTTAGCATCAACTCTGTTATTAGCTTGGGGAGTATTTTTTTAGTTGCTTTGTTGTTGGTTTTTTTTTTTCCTTGTTTTAATGTTATCAATGTCATATTTATTAATTTTTAGTCTTCACGTATAAGCATTCCAAAGGTATGTCAAATGTCTGCAGTTATGTTCACTTGCTTTATGGCTACTTGTACAAGAAAAATAGTTTTATTTAATTTCCAGATTTTTCAGAACTGAATGTGTGTAGTGATTGTAGTACAAAATAGGTTTAATTTCTTAATATAAAAAGGGATAAGACTGAAGGTCCACCGAGCCTATCATTTTGTTTTTGACATGGCAGCCAAAACCAAGTATCTAAGTAAGAAAACAAGAAGATGATATATGACCCTTCCATATATGTATCTTAAACTCCATCCATTTCCAAATGACATTTTCACATAGCTATCAATAATACCAACATGGTGCCACTGTGTAGTAACTTAAAGTTAATATTATTTAAATATAAAATTTGGATATCTCTTCCCATGTGTTTCATTTTACATTACATATTGAAATAATTTCACTTCCTATGAAATCTAACATAACTTTGACAGAAAATTCAGTCTGAGCATCAGCAGTGCATGTGTCTTCATTCTGCTCTTGAATCATGTTTCAAGGAATGAGTGGTATCAAATAAGTGCTATGCCTTTTTATTTGTTGACATCTCTACCTGTAAAAATGTTGCATGCTACAAGAATGGACATTAGATTTAACCATGCCTTTTTTTTTATTTTTTTTTCATATGGACGTGTGTATAGTAGAACAGTGAGCACAGAATTGAGATAGATTTGACTTTTTTACATAAAACACTAAAGAATATGCTCCTAAGTCTATGGTTTCCAGGACACAAGCACACTGAACATGTTTGGGGTTTTTTCTCTCAATTTCTACACAATAAAACTGGAGTAGTCAAAGTGTAAAACACTGTATTGGTGATCTAAAGCATAATCCAACCTTTTCTACAGATCACAAAAATTATTGAAATAAGATATTTGGTATTCTAGACCTCTTGCCAGTTATTGTTATTGTTATTGTTACTTTGATTTTGATTTTGGTTTTGGTTGGTTAGTTTGGTTTTCGTGTGTGGGGGTTTTTTTTAATTATTTATTTTTATTTTAATATTTGGATTGCAAGGCCTTCAGGAGAGGTCAGTCCCCCAGCAGGTAGTTCCTTTATTCTGATTTTAGCCATCTAAAGGCTAGCTATCTAGTGAGGTGTTCAACTCTAATGAGGAATGAGTGAGAGAGTGGGAGAGAGATGCCTCTACCAAGCAGAGTTAAGTTTAAGTGACTAAACTGTAAATGGCTGAAATTACTTGTAGTGAATTCCAGCCTTAAGAAGTTTAACGCATTTCTGAGCACATTTTAATACTTATAGGTACAGAGATACAGTTAATAAGAAAGGAATAGTAAAATCTGGGCTGCTTAAGGTAGAACCATAGGACTCTAATTCTGTTTTGCCTATGTTTGACTTTGCATTTTGTTAGCAGGCATAAGTTTGTCCTCAATCCCTTGTTGGTAAGGTGTTTAGTGGTATTTGATATGTCATCATTTGTATGAGCACAGAGAATCAGGCAACTAAAGATCCCACTGTACACTTCATTAGACTGGTTCCTGTTGTCATGGCTTCATTCCAGCTTGGGTGAATAAGTTCTGTCTACCTATATTTCCTGGGATTTCAATTGGATGTTCTATTTTTCCAGACTTTCTGCTTCAGTTTGTTATGTAATGTCTATGTGTGTTCTTCAGTCTTTACTGCATTTCAGTGGTAGGTGAAGTGAATACTAATAACACTCTCAGAGGCTAAATGAACAAGTCCTATACAACACCTGGCGTTCCAGTGATGAGAAAGGTTACAAAAGAGAAGAGCAAAGGTCATTAATTCATCCTGAATCTTTGTCAGTGTTCACTTAGAGTATGTGAGTCACATGATGTGAAACATTTTCTTTGTAATGAAGTACTGTGACATAATGTAAAGGACTAATGAAATAAGCAATTATATATATAAAGACAATGAAAAAAACTTCTGATGCAATATATAAGAAATGCAACACTATGGAGTTCTTTAAAAGATTATGTCATAAGCCATGACCACTGGTGGGATCTGTGATGGCTTCATCCAACTTCCTTTGAACTTTGGGGGACCAGTGACAACATGTTAACCAACGGCTGTCTGGAGACAGTGACCCAGCCATGTTGGTATGCAAATATGACTATAAGTCAATCATTACTCTATAAATAGTAGACAGCTCAGGGACCACTGAGCTCTCCTGCACAGCCACAGGCTACACACCAGGATCTCCTCTTTAGTAGGGTTGCCTCTCAATGGTGTTCCTCGAGGTTGAGAGATTGCTTGCCACAACAAATAGTCAATAGGCTCTATTTGCTTTTAAGGGGTAAATGATTTGCTGCTTTGGCCTAATGTAATAAATAATCTGGAATAAATAAATTGGAATGTTAAAATGAGAACATCAGCATATGCACACAGATACACTTCCCCTCTGTTTGGATGCTAAGTGTTACTTAAAGATAATAAAGTATTCTATAGTATCCTGCAATCTTTTATTTCCGTCTCAAAACCTCAACCTCTTTCCTGCATCAGTAGTTAACGATTCAATATATCTGTAGCCTGAACCTTGCACACCATATCCAAGCTGCCAGATATGGAAAAGTTATTGAGCTCATACCATCCTCTCTGTCCATGTCCTGATATCACATTCATGAGCAGATGCACGTAAGTGCTTTCATCATCAGTTTTCTTTCCCTTTTGTATCCCACAGCTACATCTCTTTCTGATTCCTCAGGTATGACAAGGAACTATGACACATTTCTTCCTATCTGAACAGTTGTGATGAGAGTCTAGGAGTCTGTGTCAGGAACCTAATAGTACAAATATAGCCCAGGTTGATTTTACTTCGTCTTTGACATTAAATGTTTATTATAAGGAGATAGAATCACCTTCAGGGGAAATGCAAAACATTAGTCCAAATGTTTAGTTTGTTAAAACACAAATAACAAAAGGACTGAAAGAACACAGGAATCACAGGATAGGAAACTGGAGAAAGAGTCATTGTCTCTTTGTAAAAATTAAAAAAAAAAATAGTTTCTTTTTGTGTGTCACATTTCTAGTGTCATAGGGAGTAACATTATCTGAAAAAACACTGAATTCTCTGAAACTGTTCCGAGAACACTGACATTGGCTACAGACTTAGCTAAAAAGAAAAATAAATCCTAGTAGTACAAGAATGACATTTAGCTTAATTTACTTTAATCTCATCATTCAAAGAAAAATAATGAAAAATATGAAACTGAATAATCTTATAACTATGTCATGTAAAGTATTTTGTTTACATAAGTGACTTTTGAAATCTGTGTTTCAAGTAAGATGCTGACCACATCATGTCTATGAATGTTCCTGAACCGTTGTATCAAAAGAGCTTATTTCTTACAGAGAAGATATCATCGGGTTTACAGCACAGAACTTGGCCCTTTCCACTAAATGCACTATAGGTGATGCTGACAGCTTTAATGTTTCAGAGAAAACTATACAGTCAACCACATTTGGTAAATTTCTCTATGTGAGTCTTATCCTCTGGACCCAAAGTCTAGAGCATGACCCAGAGTAAAGTGCTGCCTGCCTTAGCTGTGTTCTTTTCTCCAGGCACAGATGAACAAGATATGATCAAAAATAGGTAATTTTAAGCTGGAAAATCTTCTGTGAATGAGGTATGAGGGAACTAATGTGACTGTGTCACAAACTTCTTCAATTATATGAAATATGAAACTTCTTCAGTTATATGAAATAAAGCTCACACAAGCTATGGATGAAGTGCAATCAACTGTTTTAGATCTTTTTTGTAGCTCACTTCACAGATGCTAAGTTACCTACAAAAAAATCTTTTCCTACACTGCTGGTATAATGAGACATAATTTACAATGACATGTAATAAATGAAGAAAAATTGATATTGTGTTTTTTACAAGTGGTTCCAAGCTTCTTCTAATTTTTTTTTAAGTAGTTTTAGGTTTCTTTTAAATTTCTTTAAGGAGCTTGAGAAGATAGCAAAATAACAAATCATAGGTATACACAGCCCAGTGCCTCAGTTTTCACTATATCACTGTACATATTCAAATATGAGAGGAATTTGGGAATTACTCTTCTCACTTATCCATGGCTTCATTCTGAATTTTAAAATCTCTTCATTATTTGTTCTCTCTCCTTTCTCTTCATCTAGCTCTTTAGTTGTACAGGTCCTCAAAGAATGATAGCTGCATTCTTACTTCCTCTCTCACTTACGCTTCATTTATTTAGCCAGTGTAAGAACACTGTTATGTAAGATGAATTAACTATCTCCATTAATTTACAGCATATTAATGCTAAATATAAACCAAGCATGCTCAGGTGCAAAGTGCCTTAAGATGTATTGCCTCTCTCATAACTTTACAGCTGTGAGTATGGGAGGACCTAGTGGGACTTTACATTCTAACTGGCTAAATAGTGACTTTCCTGGGCAAATTTAGAAGTCCCTTTTATAGACTCTCTATCTCGAGACTGTGTCAGCATTTGTTTCCTTCTTTTTCTAGGAGTATGTTATTCTTTAAAATCACAGTCTTACCTTGCTTTTTTGCATAATGACACTGAGGTAACATGGTTTCTTTAAGAGTGCAGCTAATATTTTAAAGTTCTGATAGTATTTAGAAAATAATACCATACTACATATGAATATTAATAGTGCCTTTTGATTTCTTGTAACATAAGTAACATGGAGAAACGTACAAATAGTTATAAGAATACAAAAATTTCACATACACACCCCTCAAACCAAAGAGATAAAATATACAGTTTGCATATGCTTAATTTTTTAAAATTATTTTAATGGGGACATATAATTTCTACCATGCAGATTTCAGGTGAAAACAAACAAGCAAGCAAACAAACAAACAAACAAAACCCTAAAAACTAAAAGGATAAGTTTCGGACATCAAATTCCCCCCATTTTTTTCACCACAATCTCTGTCATTTGTGGATTATGCCAGAAACTAGGCCAACAAAAAAACTGCATCACATCCTCTTTTACTACTTTAGACTCTTTTTGAGTTCTCTCATGAACAATTTCAGAATTTTTGTTTCAAACTTTCCTATGTGATTGCATGGGTCTTGTGGTGGTTGTTATTTGTTGGGTTTTTTTCTGATTGACTATAGTAAGGAAAATATGAGGTACTTCTTTTCTTCTGAGTGACGAAGAGACTAAAGACATACAATCCTTCTTATTAATAAAACATTTATGTCTTTAGTCTCTTCGTCACTCAGAAGAAAAGAAGTTCCTCATATTTTCCTTACCGTGTGTTTCTGCAAGACCTAAAAGTACCATCAGCTCTGGAAAACTCTTCTTATTAGTTTTTTTCTCAGCTCATATAAAAACAATATAGTGTTGAGTTTGTGAGTATGCTGAACCTCAGATTTTGTTACACTGCTGTCTAGAAATATTTTTCAAAGACAAATATGGACAGTATATAATTAACTTCATACTCTTTAATATATGTCTTACATAATTTATCTATGAAGAGATAATTCAAATTTGATTTGGTATAGGATTTGTTCTTGAGAAATGAGCACGTTTTTAGGTTAGAGAATCACAGAAGGAAGTAACAAAAAATGAATAAAATGAATACATGAACAAAAATTGTATAACAAAGGTAATGATTAGTAAAGGTAGTGATAATACTGCTAGGAGAAAAATAGGTTGGAGTTTCTAATGAATTGTAGGAATAGGTTCTTTCATGATAAGAAAAATACACATAAGAACAGACTGTGCAATTTCAGATAACAAGAATACTTCTTACATTAAAAAGCAGATTCATTTGGGGATTTATTTAAAACAAATAGGATTGATAAGAAAACACCAAATGGCCTAAGTAATTTTAAAAATGCCATAAGGAATTGTTTCCAAGAGTTCAGCCAAGAGAAATTGTCATTTTACCATATTCAAGAGGGATGCCTTCCTGCTTTGAAATCAGACAAAAAATCAAGTACTTTATATGGAAACACAAATTTTGTTCTCATTTTGACTTTACTAAAGAACAATAATTACTTTGATGTTCTGTTTAACTTTGTGCATTTTTCAGGTAGTCTTACACGAATAAAAAATCACAATCAACATAGAAGTTTCTTCTCTTTACAATACAATGAAACATATTTCAGGGATACATTAGAGATGAACTCAAGCATTTAAGAATAATTTGAAAGTTCATAACTGGGGATAAACTGATTTGTAATCTATAGAAATTATTTGCTCTCTACTTCTATCTGCTCTAACACATTTGATATAGGCAGTTAGTATCTGTTTCTGTTGTCTTCATTATCTGAACCTGGTCAAAGTCTGATGAGTAGCTTGCTGAGGCTATAAACAGGAAGATGAGGTGAATGTCTAGCCAGTCAAACAACTGAATACTGTAAAGGTCGAAGTGGAAGTACACTGTTATAATTAATAGAATATATGAGGCAATAAAATAATCTTAACTGTGTTGTGAGTCAATAATTATGAGAAAGCAGCATGCTGTAATTCTGCATAATTGTAATGAGAATGAGAAATAATATTGAGTTTAAACAAATCTGGATCTATGTAGATGTAGCATTTGTAATGCAAATCTCTTCATTCTGATAAATGTAATACAGGACATCATAATTTTTGGTCAAAGGAGGAAGAATACCCCACTAGAGTTTTAGATTTTCAGTCCCATAGGAGTTGGTATGGTCTATTGAATCTAACTGAACAAATTCCCTATGCAGTCAATGAACAGGCAAACAACTCTGATGATATGCAGGGGTGAATAAATCAATCCACATAATTCTGATGCTTTGCCCTTCCACTTAATGTATCTGTCCTTTCAATGCCTTCACAGAATGCTGTTTGCATTTGTTTTCTACTTCTTCCTCTTAGAATACAGAGGAGCATGGGAAATCACAGAATCATGGAATCATAGAATGACTTGGGTTAGTAGGGATTTTTAAGATCACTTAGTTCCAAACCCCCTGCCATGGGCAGGGATACCATCCATTAGATCAGGTTGCTCAGGACCGCATCCAACCTGGCCTTGAGCACTTCCAGAAATCCACTTCTCTGGGCAATCAGTTCCAGTGCCACACTACTTTTAGTTTAAGATAATTCCCCCATGTCTTATCAGTATCTGCCTGTGTAAAAAGTTGCTCTCCCCAGTTTTTTTTTTTTGTTTGTTTGTTTGTTTTTTTTTAATAAGCCCCGGTTAGTTACTGAAAGGCTACTAGATGGTCAATCCCAAGTCTCTCATATGTATGTGCCACTTGGAACCTTGGTCCTTCTAGGAGACAGGCACAGAATGGAGAAGCATGACTGTTTGCTATTACATAATACTTGTATAGTGAAAGCACACACTTGTGAATTAGGAATCTACCTTCTAGGCTGAGAAAGACAGAGTTTAGCTCTCCTATTCTACAGGTACTTCTCCATTAGATCATGAATATCATAAGTATTTCCAGTGCACCTTGGGATGATGCGACTATAGGTACTCAGGAATACAGAAACCAATTAAAGGAAAATTATGCCAGATGATTTACCTAGAGGAGAGGAAGACTTAAAATTCAGAATCCATGCCTGCAATTTTTTTTTTTTATTATTATTGTTATTCAATGATGATTCCAAATGAAATACACCTGGTTCAAAAGTTGCATGAGACTGAACTGCTGTACTATATCAAGTGTGTTTTACATGAGTTAAAGAAAAATGCATATGTGATGAGAATATTCATCTAATAAATATAAAATATGAAATGTTTTATTAGTTCATTTAAAATTACATTAACACTTGTAATCCAAATTATGTTCCTGTTGCAACTGTCTCTCATTAATAATACAGTTGCAATCATTATACACAAATCTCCTAATATCTGCCCTTTCCTGTGGTGTTATGGTCAGTCTTTCAAGCACCCCCAGCCTGAGGTCAAGGTCCGTCTTCCTCAAATGGGTGGTTACACTGAGACATCAGTGCCCTGTGTTTTTACTACAAGGACATTGATGGTGAGAGTTATTTCTCCCTCACTTTAAGGTCAGCTTGGAGTTACTTGCTTTTTTTCAAGCCATCTACTGCTGACATATATTACTTGTTGGTCCAAGACTTTAACTGTATAATGATTACTGTTTTGCTAAAGCTTTACCGCATGATGCCTAAAATCCTGGAAGATAGGCACTCAGACAAACATTAATGGAGAAAGATAGACGACACCTTTATTGGGAGATCGGAGGCTTTGGGCCTCCGCTGGGCCTACAAAACACGCGTTGTTTCAACAAGGATCTCTGCGTCCAAAAATCCCCGAAGAACCCCGCCCTCAGTGAGGTTACAGTTTTTATA
>JAWWEE010000001.1:65291628-65336147 GCA_035221455.1 Xenops minutus
AATCTCCTCCCAGAACCCCGCCTAGTTTCTAGCCCCTTCTAGCTAGCCCATATAAAACCGTTGTACTCTAATAAATTGTTGGCCATTCCACGTTACCCTGCGTTTGCGTGTGGGGTGGCTCGTCCCGTTTTCCCCACAGATCTGTGGCACTTAACAGGGATAACAAACTAATCAATACAACTGTATCCAGAAGCCTACACTATAAGTTAAAAAAAAAATAATATCACTCAGAAACCTTAGAATGGTTATTTTATATCCCTGAAGTGTTGTGTCATGTGTTTCAGAGCATGATCAATAAATAAAAGACAGTAATTTAAGCTGCTGTTAATGTCAGACCTTAGCTCTGGTTCAGTTTGTCCAATGAAGCATTAAGAATAACAGACATTTCAAATATTTTCTATTGTAAGCAACAGTAAATGGAAACAGGAAATATGTAGGATGATTATATATTTTGTTCAGAAAGCTGTGGAAAAGAAGGAATTCAGTTATAAGTTAACTAGCAGTGTAAGACAGTTATCTTTGAAATGAACATGATGAGATAAATCATCTGGCTTAACGAAAAAATAAAAACAACATCACTTCCATAGGAGTATATTATTTGCCTCGTGGAAATAGAAGGGATGGTGGACTATTACTTAAAAGGTTAAATAAAAATAGAGTCTGGAAAAAAAACATTAAGGAGAATAAATAGGTACACTGTACATGTTAGTGAACAGCTTCCCCCTACTGATATGTAAAATGAAGTGTAAATTTCTTGTGGCTTTTTCAAGATAATGTCTGCGTCTTTTTTTTTTGTGTGTGTGTGTGTGTTTTTTTGTTTGTTTAGTTTATTTTTCAAACTATAACATCTATTTAAAAAAAAAAAAAAAAGAGATTTTGGGATGCAAATAATCCTTGTTCCCAGTGACATTAAAATGAGATTGTCAACATCTGTCAACTGAGTGGTGTGAGCCTGTGAGGACAGATTAACACTTTTTCGTTTACAGAGATAAAGATAAGAACAATATAGCCACCAAGACATTTTAAACTCTGACTCATTTTTCTTTTCCAGCCATGACTTCAATCAAGGAAGCAAAAGCAATGTGCTTATTAGCTATTGTGTTTCTACTCAGTAAAGAGGGCATAGAAACAAAATGGGTTCACTCATCCAAGTTAAAAACTTGACAAGATGAGGTGTAAACTCTGTGACCCTGATCAAACATTCACTTCTAGATTTTAGAATCATAAATTCAAAGAAAGTCCTGATTAGGAAGAGATCCAGGAAGATCCTCAAGTCCAATTCCAGACTCCACTCAGGGCAAAATAAAAGTTAAACTATATTTCTAAAATATTTCTTGAAAACTGATGGTGTTGAGGCCATGACCACTTCCCTAGGGAGCTTTTAGCAGTGCTTGACAACCCCCTTACTGTAGAACTGTTTTCTAATATCTAATCTGACTCTCACCTACAACAGCTTCAAGTCAATCCTTCTTGTCCTATCACTGGTTACCAGAGAGAAGAGATCTGCACCTCCCTCTGCTCCCTGCATGAGGAAATTGCAGACAGTAGTGAGGCCACTCCCTTCCCAGTGTCTTCTTTTTTTAAGCCCAACAAAACTCATGTCCTCTGTCACTCTTCATAATTTGTGTCCTCTAGACACTTCACCATCTTTGCTGGAGGTGATGATGTAGGGGGCAGACTAGTCTGACCTTGGTGACCCCTGTAACATAGATGTCACTGTCCTTTTAATTCCTGGATCTCACATCTGTTGTGTAAGGACACCTGGAAAGACAAGGTAGACAAGAAGGAGGTTCTCTCACTTCCCCTGGCAGACATTTGTTTCCATTCAACTCTACCCCTCAAGCTCCTTTCTTGAATTCATTGTATGAAAATTTTATGTATAACCATAACTCATTTCTGCTGTATGTGAATAGACACACCTTTTTGCATGTGTGTAAGACTAAACGTGGCGAAATCATAACAGGCTCATCATGGGAAAAAAATACTAAATTTATTCTGTTGTTTACAGTTCTATTGGTGATTAAAAATAAACTTGTATGATGTACAATTAATTTTAATATGATGTGTAGTCCATGTATATTCTTTCATTATTCATAGGCGCAGAGAATTCAGACACTTCTTTTCCTCCAAACTTTTAAAGAAATATTGCTCTTAATGTCATAATGATTCTGAAGTTTCTCTCCCTTTAGTTTTTCGGATTTTGTTTTCTTCTCAATTCCACAGGCTTTTTGGGTTTGCTTATAAATGCCAGAATATGCATAAAAGGTTGTCTTCCTTAGAGGCAAAAAAAATTCAGACTAAGTAGGGAAATAACACATTTGTATGAAGTATACGTTTCAAATATCTCCTAACTAGATCTCATTTTTTTTTTTTTTCCCCTCTTTGGCTCTTAATTGACACATTTGTAGCATTTTTTTCTGTACAAATTACCATACTAAGCAGAAAGTGACAAGACTGACCTGAACTAGACATTAGAGTCAGTATTTTCAGGCTTCATTTCATTATCACCTTAGAGAAAAAAAGCACAAAAGTTACATTTTGATATAATTAATCCAATACAAAGTTTAATGTCAAAATACAGATTAAAAACAAAGAGTAATTTCAAAAAGATTTAGTGAAGTAGACTCTAGTATGTGCCCTTAAAATAAATATTTATATTCTCATTGACTCAATGATCCACTTTCCATAACCATATTCTGGCAGTAAATCTACCTAGAATGTCTTAGATTCTGATGATATCTGAAACTTAGCTTCATTAGCATTAAGACATTGAGACTGTTTTCTTTCTATATCTCTTTTTTTTCTAAAAGAAAAAAAAAAAGTCAAAAAAACACAGAAAAACTATAAATGGAATGTAACTCATGCAGAATATTTTCTGTCTAGCCTAAACACATGTAATTACAGCACAGCATCTGTAGGCTTTCATTAGAGTCAAGTGAGATATACTAGCATGGAAAGATTTTCATCTGCAAATTTCTGCAGCACCATGACTTTATATTGTCACATATTTCCAACTGAAGAACCTTTATAAACACTGATTGCTCTGCCTTTGATTTCTTAAACAGGTTACAAAAGATGTTTCAAACAAAAAGTGGACTTCTGAGGGTCTTTGCAGTTACAGTTCTTGGAAATGTAGGTCCAACAAGAGAAACTCTGATTAGACAGGGGACTACAAAAACATTTTGAGTTCTTTAGCTCTGTCATAGCCATCTATTACAGAACAAGTTTTATTTCATTATTTGTTGGATTAAAAAGTATTGCAGCAAGTTCACCTTGGGCCATAATTTCCATAACTGGCTCTTGCATGCTTTGTATTAATTGTCACATTTATTGGATTACTTTAAAAAAAAAAAAAAAAATTCTAATGCAGCATCTAATATAACCTGCATATTAAAGTTTCAATTCTTATTTTACCCTTCTTCAGGTAGCCAGATTATGGGGAAAAATTGCTCTTTTCATAACCAAGATTTCACTGAGCAACGTACTTCATAAAGCAATTTAAAGGGAGAAAACTAAAACAGAAACATCAAGTCTTAGGTATTTTTTCTTGTCCTTCAAAAAATAAGCAAGGCCCTTTATTATTTTTTTTTTAGTAAGGATTTTTATTCAAGTGCTTACCTTGCTGCTCTAGATAAAATGTTATGACTTTTTGAAGTCATTTAATTTCAAAAAGAGCTAATGTGAGTGTATCTTAGAAGTGATACTTCACAGGGCAGATTTTGTATTCTCTTCCTTTAGCAATTTAATTCAGCCAATAGATTCAGGGAAGTAGCTCCTCATGCCCATGACCTTTCAAGTCAAAAATTGAAAATTGCAATGGCCAGTATTGCTTCAAGTTACCATATGGCCATTTCCATTCTGAAATGTCCAGTTGACCTCTCTGGCAAAATGATACTTCGCTTAAGTGGTACTGTGTTCTGGAATGTAAAAGTATATGATTGATTCCAACAGGTAGAAAAAGAAAGCAGGTTATCCTACCTATGTTTCAAATGAACATGTGGGAATATTTGATGGAAGTTTAGATTCTGTTGCAACTATTTGTGTGGTTTTAAGTAGTTTACTGACTGTATTTACTTGTTCTAATAAATTCCTATATTTTTCAACACCATAGTCATGAAAAATATAAAAATGGCAAGAGGGTTTTTTCTAATAAATTGGTCTGAGCATCTTATGTTTAATTTTTCTGATCATCTAGAAATATATTTTATATTTATATTTATTTATTTGTATATATATATTTATTTTATATTTGTTTTTATTTTATATATTATACATGACAACAGCTAGACAAGAATTATGTGATTAGAGTGGCTTGAAATTTGGAATGGGAATAACTGAGCCTAAAGCCCATGCTGAAAAAGGATGGGGAAGAGTCTGGAAATAAAGACAAGTAGAAAAATATACAAATGTTCAGATTGAAAGACATCATGTTAGTCCTAATTTATAATGAGGAGAGCACAACAATTAAAACAACTTCAGAAATACGTGAAGTTTAAAGAGAACACCATTCTGGTCAGATTGGGTAACAATCATTCATAGATTTTTTAAGTTCCACACAAGCCATCATCCCCCCAATTATGAACTTGTTTATGGAAGTTCTCAAAGAACATACAGAATAGATAATGACTTTCAGTAGAAAAATTACCTTTGGAGTGCAGAGAAATTACATTGTTTGATGAAATGAATGTCCCTTGCAGGGCAAGTGTCCATAAAGGTTAGAGTTAGGGTAAAGAATTAAAGAATGACTCCTCAAATACAATCTCAATACGGAATTTGTATTTCTTCAATTGACTTTCATCTAAAAACAAACACACAAACAAACAAACAAACAAACAAAAACAAACGAAAACAAACAACCTATGATATGTCTCTCATGTATATGTGCCTCAGTCAATACCTGTGCTTTCTCCCATAGTGCCATTTCACTTGTTCTACGGCATCTGAGACATCTGCACAGACCCGGCAGATAGGATATGACTTTGGGAAGTTCAGCTGGTACCCAGAAGCTTCTCAAATGCATGACATGATTAAAGCAAGTCCTATATTTAGACATTTTAATTTAGGTTTCTAAAATATGATTATGAATCCTCCACATCAAGACATGACAGAATCATAGATTCAGAGAATGGGTGAGGATGTTTCCTGATGTGTTTCCTGATGTTCAGATGGAATCTCCTGTGTTTCAGTTTGTGCTGATTGCCTCTGGTCCTCTTACTGGGTACTGCTGAAAAGAATCTGACTCCATCCTCATTGCACCCTGTCTTTGGGTATTTACATATAACGATGAGATCCCCCTGAGGTGATCAAGGCTTCATAGTCTGACCTCTCTCAGCCTTTCCTCATATTCCAGTCCCTTCATCATCCTTGTGGCCTTTCTGTGGACTTTCTCTGGCATGTCCTTGTCTCCTTTTAGCTGAGGAGACCAAAACTGGACACAGTGTTCCAGGTGTGACATCACCAGTCCTAATATAGGGGACGATCACCTCCCTTGATCTGCTGCGACAGACTGAACTGCAGAATAAATTCAATCCTATTTGGGAGTGGAAAGTACTCAAGCACTCATCTCCCTCCTTGCAGGTTATTTTATTTCTTTATATATTAAAGAAAACAGAGTTTTGTTTTAGAATTACAGTATTCAAGCAATTATGTTGTCTTCTAAAGAATGATAGGTGAGACTTGATCTACTTGAGTGGCACAAATCTGAAATATCTAGCTTAAATTTACAGAGAAAATGATCCTAAAATTGTAGGATAAAGTTAAAAATTTGCTAAGAATATAAAATCTTTAACTGTATGGCATATTTTGTACCATGTGTTTTATTTATCTCACTGGAATTACCTTTAGAGATTACCGCAGTAATTATTGTTTGTCAACCACAGAAGCGTGTAAGTGTCTGGGACAGGTGATTTCCAAGATAGAGTACCTACAAATAGGCAGAAGGAATTTTAAACACATAATTTGTTTACTTATTTATTTTTATTCCAATCTTTTGTCTTTTTTAGCACTAGTACAAGTGCTATCACTCCTTGAGGACACTTTCATTTTTCTTAACAAAGGGTACATGCACTCTACCAGAAAACCCGGATTCTATGAGAAAGAGGGCACTGTTTAAGCAGTCCAGTAAATCTTTATCTTTCTTATTCTGTCCTTATTCTGTCTTTCTTTCTTTTTAAGACACAGAGTATGTTCTGCAGTGTCTTGAGACTGTGTTTAGCATTCCCCCACTGATATCACCAGCACTACAACAGGGAAAACTCTATTTTGCATACTAATCACAATCTCCATTTAGTTACTCTTTTATCATATATTACTGAATTCTCTTCTGTTTTGTTCCTTAGTATTAAGTGTGTTTATTCCTCATAGTATAAAAAGTTTTCCCTCCCAATATCTAATACATTTAATTAGTTGAAAATTAAGCTTTTTCAGGTAGTTTCTTTATAGTAACATGCTACAACAGTGTATCTCCTTAGACCTTGACATATACAAGGAAACAGACACAAAAGGGTGCCTCACAGGCCAGTTGAAAAGCAGTAGTATCCTCCTTCCCTGCAACAAAAGCATATCTATAAACACAAGTTCTTTCAACAGCCTGAATTGTCCAATTGCGAGATATGCCCCTGAAATGTTGAAAGAAACATGGAAGAGTGTAAAACCCTTAAATGTCATACTGCAAGCGATGGATTGGCATGAATTTTCCATTAAGTTCCAAGGACAATTCATGCATTACATGAATCACTAGGACAGTTTACAACATATAGCAAGTTATTTAAGGCCACTACATTTATCTATATATATTTATTTTTTTTTTTAAACAGATCTTGCTCTTTTGGGATAACTCCCATTGATACAACCAAAATTATGACTGTAGTTAATTGACACAATTTACCCACAGCTCTATCCCACTTTTAGGCTGAAATTCAGCTCCTATAGAGAAGGAATCTACAATACTGTTGTCTAAGCAATGTTTAACTCTCCTTACCATTTTACAAGGATCTAACAAATGCATTTGTCAGAATTTAGAAAACTATTTGCACCTTCTGCACATTCCTTCTACTTAGCTAGGATTTGCAAGTAGATTAAAAATTAATTTCTATGAGCTTTCTTAATAATCTCAAGAAATCTCGCCCATTGTTTGCCGGAAATACCAGTTAGTAAGAAAACTTGGAGAAATCTGAATAACTTCAAGAAAAATGTTCTTTCAAATGGTGGGTAAGATTTTCAAAACACTTAGTCGTTAGTCTAACTCTGCTCTTTTCAAATTCTGGTTTACATATTTTCATGTTGCCTCAGGAAAAAAAAAAAAAAAATCTCAGCAGCAGCACTTTGCGGAAAACTTGAAATGTGCCCTTTGGCATTTGTATTAGTATTGTAAAAAAGTCTCAGTTCAATTCATGTGAGACAGTTGTTTTCTGCTTGAAGTACACAAACAGCTTTAATTTGAATATTAGAAACTTAAGCAGTTATACCATATGCAGACCAAGGAAATACTTATATAATCAGTGAAGAATACTATTTAGTAAAAAATGAGCAATGGATAACATACAGAGAGCCCTTTAGACCTGTTTTTGACTTCCTAAAACCATAAAGAAATGTACTTGTCAGATTGCATTGCAAGCAGATTTACCTAAACAATTAATGAAACAGAGCTGATAAAACTTTAACTAATTATTCCCAATTTTCTTTCAGAAGAAAAGAAATTAAGATTAATTTTCCAATAATCTGTAAAGTAGTGTTTAGGATAATGTGATTATATTGTTTGATTGCATTAGTTCAGGAAACAATCACTTAACAGGTTTAGCACTGAAAATAACCTACTATAAACATCCAACCAGGGCCTCTATTACCTCCTGTGTGAATCATGTCCTTCTCCAGGATTTAGATGGATGAGTCTCTGTTGGAACACTTTTCCATGCCTGCTTGAAATACACATTTTTTGAACACATTATAGCCTCTTTCCAGGCCATAAGTACCTGGCCCTCTGTGAAAAGTGAATACATCTTTCCAACTGCTATTTGGCTCTGATATGAAGAAATTACTGTCAAGGTTAATTATCCCATTCAAAACCAGTTCTCACCTGAAGGCTTTCCAAAATGTTTTTGAAGTACCAGAGAGATTATTTTGCCAGACAAACTGCGTGTTATGCATATAGATGCCGTAGTATAAAATTCATCATGTTCTTTGATTCCTAAATTTTCCTTTGAATGTAAAAAAATAAGGCATATGATTTCAGCATTTGCAGTTATATATGAATGCCCAGTAAGAACAGGAAACTGATGTTAGAAGCAGCTTAGGAGTTGTAATAAAAGTGATTCTGAAATCATTTTACCAAACCCAAACCGGCAATCACTTTCAACCAGTTTGTTTTGATGTACTTGCTGTTGTTACTCTTTTACTTATCAGCTGGATAATACTTTGGTGCTATGCATTAACTCTCTTTCTAATTTGATAGTTTCAGAATTATTTTTAAATGCAGATAGTAGTACAATCAAATTATCTTATTATATAAATCTAAAAATAATCTATAGGATGATTTTACCAAAAAAAAAAAAAAAGAGGCATTTTTGATGCAATGTCTAAATCCATCACACAACCTTCAATTATTGCAATAAACCCTTGCACTACAGTTTATATTACTCTTATAAACAAATTTAAACATTTTCAAATGTTCCTTTTGCTGTTATAAAGAACTTTCTAGCAGTATAATTAAATTTCCCCCCTTGCTATTGCTTTCCTTCAAATGCCAAAATTAAGTTTTTAATCATTGTAATAAATTATAAATGCATTCAAAATATATGTTGAATATGACAGTTCCAAAGTGATCTCATATTTTTAGCTCTCATCAATTTGTCTCTAGTCATGTCTCAATCCTAAAACTGAGGATTCCCCAAAAAAGTAAAATGTGTTGGAGTCCAGCTGAATGCAAAAGACAATCTGATTTGAGCATTGCATGAGCAGCAGGGTGGAAATGAGTTGCACTGAATACAATATAAATATGTGGGTTCGGACATATACAAGTAGATGCCTCAATAGTTCTGAATCACACTCACAGTTCAGGCAAACAGGATGTAAAGCAGCATAAGCTCAGCAGTGCAGTCAACTGTATATTGTGAAATTCCTTTTGTGGCAGCCTATAAGCTATAATCAGGAGTTACGTTTTCTCAAATGTTAAATTCTCCAAAGGAATAAGGAAAAGAGACTGTATAATTCACTCTCAGTAATAAAAATTTCATCACTTTGTTCAAGTTCTGCTACTGCACAGAGATTGTCATGATTCGGTGAAACTTAGTAAGCATAATCATTGTTGGAGTGAGCATACACAATCCTTCAGGTCACAGAGATGGCGTTTTTTGTTTAGAGAGGAGATGACATTATGCTGCTTTGATTTCACCTTGTCATCATTTCTCACTGAGATCAGTGGATTCTATTTGAATACCCAAATAATGGAGAATGTGATAGGTTTATGGAATTATTGTCTGGAGGATTGTGCTTCAATTTAACACAAATTTGATCAAATTATTTTCAATGCAGTCAGTACAGACCACTGAACAAAAGCAAATTGCTGGGGAAGGAGAAAGGAAAATGAGACAAGGAAGGAAGAGGAAGAACAGAGACCTGAAAGGACATCAGCCTTTCTGTGTTTCATTGTTCACTGAGCTCAAAAGTCACAGCTCTTCCTCTATCACTGTCCCTAATTACATTCTGTAGCAATTCCCTTCCAAAACCTACTTCCAGGGTGTTCTGAGAACAATTAATTTCTCCAACTAGACCTTCCAAGATTTATCTCAGACCAACTGAAATATTAAAAAAAGGTTCATTTGATCAGCATATAAATTGGAGATTTTTCAACTGATTTCACAACAGGATTTTCCTACATATAGGCTAAAATTATAGCAAATCTTAAACACTGAAATCCAAAGTGAAAACTAGATCAGATTATCCTGGTTATTTTATATTCAGGAAAACTATGCTAAAACCCTAATAAGAATTGTATTTATTTTCATGTAAGTTTTGCTTTGAATGTCACCTGCTCATTGCAGTACCAGTAGGATCCCTATAAATAGAATAACAGCAATCATATTTATAGTTGGGGTTTGACTACAGCTAGGCTCCACACAGACACTTTTCACTCCCTTCCAGTGGGATCTGCAAGGATAAAAGTCAGGAAATGAATGGACTGAGATAAGGACAATTTAATAGGTAAAGCAAAACATGCACATGCAAGAAAGAAAGAAAAAAAAAATAAAAAAAAAAATCAGTTACTCCTTCCTATCAGTGGGAAAGCGTTCAGCCATCTCCAGGAAATCAGGACTCCATCATGTTCAGTGGTTACTTGGAGAACAAATGCCATAACTCCAAATAGTCCACCTTCCTTCTTTCCTCATATTTTGCTTTGTTTGTTTAATTTTTTACAGAGCATGATGTTAAATGGTATAACAATATGATGTTATATGGTATCAGAATATTCCTCTCACTAGCTGGGGTAATTTTTTTTATTAGCATATTTCAATTTCAAAATATGAGAATTATCTAAGCAACCTTCACAATAGCTTTTCAGGTAGCGTATTATCTGAATTTTGCAGATTAAACCCCACTAAAATGTTAGGAATTAAGTTAATGTGTGGAATAAAAAACAAATGAGTAAAAAAAAAAAAAAAGAAAAAAAGACAAAATATATTCAACAGTAGATGAACTTTGTAATTAAAATTTACAGAGGTTTTGCTACTTTGCACGTCTGTTTAGATTTTTTACAGTGTGAAGTATTCTTCTGAAAATCATGTTCCACTGAGAAAAATTTGGTATAAGACAATTTCTTTGGGTTGATTTCATTTATAGATGTCCAGTCAAAGCTGGATACACAATTAGGTGCTACACTAGTGGACTAGTTCTACCTCCTATTAGATCTACATAATACTGTATATTGGACTATTTCAATACTCACACCTACAGTTTACTAATTGAATCCTGGGAATTGTTATTCATTTGCATTTTTCAGATTCCTGCCTTAGCAACTTGCCCACATTCATCAATATTTGTCTGTGTGGTTACCCATCTTACTTTTACTGGAAATTAAGGACAATCATATCAAAATTCTTGCTAATCAACATTAACTTTTCTTCTCCTTTGAGTATTTTCGGTTATTTAGTCAAGGGGAATGTCAACATAAACATAAATATTGTCTAGTAAATTGTAAAGCAAGTTATTTTCATTATTCCTTGCATGGAAAATCACTCAGTAAAATTATTCAGTGAGTGTTTAATCAGTTCTTTTTTCTTTTTTTTTTTTTAAAAAAAAAAAAAAGAAAAAACACAAAAAAATAAAACAGGAAAGGAAAAAAAAAACATTCTAAGATTGAGATAGTTTATTTGGAGTCAACCTTCTGTATTCCTCTGTGTTTCCTGCAAGGCAACTTGAATTCACAGCAAAATCACTTTAGAGTATCATAGCCTTAGGGTATAATTTGAAGAAATGCAATTGTAGTCCTGTCTGTGAGAATATTATTTATGGGTGATAATGTACAAGGACTAAAGGATGTAGATTGATTGTAAAATCTTAGAGAAAAAAACAAACAAACAAAAAAACCCAGTAAAGATATGTTCTTTTTCTTCAACTAAGCAAGTCGACAATATGAAGTTAACCATAAGAGAATCAAATACAGAACATTAACATGTAAGACTAAAATTCTTTTCTGTGTGAGTCAAGGGATATTTTAGGCCTAATGTTCCCATTAAATTAAATTTACATTACAATAACTGCAAGTATTGATGATACTCCAGAAACCAGAAACAAAACCAAATGAACAATTTAATAATATCTAACAATTTAGTAATACCTACTTCAATATAAAATACACAAAATACTTGTTACAACTTGCCAAACAATTAAGATACTAAACTAAAAGATTAAAAGATAAAAAATCAGTGGCTTTTTTTTTTTAAATAAGTATTCAGAGCATGATTCTAGCTAAGTTCTATGTCAGCAATTAGTATCTCAGAATTGAATTATATAGCTTCTCATTAACTCCTCTGAAAATAAATTCCTAGTGTGAAAGTAATCTTAGATAGAATAGAGTATTAGTTTTCCATTTTCTTTTTAAAAGAAGGATTTTTTTCTAAATTTGGACAAGTGACAAAACTGGACCTGTGCAAATACAAAATTTCCATTTAACCACAACATAATGTAAAAAATCATCGAAAAATACTATAAACTGTTTTAACAAAACTCCATTGCAAATATAGAAATGATAGCAAGTATAAAAATGCCTACAGTGAAAAGTCATACTGAAAAGCAATACGTGTGAGTAAACATATAGTATATCTTAAAAGAAAAATACAGTAGTAGTAAGTAATCACATACGCAAAAGATTGAAGAAAATAAAAAAAATATTATTAATATAACTATATAAACTCTGAAAATGTTAAGATTTTAGTATGGGCTTTTTATTATTATTTTATTTTCCTTTTAATTATCTTCAGGTGGTAAAGAAAATAAAACCTATTTCTATAATTTTTGTTGTAAGTTTTTGTTTTATCCTTGTATATCTCTATACTCTCACATATTTTAAGCTCCAGATCAGTCCTGGATCTCAGTTCTATAATCAGGAACACTTCATTAATTATAATTCATGCTTACATTTCTGTGAGGAGAATATCAAGCTTTTCCTCCTGAACCATCCTAGATTCAGTTCAATGAAGAGTATGCTCTAGGGACTATTTCTAACTAGCAATAAAACCAAGAACATAGCTGTCTTCTGTGTAACATCCTCCAACAGTATTCCAGTGCTATTTTCACCTTTTATGCTTCAAGTCAGGTTTTATGACTCCCTGTTTTATAGTACATAGAGACAAACATCAGGAAAAAACAAAACCAGGAAACTCTTAGGTGAACTGCAGACCTTTTCAGAAACTTTGAATTGGAAAATGAGTATGTTGAAAAGAAATTCTCTTAAGTATTGCTGGGTATCATCCTGTACTTACAGGTGTTGTTTGGTAGAATATGAGCTGGAGTTCACCACTTGGTCTAGGTATCACTCCTTGAGGTGAAACATTAATCATTGCCAACGTAGACGAAGAACAGATTTTGTTTTATATGGAAAAAGCCTGTGCATAATTAGAGAGCTCCCTTACCTGAAAAATATTGACAACACCTTCTTTAGAAAAATTTTAGTCAGACCCTATTGTCCTGCCCACAGACTATGTGTGATCATAAAGAATGATCTCTTCTCTGACATGTGCATCACATTTCACCTAGAGAAGATGAAATATGATGCACACATCAGAGAAGAAAAATCATCAAATATCTCAAGTTGGAAGGGACTCATAAGAGTCAAAATTCCCTGCTGTTTGCAGGCAATTTTAAAAATTAAAAAAAAAAAAAAAATTAAAAATTAAAACATATGACTAAGAGCATCATCTAGATGCTCTCTATAGAGAAGAGATGCTTTAAATAGGAACAAATTATGATACTACGAACGGAGAAAAAAATGGCACATTCAATAATTTAATAGTTTACTGTAAACAGAGATACTAATCACTCTTTAAATATGAATAGGGTTTAACTTTCAAGGCTACATAAAAAGGCTCACAGAATCACAGAATATGCTGAGTTGGAAGGGATCCACAAGGATCATTGAGTCCAACTGCTGGCCCTGCACAGGACCGTCTCCAAGAGTCACACCACATGCCCAAAGGTATCATCCAAACGTTTCTTGAGCTCTTTCAGGCTTGGTGCTCTGAGCACTTCCCTGGGCAGCCTGTTCCAGTGGCCAACCACCCTCTGGGTGAAGAACCTTTTTCTAATATCCAACATAAACTTCCCCTGACACAACTTCAGGGACTCTTGGGTCCTGTCACTGGTCACCACAGAGATCAGTGCCTGCCCCTCCTCTTCCCCTCGCAAGGAAGCTATAGACTGCAATTAGGTCTCTCCTCAGTCACCTCCAGGCTGAACAGACCAAGTGCCCTCAGCCACTCCTCATATGACTTCCCCTCAAGACCCTTCACCATCTTTGTTGCTCTCCTTTGGATGCTCTCCAACAGTTTAATGTCTTTCCCATATTGCAGAAACTGATGATTCTTCCCTCATACTCTGCTCTCATGAAACCCCACCTGGAGTAATGCATTTAGCTCTTGAGTCCCCAGCACAGGAAGAACATGGACCTGTTGGGAGTGTGTCCAGAGGATGGCCATGAAGATGATCAGAGGTCTGGAGCATCTCTCCTATGAAGATAAGCTGAGAGAACTGTGGTTGTTCAGCCTAGACAAGAACAGGGTTTGAAGAGATCTCATTGTGGCCTTACAGTGCCTAAAGGACAATTAGAAAAAGGAGGAAGAGGGTCTTTTTATATGGGAACATAGTGACAAGACAAGGGGGAAAGGTTTTAAACTGAAAGAGGGCAGGTTTGGACTAGATGTTAGGAAGAAATTCTTTACTGTGAGGGTAAAGAGGCAGTTACCCAGAGAGGCTGTGGATTCCTCATCCCTGAAAGAGGTCAAGGCCACTTTAGTTGGAACCCTGAGCAACCTTGTCTAGTGAGTGACATTCCTGTCCATGGCAGGGAGGTTAGAACTAGGTGTTCTTTAAGTTCTCTTCAAACCTAAACCATTCTCTGATTCTATTCCGTTCTAAATTCAGTAAAAATATAATTGACATTTTAGGTGCGATTCATCTGAGTAGATGCAAACAGCTACCTTGTTTATATAGACATCTGAGTCAAGATCTAGAATACTCAGATGCGTCTCATTATGAAGTGTTACTTTTTCCCAGATGATTGGATGTCTATAATGTGTCCACATCTAAAATCAGATCTGATTAATTATCTCTGTTAGATCCATTTTGTCTCTTATCACTGAAACATTTGGGAGTAACAGGCTTGGCATCAATGTTACTTGGTTTTACAATGAAAGGGAACTAAATTTTTGCCTTGATCTAAACATCTTCAGCTTCTGAGACCTCTCTGATCTCTGATATGCTTTCTTCATAACAACAGATGATTCTGTCATCTTCATAACAATCATATAATCAACATAACAATCAACAGCTTTGTCTGTTTACACTTTATTTCATTTGGAATGAGTGAAACAACAAATTCTTGTGAATGTTTTTATTTAAGAAAGTTTTGGAAAAAGTATTTGTAAGGGTCAAATGCATGCAGGTACCCCCAAAATACCAGAAAATAGAAGGATTTAAGATAATTTATTTCCAGAGTCAAGAACACAACATCTCAGCACAAATCTGCATCAGGAAAGACACTCCCCCATTCTTCTCAGGTCTTTTATCATCCCTGGCACCCCATGCTGCAGGGCTTTCAGATATGTCTGCAAGAACTTCTCTCATACACAGGAGTCAACTTCTCTGGAATGCAGACAAGAAAACATCTGAAGCTGTCTCTGGGAAAGATGACTTTCTCCAGGCAGGAAAATTTCCTTAAGCAAAACCCCCTCATCTCATTGTAAAATCTCCCAGAAGGGTCTTCTACACTTACAGTATTTATGAATTTACTTTTTCTTTACAGTTAGTTGTATTTCTAGACTTATACAGCTATAGGTCTATATTATGAGCAAGAGAGAACCTATGAAAAAGGGACAGCATGTGACATAATTGCTGACAGGATAATTTGATTGCTCTAGTTTCATTAGCCAAGTGGTTAATCTGTCTGACTGAGAGTCACACATTTCCATTGCTGCATATTTCTTCTTAATACTTTAGTGCAACACAAAAAGCTTACTGCTTCTGTACCTGAGGTTATTTGGCACACAGTTTCACATGATACTGATTCTTGTTCCAATCAGAAAGCAAAAGGAAACTACTCTTAATTGGTTGTAACAAAAAAAGTGTTGGAAGTAGTTCTACATCACTAATAAATTCTAAATAACAAAGAATATTGGGTAGATTTCAGGAACATATTCATTATTCATAAAAGGATTTCAGTAGAGGCAGGAACATTGCTTGAGGTCAGAATATAGATATCTAAACAACCTTCTAGCTAGACTTGGAAAAGAGATTGACTTGAACCAAAAGAGAAGAGAACATTCAGGAGAGGAAAAAAAGTGTTGATGTACAAAGGTGAGTAGGTAACACACATTTCAAAACAATAAAGGTGATATTTTCATTGATGAAACTGACAGAGAAAAGTTCAGGAAGAAACTGTCTGTCAAGAGAGAATAATAGAAGTCTGCTGAAAATAAACCGTTAGAAGGAAGTTAAAGAGACAGATTGAACTTAAGATGTACCAAACATTTGCTGCCACAATGTTATGTGGGTGTTAACATGCAAGTAAAAGAAGAATGAAAAGCAATTTTTGGTGTTTTTTTTTTTTCTTTTTTTTATCGTTCAGAGCTGAATGCCAAGAGCAGTACTCACATCTCTCTGGGTACATGAGTTTACACAATGCATTCTAAAACTTGTAGAAAGAGAGAAAATAAAAGTACTTTAACATCAGAAAAAAATTGCTGGGTGAAACAATGGTATCAATAACTTAAGATAGTTTTAAGTAGGATTAAAATTAAGGATGCATGGAAATAAAAAATTGCACATAAAAATTGTTAGTCAATATTATTTTTATTTTAGGTTATGCAAAGAAAAAAAAAAAGACAATAAAAGGGGAAAGAAAAGCTCAGTAAGGCAGACACACTAGCAGGCTCTGTAGTCCTTTCATATGTATGTGTTTTGAGGGTATTGCAGTTATCAGATGATGCATATCATCTGATTCCATTGAGGATAATGCATATCAGATAACATAATGAATATTAGTCTGTGGTCTGCATATTTAAGAGCATTAGAACATTTTATTGCTGAAATCTCTCAGTAGAGCAGCATCCTTCTACTTGAACACCCTGTATAATCAGAGGTTCCATGGGGTAGGACAATGTCTGTCTAGATTCATTGATAAGTAAGGGAGGGGAAAAAAAGACTGAATTATTCAGTCCTCTTTTTTGCTGCAGCTGGGATATGGATAGGTTTTGAATACCTGGGTACAAAAATTATATCCTCATGAAATGAAGAAAAAAAAATGTAAGTAAGATGAGTGTGTGATGGGAAACAAGAGTGAGCGAGAAAAAAGGAGAGGGATATCTTACCAAAGACACCCTCTAAGCGTATTGTATGTCATCTCTCCCTGAAGGAATGGACAATGCAGAGAGACCTTTATTGCAATGACTGGACTCAGAGTAATATCTAAACCTTGCAAATTGTCTCTGCCTCTAATACCTTCCACTGGAAAACAGGATATATTAGAAGAAAAATAAATAAATTGGTCAATGCAAAAAAATGATCCAAGAGAAATTTCTTCCATGTGGTAAACAACTGAGCAAGCCAGGACACTTCAACCTTCAGAAAAAAATAGCTTAGAAGGATATTAGAAATTAGAGAAGATATCATTATGGGTTGTTTATTGCAACAACAAATCTAGAGGCATGAGATAAAAATGTTAGGAGAAAAAACTGAAATAAAATTAGGTGGTTCTTCATCACTAAGTGGTAGACTTGTAGAACTTCTTGAATAATGACAGATTCATAGATTGATAGAATAATTTAGGTTGAAAGAGAGCTCTAGAAAACCTCTGGTCCAGTCCCCAACTTGAAGCAGTTCCTATTATAACAGATAATTCAAGAATTTGTCACAGTCTTTGTAGGCAGCCTCTCACCTCCTGTTTAGGCATCATCATGATTAAAACAAACAAAACACAGGGGGGAAAAAAAACCAAACCAAACCAACAAACAATCAAACAAACCCCTCAATAAACCGATGAAGAAACAAAGAAAATTTTGCTTTCTATCTGACTGGAATTTTCCATATTTCAAATCATATTCACTGCTTTATATCCTGTTACTCTGTGCCTTACAGAAAAGGTGCCCCCTTTGTACCATGTTATGAAGATATCAATAAGATCCCCTGTTAGCTTTCTAGTTAGGGATGAACAAACTCACTCTCTCAGCAAAGTATCCTTTGAAGATATCTATATATTGTCTTCTTCAGAGATTAAATACTGAATTAGATGGATTTGCTTTGAGTAAGTATGGACATTGCACATTTTACTACCCCCCTGAGGCTAACAGAAAGGAGATCTACAGGATGGTAAAATTGTGAGAATAGGCAATATTGAAAGAAAATGTGATGAGAATAGAAAGCAAATTATTAATTTGAATGATAATTAAGAGTTTTTCATTTTCTCATGCTTTGCCTTCCCAAATCTGCATTTAGTATTAATACATTCAATACATTTCTTTTTTACGTGACATAGTTAATGATATCTTATATTCAAACATACTCGGAATTAGTTCATATCTTTTAGGGGTTTTCCCTGTTGAAAATGCTTCATTCAAAATACTTTGAATTTCCCAGGACTTCATTAAAAACTAAAATTGATAGTCTTATTCTTCCTACTGTGTTTTTTTTGTTAACCATAATTCATATATTTATACTTATAGTTTACTTTTGCCCATTTTAACAATACAACTTAAGGCTGGTTTAAGAGGATTTTGTGCTTTTTTGTTCAATTTTGCTTTACACCTCATTTACCACTGACTTTTCAAAACTGTTCAGTTTACAATAAGAAACAAATGAAAACAACAATAGAACTACATTTTTGCTACTCTAAAGTTAAGAAAAATATGTAGAGCAAACTTCAGAAAATTTGCCAGTAATTACAAGTAAGGAAAAATTAATCCAAGATGTTCTCATTTCCATTAGCCATCAAAGCAAGAACAGAAAAATGAAAGAATAAGAATGAAATGTAAGAAAAATAAAAGAAATTAAAGAAAAATAAATTTCAAACAATTGATAAAAAACAGAAATGTTTCTAGAATTAATTGTATAGATAATTTACAGAAAATGTTTTCTTGATTAATTGATTATTTGCATCTTTGAAGAGTACCAATAAAACACTTTGTCTTATCAGATAAAAGCCTATGTTTTTGAAAATCAATCAAGAGTTTGAATTTGAGATTTGCTGAGGAATAACATTATGAAACTGTTCAATATTTTCAGATACATAAATTCCTGTAGAAATATAGAGATGCAAAATGAAAGCATTGTATCCTTCTTCATGTCTCTTCCTGACCAGCTCTATAGCTCCTTTCTATTATCAGTAACAACAATTTCTTATGGATTGTTCAGGGTTTCAGCTTGTAATTTAAATTGGTGTTACACTGAAAGTGAGCTGGTTTCACCAGAAGCTATAGAGTCTAAAAAAAGAAGACATAAAAAGTCAATAACATGATATTTAGCAATTCTCCTAGGCTTTATCTTTCCCAAAATTGAACTTGGATACCAAGATTCCATTAATTTTATTGTTTTCAGGGTCCAGAGGGGAGTAAAATTTTGACTAAAATTAATAACAACAGCGGCAGCAACAACAATAATATTACTAACAATAAAAGAAATGAAATTCAAAACTGATGCACCACCTCAATACCTCACAGATGCACTTTCCCTCAGTAAAAGAATTTTCTTTTATTCTGATGCTGGTTTGTTCATTTGTTCATACTGCTTTTTGTTTGACTGCATCTAATATTTGTCTGTGTCTGATACAGCAATGCAAGTAAACAACAAGCATGCCTCATTCAGAAGAAATTATCTACAGGACTTTCCAGTTTTAGCCTTGGCAAGGATCTCAGTATGTTTTGTTTGGTGTGTGTATGTATATAAAAATATAAAAATGAACCAGCAGATACTGCACAAGAAGGAGGAGAGGTTTTTTAGTTTTGCGGAGGAGAGGGTGGGCTGTGGTTGAGCTTGGCAGACCACTATCATTCCACCTACACAGGGGGGGGCCAGCACGGGTCCCCCACAAGGGTCACAAGTCCTGCCAGAAAAGCTGCCCCAGCATGCTTTCCTCTCTACAGAGCCATAGGTCCTGCCACGCCTCTGCACAGACACACACTCCCAGTGGGGTCACAGCCTTCTTCAGGCACATCCACCTGCTCTAGAGTGACATTATCCATGGGTTGCAGGGTAGATATTTGCTCCATCGTGAACCTCCATGGACTTCAGGGGCACAGCCTTCATCACCATGGTCTTCAGCATCAGCTGCAGGGGAATCTCTGCTCTGGTGACTGGAGCACCTCCTCCTCCTCCTTCTTTCCTGACCTTCATGTCTGCAGGGCTGTTTCTGTCACATATTCCTGCTCTTCTCTCCAGCTGCTGTTGCCTAACAGTTTTTACACTTTCTTAAATATGTTGCCACATGGGTGCTACCACAGTCACAGATTGTCTCAGCTCTCAGCAGCATTGGGTGTCTCCTGGAGCCAGCTGGAACTGGGTTTGCCTGCTGCAGGTGGAGCTTCTGTTGTCATCTCACAGAAGTTACCATTAGAATCCCTCTGATAGTAAATAACTTTCCATGGAAACCTGTGTGTTTTTGTGCATGTGTGTGAGCGTGTGCATGCACATGCATCACAAGAAAATCACTGAAACAGGTTGACTTAAGTGAAGTGCAATAAAAAAGCCTCTGTCTATATCTTCTGGAATGCAGCTGAGCTGTGAATTATGGTTGTTGTAGCTGATGTCAGAGTATGTTTGCTTCCACCAAAACTAACTGTTAACAATTTTTGATATGTACATATATGAATCTGCCAGTACAGTCTGAATGTCAAGGTATGTACACAGGGAGAAGGAATGATATTTAAGATGTTTATTACTTGTGTAAGTCAACAGTCAGGAGCAGTAAATTGGTAACAGCTCTTCAAGACATATTTGCGAGACCTGAAGTGCTTTATTGTATTGTATTTACAACACAGAAATGGGTAAATAGGTCACATGGCTGGTAAATCTCCATAGATGAGCTGTCTGTAAGATAGCATTTGTCCTGAGTTACATACGTTGTGATGACTCACCCAACCCTATTTGTATCTGAAAAGGTGATTTTGGAGCCATGATGTCATGCATTACCTGGCTAATGATATGGCTTTTGGAGCTGTCTTTAATTACCTCAGTGTAGACCAGTTCTGAAGTGGTGAGCAAGTTTGTGGAGCTACCATAAAGTTTAAATGATTAAACCCAGACTTAATTAAAAAATTGATAAAAATAAATAGGAATAAATATTATGTATTAAAAGTTAACTCACCAGTTCTCTGTATTTCCCTTTAAAACTTAGTACATTATTTTTTACTACTACTGCTAGAAAAATACAAAATTACTAAAATAGCTTCAAACTGCACTGGTTTTGCTTAGTTTTCTTTTACAAAAAAAAATACTTTTGCTGAGAAATGTCATGCTAAGCTATATGTTACCCATTTCACAATTGTGTTGTTAAAGGAAAAAAAAAAATACAAAAACTTTAAATCTAACAAAAAATTGCCTATCCAAACCCCAATAACAACACTTTAACTAAAGTCAGATGCATTTAATATGATGCTGGAGTAAAGCATGATGCTTTACTTCAGCAAAGAAGTCAGTGAGCCTCTATAAGGGCAGTGTCATAATCAGACTGTCCACAAGACTAGTAACTACTCTCTCCTCAAGAAATTTACTGAATGATCTCTAGTCCCCAAAACAAAAACAAACTAAATACTCACAAAGTTCATTTTAATAAATTCAAATAATAAAAATATCTGATATTTGAAATAAAGTGTTAATATTCTCTCTCACCTTTACTATGAAATGAAAACATCTTTCTAGTTGTTCCCTAAGTGATCAGATTTCTTCCGTCTTACACCAGTCTTATATTTAATGATGTTTTTAGCTTGATTTAGTACCTGATTAATAATTTTAACCACCTTTGTGCAAGGTTTATAAGTATTATCATGTGAGATTGTTGAGGTATACTTATATCCAGATCTACTCCTGGAAACAGAAGTGGTTCTACAGTTCTTCCATCATAGAGACAAAGGTTTTTATATAGCTTTGAAAGATAATGAATCATGACTAAAATTTTTGTTACTTAGAACATATTTACCTGAAAAAAAAAAAAGATGTGAACAGTCATATATACTACAGATATTTATCAAATATGGGATTATATGGAAAAGGTGAGTAAAGTATGACTGACTGTTATTTTTCATAATGTAAGAACAGGAATTCAAATAGAATAATCAAGGAATTTTAAAAGAAGAGAGCAAACAACCACTTTCCCCCTCCCCCCTCACAATACATAATTAATTTGTATAATTCATGGACACAGGAGATTTTCGTTTCCCAGGTATAAGAACCCAGGACTGGATAAGCTCACCCAAGTGTTTTACTTTTGAAAATATACAAGGCTCCAAAAATTTGTGCACCAAATATTTAGATGAGCCCTAAGTTCTTTAGTACCTTGAGGCAGCATAAAGAGTATGTGATGCATGCATTTTCTCAGGAGATAATTTTACTGATAATGTTAGAAAATAAGGGAGAAAAGAAGAGAACTTGGCAAAAGGTTGAAAGAGCAACATATAATTAAAAAAAAAAAAAAAAAAGCATTCCACAATGCTATGACTTAGCACATGTTAACCCATACAACTTGGTAAAATCCAACACATCTGGTCCCAACTTACACAAAATATCAAGTAAGGAGATTAAGAAGAATGACTAAAGAGAGAGAAAAGATATTAAGACAAAATCAGAGCTACCACCAAAGAATCCTGTGCAAGTCCAGCTTCCAAGAGGCAGGTCTCAAGCCATATGCTGCACTTTTGATGTGTTCTGGCCCCCTGTGGTTACCTCTCCCAGGCAGGACTTCTGGCCCACTGGCCACTCTGGGGCTCTGGGGAGTGGTGTTGACCAGTGCTCCCATTGTGTCAGACAATCCAAGGCTGGGTTAGTGTCTCCAGGGGACATGGTGTGGATATGCTCCCAGCGTACCTTTGACTGATAGCTGCCCTGGGGTCATCCCATGAGGCTCTCAGAGGCTGGCTTGTGGGATACGACATCCCCTCACCTCAATAAGATTCGACTTGTCCCTTCCTCTACACACATACACGCTTGAGTTTTTTCCAACCTGATAATTAATCCAGTGTCCCACAATGAGAAGTGCAAAATGGTTCAGTAAGTGATTAGAAAATTCATATAAAAATAAAAATTAATTGCAGTTAAGTGCAATGGTCTAAATGAAACTTGAAAGTTGGAAAACCATCTGTCACTGATGGATCGTGGAAGTAATGGTTCCATCTCTGCTATTACTAAAACTCTTCTCAGCATCTACTTCTAGCTATTAGTAGAGATCAGACATCAGTTCAAATCATTTGGGTTTGTACAACCAGTCATACTTAAGTATCAGATCCATGTAAGTTCTCTGGGAGAAAAATATTAAAATCTGTTTTTCCATAATATAATTTTGGTGTGAAATATCTGAATTGAGCATTGATCAAAGTAGTCTTTTTAAATTAATATATATTCCAAACTTATTTCCCACTAACATATTTCTTTCATGATTGATTGTTCAAGATGTCAGTCTTAGGTCAAGACTTGCTGAAGAAATGTCATTAATAATCATTATTGTCACAGTACTGTGAGATTAAAGGCTGAATCCAGACAAAATGTCTTATGGAAAGGAGATGCTTTTGGTAACCTGCAATAATGAAAAGCCTAAATAAAATTTTGCTTCATCACAGGATCATGGAGAATGGAGAGGAGACAACAAAGGGGAAGAGGAGAAAAAAAGAAGAAAGAAATTATCTGCTGGAAGAACATTAGACACCTGCATTTCTTTCCTTAGTGTTTCATAAGCTCACTGGATTGCAATATGCTTTCAGATACACTTAGCAAAGTCAGAAAAATTTCTGCTGAAGTCAACAGCTACATATATATGAAAATGGTGTAAGGCCTACTGTGTCTGCAGACACAATTCTGTGTATTCAGTATCTGGTTGTTTTGTAAGCAGGGGTACTCTACTGTGTTCTGTTCCAATAAAATAATACAGAAGTGCTTCAAAACAAAAAAAAAAAATTCTCAAGTCCTTTGAAGCTGGTCTTTGAACTTTCCCAGACAGCTGGCAGCAACATGGTACAGGCATGCTATTACCCTGTTTTTCTATTGAAGAGCTATATATGGATGACAAAATGAGAATGAGGTAAAAGGCATGATTAAGAATGAAGAAATTTTGAATAAAGACAATAATATGGCAAAAAGTAACAACATAATTTGGAAATAGAATAGGAAACCGCAAAGGAATCTGTTATATTGATGATGTTAAATATGTTGGATTTCAGTGTTTCATTTTTCTACAGATGTTAATAACATTTTGCCACCTGACATTCTACAGCAGACTCGTACTTCAATGGATAATATTTTTTAGTTATTTATATATATATATGTATACACACACACACACATATATATGTACATGAGCTAAAAACCAATAGCACTATTTTTCTCCATGTTAGGATACTCAATTTGGGTTCTAGTGGAATGACTAGCTGTCAAGCCTGATTTAACTACTTTCTTGACCACAGAGGAACAAGAACATTGTTGCATAGAAAAATTACATACTGAGAAAGAGCTTTTGGGTTATTTTATGAGTGATGAAGTAAGTAGTATCGTTTGCCTATGACAAAGTGTACATCAAGGTACATAAACTTTCTATGTACCTGCTCTCTCTCTCACCTCCATAGCACAGTATAAAACCCCACAGAGGTCCTGGTAATGGCTTAGGTAAACAAACCTATTGCTTTACAAATTCTTAGCTCAAAGCAAGAGGGGTGAGGTTTGCTTCATGGAATGAATAATGACACACTGTGTTTAGTTTCATTTTCTCTTGGCATATGAAACCTGTTCCACACCACATGGAGAGACCTTCTCTCCTATTATCTTCTGCTAGGAAAAGCAGCATCTCTTGTCACACAGATAATTGGATACCACAGTGTGATTCAGTCACTTAAGCTTAGATGTCTAATGAAACTTTACATGCTACAGGGTGTCCTCTAGCTGACAATTTGTGAAGTCTCAGATTTCCTCCAGTCCTGTGTCATTACAGGTAGTTACACAGAAATTTTCAATAGGTAGGATGTCTCAGCTGTTATCAGAGGTTCATATCTGAAAACTAACGCAAACCCTTAGAACTCTTCTTCTAGTCAATTGTGAGTCAATACAGTTTGCTACACTTAAATGCCTTTTTCTAACATTAGAGCATCTGTTGCAATATAGAGAAGATGCTGAGTACTAGCCTTATCTGTTTACAAAATGACCTCTCTTAAACAGCTGTATATCACTTTTCTTTTCTCATTTCCCTCACAGTTGCAGTGATTTGCCACCTATAGGCTACAGTCTGTTTTGTCTGAATTTCATTTGTGTTAATTGACTTTTTTTCCACTCAAATTAATTATTTTTACATTTGAAGTGAGGGCAGGGTGAGAGATGTATTAATTATAGTGTCATAGGTGTACTCTGAAGAATAAACATGAAGGCTAAAGCCCATATTTGATTATCCTGACAAAACATGTGATTAGATTGCACATTAACTCTTACATTTTGGAAGAAACATGATAATTCCATAAATAGGTGCTTTTGATTAAGATGGCAGACTTTTATAGTTAAAAAGGCATTTGACAGAATTTCCATACTTGAACTATATTCTTTGTATGATGTATTCATGCACTTACAAATGAACAGTAATTAATCTATTAATTTGACTTCACAAAGTCTACTGTGTCTAAACTTGCTATGCAATGACAGCTATTTATAGTAGACTTAATTTGCCTGTGATATTAATGTTTAAAAGATACTGCCTAAACACCTCAAATGAATCATGTAAATCCACTGTTAGCACATAACACTGTTTTTGCACTTAAGTGGATTCAAGCATCTGTAACTGCTTCTGAAGCTCATTTATTCTCTAATGACATTTACTTGATGAAAAAAGTGGTTCCCTAGGAAAACCTTGTGCTGTGTTTTGAGTTTGTACTGTAAATAGTGTTGATAATTCAGGAAAGCTTTAGCTATTACTGGTCAGTGCTTATGCAGAATCAAGCCTCTCATCTCACACCGCCAATGAGGAGGCTGGGGGGGCACAGTTATCTGGGAGGTTACACAGCAGGGACAGCTGACCCTGACTGACCCGAGCGGTATCCCAGACCATAGCACATCATGCTCAGCATATGAAGTTGGGGGAAAAACTAGGAAGGGGGATGTTTGGAGTGATTGTCCTTGTCTTCCCAAGCCACTGTTACATTTGATGGGGCCCTGCTTTCCTCGAGTTTGCTGAACACCTGCCTGTCCATGAGAAATGGTGATGAATACCTTGTCTTGCTTTGCTGGTGTGGGTGGCTTTTGCTTTATCTATTGAATTGTCGTTTCTCTCAACCCATGAGTTTTCTGTCTTTTATCCTTCCAATTCTCTCCTCCGCCCCACCAGGGAAGAATGAGTGGGTGGCTGTGTGGTGCTTAATTTCTGTCTGGGGTTAAAACATAACACTCCCTTCTCTGTCAAAGAGATCTGTTACCTATTCCATATTTGTGACTGCAATGTCACTCAAATTTTAAAGCTTTGCATGCTTTAGTTTGCTTTAGAATAGAAGGGTTTCAAAAACATTATACCGTCCATAATATGCTTCTGAATAATTTTGTAATCCCTTTGAGCAACTCTAATGCAAATTCATTACCTTAAAACACAAAGAAAGAAATTCTTGCCTTAAGGGTGTTGAAACTGAAGTTTGAATTATTGACAGAATGGCATATTTTAAATGACCTAGATATCTGTACAACTGAAGTTCCACACTTCAGGGCAAACTATTACATAAACAGCATTTATAAGTATGTATTAGTATTTATACGTTTAAGGTCATCATACAATATTTTGGGTTATTTAATGCAAGGACATAATTAGTCTTGTAGTGCAGACTGATGCAAACTTAGAGAACATACACAATATTCTTGTATGAACAGAAGAAAATGAAAGAGAAAGGTAAAGAAAGCACTGCTTTTTCTCTAAAAGAATTTTTATAATTGCCTGTACTCTACCTTGACAGAAAAAGCTTTTCTTTTTCTTTTTTTTTTTTTCCCATACAATGATTGTTCTTATAATATACACTCATGTTTTCTTTTTATTCTAATTCAAGGCCCAAACATTCTCTGTGGAAGTCAATGAAAACACCCTCTGTGATTTCAGCAAGTACTACACAAGGCCATTTAAAGAGGAAACAAAAGTCATTATGGGGGAAAAAGAAAGCAATTTTTCAGTTTACAGGTTTTGACCTTGTTGGCTCATGACCTAAAATTTTTATTTTAATAATAAAGAAAATTAGTGCAAAATAACAAAAAATATTTCTATAATTCTCAGACACCATTTTTTGAAATTAGAAAACTATTTATTTTGTGCTAGTCTGAAAAAGTCAAAACTTTCTTCAGATTTATTTTACAACATGCTATTTATTAATGTTGATACATAATGTTGTTTTTTTGTGTGTGTGTTTTTTTTTTCTTCCTCCTTTTCTTTTTGAAGTCAAGGAAAGGGAATTTAAAAGTAAGGAAGGCTCTCCCATGTATTCTCTCAGAGAGATCTGCCTTCCTTAGGTCCTTGGGTAACTTTTAAGGGCTTTAATTTACAATTTCATGTTGGTATAGGAACTAAAAATCCAAGAAGACCTTGGAAGAATATGTGTTTTAAGATCATCTTGAGGAATGAATGAACAAAGAAACTGTCAAGAACTATAAAATATTTACTTCTGCTTAACTCTACGTAATGAAACTCATGCTATCTCTTGAACAAATAGTTTATATACATTATCAAGCACTTTTTCATTGTCAATAGTAAAATTTCCATTGACTATAAACTGTCTATAAAATAAACCTTATTCCAAGAATAATATCTGCTTCAATGATGAATAGTAGAATATTTATCTAAGATTCCAAAAATTGGATTGGACATTATTAGTTTTTTCTCATCTAATTCCCTGTTTTTCTGAAGTTGTACAAAATAGAATGTTTTATGAGTGGTCATGTATGAAGTATGAACCTTTTGGGGGTCTGTACCATCTTTTATGGATCTGTAAGTTTCTATAGGTAAAATACATATATACATACTTTTTTTTTTTCCCCTCAAGTGTCTTAAATTTGCCCTTCCATAGGGAATTTTGTGGGACACAATAATCAAAACAGCTGAAATAATACTATTCCGAGAGAAAAAAACAACCAAACCAAACCAAACCAAACCAAAGAACAGGTAAAAATAATCTGTAATGCTGCGTCCACCTTTGTAGATATTGTTATGCCTTCAGGTAGCCTTTTTTCCCCCTTCTTTCTTAGATATTCACTCTCAGCTGTTTGGTTCTCAAACTGAAAATGACTGCATATGATACAATCTTTAAATGTCAAACCACACTTCTGCATCACATCTTATTCAGCTTTAGTTTATATTTGCTTTTGAGCTTTTCTTCTGCAGTGCAGTCTGCTAGCTGATAAGGTTTTACTTCCATCATTGTTTTCTTCTTACTGTAAAGTTATTATGCATATCTGTAACTAATTGATAATACAAAATAAATATGTTTCCCTGCTTCAGTCATGAGCATATTTAGTGAGACGATCAGATCACTCACTACTTCTATAACAAGAAATAATATCTTAGAAAATACATTTCACTACTTCAGTAAATTTCAAACTCACATTTTTATGGCTAATCAACCAATACACAATGAAATGCTGATGATTCACACATAGCTTATGTTTATATGCCACTACAAGGAAGATATGCCTCATGTATATCATATTATAGTAAAATTTTCTAGGCCTGTCTTTCTTTTCTTCTTACCAGAAAAATGTAAGTTAGACTTTAATGCTGTGAAATCAAAAACACTCACAGTCTTCACAGTAGGGGGTCCTGATTAAAACTTAACATTCTGCCTGTGTATTCCCAACAATGTCTATGGGCTGGCCTTTTTGACTCTTCCTAATGCTCAATATTTTTAACTGATTCTTGTGTTATTATCCCTGCTGTTAATCACTGAAACTGAGAAAACTGTTGCAGGCTTCTGCTTTCTGATCTATCGGCTGTCCTTGTCCTGTGCTCTTTTAATATAATGAAAATAGTGGTAATAATTTATCACTCTTTTAAGATTCTGAATCTTCACAACCTTGTCCCATGCTACTAAAGAATGAAATGAAAATTTAAACTAAACTAAACTAATAAATCTTTACTTCTAATCCTTGGGAAACAAGGTCCAACTAATCCAAGGAAAAAAAAAGAGATGACTCTGAAAACTTCCTATGTATATTCTCAAACTACAGTTATTATCAAAGATCACTCACAAGTGGCTAAAACTCAACTATAGTTTAGTTAGAAAAATACAGGTATGATTTATGTAAACAGTTTCATCCCAGCTTTCACCTGTTTAGCAACACTGAGACATCATTTCTACATGTGCCTAGACCTACTGTAAGTAGTGACTTTACACTCATACTGGACTTGATGCTTCTTTCAGTGGCACTTGATGACTCCAGGATGAAGTCCCATTTCTTTGCATATGTCATTAAAATAGGTTATCATTCTCTTTCTAAGATTATTTTTAGATTTACTTCTAGCTGCATTTGTGACCCGGAGATTAGCTCAGTTGTTTAGAGCATGGTTCTAATAGCAAGGTCATGGTTTAATCACCATATGGGACATTGATTGAAGAGTCAGATTCGGTGATCCTTGTGGAACCCTTCCAACTCAGAATATTTTGTAATTTAAGTACAATTCATGATTATTAGCTGTTGTTTGATTTTCCGCAGACATGCTGACACCTGTGTTTCTAAATTGTCAGGAGGTAGACTATCAATAATTTCAATGGCACTCCTGACAGACTCTATTTCATTGTCATGACTAGGTAACATAACTGAAATTCAGGTGTGGATTTTATAAACATCAATGTCATAATATATGATTTGAAATTCCAGTGGTATCAGCACGTGAAGAAGGCAGGGTTACATTTTCAGATGCCGTTAACAATGTAAAAATAATTTAACATTGTATCCTGAGTAGGTACACAGTATCTCAATACAAACATTCAACATCTCCCATTGGTATAACAGAACCAGGAAGATCAACCCTGCTAGTCTTTCTGCCACACACGTGAAATATTTTCAGCTCATTCCAACTTTAGTCAGTAGTTAATTATACTACGAAGCATGATTGACTATATTCCTTCTATATTGAGAGAGCTCCATTAACTTTCAGCAAGACAGATGATCAATTTTAGGAGCCTGCTGCTTATGCACAGAATCCTTCCTGCTGTGCCCCAATTTATTTGCAGGACATTTTTGTTACTGTACTCACCAGGATGTGTTTTATGGCCTCATTCCTTTTTTTTATTTTTCTTTTTTAATTTTTATTTATTTATTTATTTAAATTTATTTATTTATTTATTTAATATGTTGTTGATGTTAATATAAAACTAATATTTCAGTCCATGGAAGTAATTAATTATGGGATACTCATACATTTTAATACAAAAATAGATTTTGGTTTTTTTCATATGGAATTAAGTAGAATTTCATTGTAACATAACTGGAACAGACCTTTATCAATTTCTGCATTTTGTTGAGATTGTATAAAGCTGATTCACTGCATGGCTCAATATTTGTGGTGTCCACAGTTTGTTGCCAGAATGAAATTAGGTATCTCAGATGAGAGAAAGGTGCTTAAGACCCAGGTTTAGGTATCTCTGGAGTATTAAAAAAACCCCTAATTTTAGATAGCAAATTCATCAATTTCCTAAATTTTGGTTCAAAGTTAGAAAAACTACTCAAGTTTTCCTGAATTGTTTGTCTATAAAAGAAGAACCCTAAGAAAAGAACAGATGAAAAATATCAGTGACAAATATTATTTTCCACGGAGACAAGTTAACTTCTGAAAAATCAACCTAAATTTTAAGTCATGAGTACCTCTCAGGTCCCCCATGCACCACATTTGTTATTTCATTTTTACATTTCGCGGGAAAACTTAGTTGTCTATAATCTATCCTTGCCTTGGTACTCTGGCAGGAAGGAAATGAAAATATGGAAACACAAGAGATGGAAAATTAAACAAATGCTGGTATATTCAACTAGGTCCTGCAGTCTCATAATCATGACAGTAGAACTGCAGATAACACCAGTCAAGCATTCTTGCACTCCAATTAGAAGTAGCTAAATTAAGGTTTTGTATTCCAGATCTTTCAAATATCAGCTTTAGTCTTTTCCTGAATATCGTCTTGTGCTTTGTAACTTTGCCTTCTCTCATTAAGTATTTGAGGATTATTTTCCATCTCATCTTTCTTTATCATTTTATGGCAGAAGCCGTATTTGTCCCTTACTTTGCCCATTTATTCAGAGCCATAAACACCACATAGGTAGGAATAATTTTAAGAAAGACTACATATAAATAATGCCATTGTACTCACAAAACTGTAACTTTATGAAAAAGAATATATTTTCCTACATCTCTTGTCAATATCTTTTTCATTTCTAGAGAGCTGCAGCTACAGTGACCATTTTGGCAGCACCATGGTTTACAGTTTTTATTTTTTTATCTCTTCTTGTGCTTGTTCCTGTTCCTTCCTCCCTTCTCAGGCAACAATTTTTGAGGCATCTACATCATAGATTAGTTTCATAATGGGTCTCCAGCAAAACAACAAGGAATTAAAACATTAACGGACACTTAATAACAGAACATTGAAAGGAGCAAGACAGGATCTAGGGGATCATGGTAATTTAGATTGAATCTCCCCTGTACATGCATATGGCAAGAAAGCAGCAGTTTCAAAATTGAGTTTAGGATATCAGCCTCAGAGCCTCTGAACAGATCCCAGAACAGTATTAATTTCTTTTAATTTGGTGACTAAATGAGAATCCTGAGGAGATCAGAAAGTATAGAGGTGTCAATAGTTTAGTAGTGTGAATAATTGCATACATTTCCACTAAGATAATCAAAGGGCTGGGGAATCTGCCCTGTGGGTAAAGACTGAAGGATTTAGGTCTTTCCTTCCAGGAGAAGAGAAGGTTCAGGGAGGACCTCATCATAGTATTACTGTACTTAAAAGGCAGCTACAAAGAGGAGAGAGGCCCTCTCTTCACAAGGAGTCACAGCCAATACAAGAGGCAACTGGTATAAATTGCACCAGGAAAGGTTTTATCTTTAAATAAAACAGGATTTTTTACAGTGAGAACAACCATTAACTGGAGAAAAAAGACTCCCTAGGGATATGGTAGAGGCCCCATCACTGTAGGTTTTCAAGATGTCTTTGTACACGGTGTTAGATAATCTCAACTCAACTTCCTTTCTTACAAAAGTTTGGACCAGATGCATGCAAGCTTTTGCTTTTCCAGTTAAACTGTCTTTATTTCAAGGTCCCTTCCAACTTGAGCTGTTCTCTGATTTGAAGATTCTGTGTTTAATTCACACATTATATTGAACAAGGAAACTCAGCTAATGTTGCAAGAGATATTGTAGTCTGCCAAATATCTTGAAGGTTCTGCTATTTGTAACAGAAACAGACAAGATCCACTGTGTCCTCTCATGTCCCCTGGACCTCTGTTGTGTAATACTGACAAAGAACAAAAAAAAAAAGGTGGCTCAGAAAGAACATGAGGCATCTCATGTCTAAACTTTAAATAAATCCCCACCCATATTTACATACTGTAACTACACTAAAGTTTTGTTTGGAGTATTTTCATCTTCAAAAAATTCTGGGAAAAGTGATGATAAAATAATATAGTAATTCACAGATATTCCTATGATTATGAAAGATAAAGTTTTCAAAATATTATGAAAACAGTCATATCCACATTTATTCAAGCAGCTCATTAACATATTTAATACTTCAGCTCAGCTTTCAGCTGAGAGGGTCCATCATGATGAAAATCATATAAGTGGCATTTTACCTACAGTACATTAAACACTAATTGTTTCAGTTTTCTTTTTTCTTACAAAAAATGAGTTACTGATACACATATTACATATATAATGTTTTCTAGATGAAAAGCAATATTTTTCAAAGAGTTTTTCTCTTGGCAATGCAGACTTGCTATGTGGATAAACTTTTATATCTCATGACTTATCTTCAAGTCATAATAATTTAGCAGGGTAGTGAGGAAGCAGAAAGTATGAAAAATGTTATTATGGACTAGACTTGCTGTGTTGGTTTTGGCTGGGATAGAGTTAATTGTCTTCATAGTGGATGATATGGAGCTGTGTTTTGGATTTGTGCTGAAGACAACGATGATAATATAAAGATATTTTTGTTATTGCTGAGTAAGGCTTACATTAAGCCAAGGCCTTTTCTGATTTTCATATTGCCACACTGGCAAAGCATTTGGGGGTATATAGGAAGTTGGGAGGAGACACAGCCAGGACAGGTGACCCAAAATGACCAAAGAGACATTCCATACCATATGACATCATGGCCAGTATATAAAACAGGGGGAAGAAGGAGAAAGGGGGAGATATTTGAAGTGATGGCATTTGTCTTCCCAAGTCACTGTTATGTGTCATGGGGTCCTGTTCTCCTGGAGATGGCTGAACACCCACCTGCCTACAGGAAGCAGTGAATTAATTCCTTGTTGTGTTTTCCTTGTGAACGCAACTTTTGCTGTCCTTATTAAACTGTCTTTTTCTTAACATATGAGTTTTCTGGCTTTTACCCTTCTGATTGTCTCCCTGATTTTACTGGTGGAGGAGTGAGCAAGCAGCTGTCTGGGGCTTGCTTGATGGCTGAACTTAAACTAAGACATTTGCTTTCCTTAAAATAAATATCATTCTACAACAAAAAGCATTGTCTTATGTAGAATCTTCTATAAATATAAAACAAAACCTGATAACAGTCTGACCTGGGACTGTGTCAAAGATAAAATCATATAGGAACAGATTAAATAGTAAAAGAAGTTATTAAGGTCAACCTCATCAGCTTACTGGAAATCTCAATGCTGACAAGTTTATTATAAGTATTAAGACAATGAAGGCTTTAGGTCAAAATTTGAAGGAGGATAATGAGATAATTCCTCATAAGTTTAAGTAAATAACAAAAGAGAAATATAATAGATTTTTATTTTATAATTTGACTGGTAGGTGACCAGAGGCTGTCCATGATGGCCATGGGAACAGGAGGTGAAATCTCAATAATAAACACTGTGTGATATAAGGATAATTTCAAAGCACTATGAAAATGAAACCATGCTTATATGACACATCACAGGAGGTAAAGGGAAATGGTAGAGAGGAATAATATACTCAAGGAAAAACATTAGGAAAAAATACTTGAATAGTGTCCATCTGTATTGAAAACAGGACTAGATAAGAAAATGTTTATTTCACAAGATCAGAAATTGGATTCAGCTTTAACTCCACAGGTTAGAGCTGGATATAAAATCATCTTCTTATGTTATGAAAGCTTAAAGTTTCAACTGTGTTCCTGTTCTGTCTGTTGTAACCTTTCTTCTTTCATTTTTTTTTTTTTTGCTAGAAAAAAACACCTGATACTTTAACACAATAATTAAAAAAAAAAAAAGATAATTGATGATATATATGTGATAACACAAACAATGCATATGAAAGAGTGTTTTTGAATAACATACAATTCTAACTATATTTTCAGTCTTTAAGGACATGTCTTTAATAAATAATATGAAGAAGACTCTGCCAAAATGCAAATAACTTAGGAGAAAATCTTTACTCTCCATAATTTCATAATAGTCTCTATATTTTTTTCTTTAGCTCATAAAGTACTTAGATTTTTTTGTTCTAAACCCATTTGTAAATTTCTGAATAGGTACTGAGTGATTGCTAAGCATTGTGCCTGACTCAGTCTTATTTTACATGCAGAAACTCTAAATAGTGTACTTAATATTATTACTTTATTAGATGCTCTTAAGGTACCTTTTTAGTGACAGCTAAATGAGATTTCTGCTAACAAGTAACTACTTATTTCTGGCTTTAAAGAAGTCATTTACAAATGCAGCGTGAAATGAGGTGTTGGCGTTTTTTGTTATGTACTTAAGCAAAATTCAGGTGCCTTGAAAAATGCAGAAAAACACAAGCTAAATGGAAAAAAACCTGCGCTTTTTAACTGTTTTAGCCTGCTCCTAACTTCAATCAATTAAGAATTCTCTGTGCCTTGCCACAGTATGTGGCTCCTACAGCATGAATTCTTTATGCTTCACTTGTTCTTCTGTAATACCTCCCAGGAAGAAAAATGCAGGTTTCTTTACTTTTTCTTCCTCCCCCCTCACCATAGGCAGCACAAGTATGCATACCACAAAAAGCTTAACATTTAGTGTATAATGATTTGGCTACCAGTTCTCATTAATTTCTTATTTCATATGTGATTTTTGCTTAATTTTTGCAATGTTTAACCTCAGACAGGAAAAAAAGCCCCACAGAGGCAGTCACTCACTCAGTGCCCCAGCTGAATAGGGAAGAGAATCAAAAGAGTAAAAGTGGGGTTGAGATCAAGGCAGATTATGATCTAAAGCAAAAGCTGTGCATGCAAGCAAAGCAAAACAAGGAATTCATTCACCACTTCCCATGTCCAGGCAGATGAAGAGCCATCTCCAGGAAAGTAGGGCTCCATCACACATAGTGGTGACTTGGGAAGACGAACATTGTCACTCCAAATGCCTCCTCCTTCCTTCTTCCCCTATCTTTATATGATGAGCATGCTGTCACGTGGTATGGAATATCCCTTGGGTCAATTTGGAGCGTGGCTGTACACTTCCCAACTCCTTGTGCACCTCCAGCCTCCCCCATTGATGGGATGGGTGAGAGGCAGAAAAGGTCTTGACTCTGTGTGAACCCTGCTTAGCAATGTCTAAAACATCCCTGAATTTTTGACACCATTTTCAGCACAAGTCCAAAATATAGGGCTATACCAACTACTGTGAAGAAAATGAATTCTGTCTCAGCCAAAACCAGCACAATTTTTCACTTATGTTTTTGTGAAAGTTGTCTCTGTGACTGCCTAAATTTAACAATAACTTTCACTGCGTATGGATTACTACACTTACAGTCTTCTAAATAATGTCCAAGTGTTTACAGTACCTACTGAAATACATTTTGTTTTACTGTACAATGATCCTGCAGATACAGAGAAATTTTTTGAAAATAATCACAGAATCACAGAATTGTGTAATGTGTACAGTTGGAAGGGACCACAGTGGTTCATCTGGTCCAAGCTCCCTGCCCAAGAAGTGTCATCCTAGAGTACAGTGCACAGAATTGTGTCGACAGTTCTTGGATAACCTCAGTGACGGAGACTCCACAATCTCTTGGCAATCTCTTCCAGTGCATGGTCAACTGTACAGTATAGTTCTTCCTTGTATTCAGGTGGAACTTCCTGACCATCCATTTCTGCCCACTGCCTGTTGCTTGGTAATACAGGGAAGAGACTAACTCCATCCTCTTGACACCCTCTTTTCAGACACTTATATATGTTGTTGAGATCCCCTCTCAGTCATCTCTTCTCAAGGCCAAACAGGCTCAGTTCCTTCAGCCTTTCCTCATAAGAGATGCTCCAGTCCTTTAATCATCTTTACAGCTCTCCATTGGACTTCTCCTGATCACCATGATCTTTCAAAGATGATTGTGACAGCTAGCTATGGTGTCCACAAGCTCTCTCAGCACTTGTGGATGTACCCCATAATGAGTCCTGAATTTCTGGATGTCAGCTTTGCCTAAGTGTTCCCTAATCCAATCTTCTTTGACCAAGGGAAAGTTTTCCTTCCAAAATTCCTTCAACCTGAGTCAGAGATTCCTGAGGGCTAGTCTTGTCAGTGAAGGCCGATGCAAAAAAGGCATTCAGTAACTTTGCTTTCCCTGCCTTTTATGTTACCAGGGTCTGTCCCCTCACCCATTTAGTAACAGGCCCACACAATCCTTTGTTTTTCTTTTGTTATTTATGTATTTGAAAAAGTCCTTCTTGTTGTCCTTGACAACCTTGGCCAGATTTAATTCCAGAGGGAACTTGGCCTTGTCTCATTTCTACTTTAAAAACCTTCCTCTCTATATTCATTCCAAGTGGCCTGAACCTGCTTCCATCTCCTGTATATTTCCTGCTTACACTTGAGTATTCATCTATGCAGCTCTCCTGCCCCCTTTGCCTGATTTCTTGCTCATTGAGGTGCATTGTTCTGGGACCTGGAGGAAGTGATCCTTGAATATCAACTAGCTTTTTTGGACTTCTCCCTGCAGAGCCTATTCCCATGGGATTCTTCCAAGAGGATTCCTGAAGAGGCTAAACTTAGCTCTCCTGAAGTCCATGGCTGTAATCTTACTTGTTGAAATAACTAAGATCACAGATGTAGTTATATATATGTTTTCTAGTAAAGCCAAAGTCAATTATTTAATGTAGAAATACTGTAGAAAACATGTAACAATCACTATAAATGTCTAAAAACCTCTAGATTTGGATGTGATTCTGCCCAGAAAAAAAAAAATAAAACAAAAATCCAAAACAAACACTCCAAACGCCCTATTTTCCCTTATCCTAGGAGAGAAGCATTATGCAAGATGTTTGCAGAAGTTTTGATTTAAAAGTGGATTTTGGCTTTGAGATGTAAGTAGTGGTAATATAAAAATACTCAGACTGGCAGTTCTGACCTTACAAAGAGCAAAGGTCAGAAAATCCTTTACGTTATAATTTAGATTTTCATTCTGTCCTCTTCAAGTTAGTAGTCACTGACAGCAATAGACTGTCTGTTGCCAGAGCCAAGTTGTGAAATATGTTTACCTCATAAAATTTCTATAACACTGGTCCAAAATAAAGTATGCTCTTAGTTTGCTGAGTGGTTTTTTTTCAGTTTAAGTCCATTGATCCTCGGTGGCTTTTTAGGAATGGTAAAGGGATTCTAACATTGTTTAAATATTTATACGGATGATTTAAATGTAACTGCTTTCCTAAGCTCTAGAGCTGCCAGAGCTGTTTGTCAGATGTGCTTGCTATGCCCTTTCTTAATCAAAGACAGAAGAAAATTATTATTTTTTTTTTTTTAAGCAAGGATTTTCTGGTCATTGATGAAAATCAAATACAATTTTTGGGATCCGCAGTGAGTGTACACTATTTGCTGTTGGTTATTCACAATAATGTATTAATGACCTTTTTATAACTAGGTAGAGAAAAATTAGCTTCAGTGCCAAGGAATTTATTATCAAGTGGATTGAATAAATTTTAAATTGAAATAAAACCATTTTTCATAACTTAATACTATGTCCAAGATTTTCAAGAGTATGTTTATCTAAGAAAGCAAAAAATTATCATTAAGTAAATTTAAATATAGATTTTCTTATACTGAGTGTCCTCTGAATTAAAATTACTACCAAAAAACCCATTATTCTATAAAAAAGAAGAAAAAATTGAATGTGCTGAAACATAATAGAGAAATGCTATGAAGAAATGATCAAAACAGATTTTGGTCTCCTCATAATAAGTATAATACAAAAAAGATTTCATATGTAGCAAAGAGCTAAGCTCATCTTCAGAATTTAAACATTTTAGTAGACCTCTTGAGTTCACTAAACCCAACTATATAGACCTCTTCTATGCTTAAAAATTAAGTGCAGGCTTATACACTTTGATGGCTTTAAATGTACTTTACAATATGATATTACAACATAGGGAAACTGTATAGTATAGTAAAAGTACTTGATGCTAAGTGATACTTTGAGAAACATTAAACAGTATTGTAATTGATGTTGAGAAAATAATAAACCAAACCAAAACTCATTTAGAACTATCTTTTTTATTATTATTTATTTATTTACATATGAAATTGCTGCTGTAGTTTTTCACAATCAGATATCTTTTATCCAAGGATATTGCTCACATAAGTAAGACTACAACTTACATAAGTAAGTAAACAACTACTACAAATCTGGGCTGTACTACTCCACCTATATTTACTTATTCAGGAATAAGAAATTAGTTGTGTATATTCCAGCTTAAATATCCTTATAATAGAATCATAGAATATAATGGTTAGGGTTGGGAAGGACCTTAAGATCATCTAGTTCCAACCTTCCTATCATAGCCAGAAATATCTTCAACTACATCACGTTGCTCAAAATGCCAAAAAATTGGCCTTGAACACTTCTAGGGATGGGGCATCCACAGCTTTTCTGTGCAACGTGTTGCAGTGCCTTACCACCCTCACAGTAATAAATTTCTTCCTTGCATCTAATCTAAACCTACTCTCACTTTAAAGCCATTCCCCCTTGTTCTATTACTACATGTTCTTATAAAACTTCCCTCTCCAGCCTTCTTGTAGCCTCTCTTAGGTACTGGAAGATTGTTGTAAGATCTCCTTGAAGCTAGGCTGAACAAACCCAACTCTCTCAGGCTGTCTTCACAGAAGAGGTGCTCCAGCCCTCTTAACCATCTTCTTGGTTTCCCTATGGACTTAATTCAAGAGGTCCATGTCCTTCTTATGTTAGAAGCCTCAGAGCTGAATGCAGTACTCTATGGTGGGATCTCACAAGAGTGGAATATAGTGAGAGAATAACCTCCCTCAGCCTGCTGGTCATGCATCCTTTGATGCAGCCCAGGACACAGGGTCATGTAGAGCTTCTTGCCCACGAACACTACCAAGACCTCCTCAGGGCTCCTCTCAATCCGTTGTCTGCCCAGCCTGGATTTGTTCTCAGGATTGCCCCAACATAGGTGCAGGACCTTGCACGTGGTCTTGGTGAACTTGTTGAGGTTTGTACCAGCCCACCTCTCAAGTCTGTTCAGGTCCCTCTGGATGGCATCCCTTCTCTCCAAAATGTCCACCACACAGCTTGGTGTTTGATGTCTTTGGAAAACTTGCTGAGTTCTCTATATAGCCATGTTGCTAACAAAGATATTAAACAGTGCCAGTCCCAATACTGACCCCTGAGGAAAATCATTCTTTTCTTTCTGAAAACCAATGTGATTTTAGCTTTCTAAAGCTTCTTAATACCTTACATTTTATCTCAATGCATATATACTATATCTTTCTAAAATGTAACCTTAAACAATTGACACAATATTACTCTTGGGGTGAAAAGGACAATCAAGGAATACATTAAGAGAAAATAAAGTAAGATATTGATGGTTTGGGGTTTTTTTTGTTGTTTTGTTGTTGTTGTTGTTGTTGTTTTTTGAGAGGCTGGGAAAGAGAAAACAGAGTGATAAAAGAAAATAAGTGAACATAAAATTTTAAGGTAACTATCTGTGAAGAAAAAAATCATAGGCCAGAACTGTAGAAAGCATAAATGACAAACTATAATAAAAATGTTTAAGTATAAATGCCTTTTATTTTCTTCATGTAAAAGGCTTTTTAAATACCAAGGCTGGATTTTTTTTAAGATTTTAAGTAAATCTAGGCTTTAGAGCCAGTGGAAGTATTCCTAAAAGATTAAGCAAGGAATTGTGATTGAATCTTACTATTCAGGATGGGATCCTGTACTCAGTGACATTCTTGATATCTCAGATTTACTTGTGTGTATTCCTATGAGTGTTTTCTACAGCTTAGCAGGTTCATTTTTACATACTTGTTACTAGTATCTAGAAAATTATAGTTTTAGATTTTCAAAGCATTCATATTTATCATAAATTTGCTAGCATTCTGATTTTTTAGGATGCTGCCTAAACTTAAAAAACTATTCAAATCAATTTAGAAATTAAGCCTGTGAACCTTCTTTATCTTTTAACCAAAGAACACATATAATAAAAATAAAATCAAGTCATACACTCTTCTAAATCAGACATCAACATTTAGCAATGCTTGAAGCTTCTCTAAAGGCTGCATGGAATAACAGCACTTTTCCAGCAGATTCAAGTGCACCAAATATCTTCTTAAATTAATAGTACCCCTTGTACAATATTTTTAATGACTCTTATGCTTGCAGATGTATATATATAGATGTAAACATAGAGCAAATCTCCTACATATGTAGAACAAAACCATTTTAAGTTATAGCTATAATCTAGAGATATAGGCTACTATATATCAACACATATATTAGGCTATTATAATTCAGTGCAGAGACATGTATAAATAAAAACATATGTTTATATGAAGCATACAGATTTTATATACATTTGTACATATTTGTGTAAAGATAAGGATAAATCCAATTTTGCTGTGAAAACAGTAAGGAACCAAGTGGATAATTGAATTTTTTGCTGTAATATAATAGTCAGCATGACTCAGACTGCATTTCTATTATAGATCAATGTGTTAAATGAATCTCCTTGCCTGAATTTCTGTTACTGCCAGCTGTCTTTAAGTGGGGATTCATTTAGTCTGCTTCAGCATGACTTTGGAATAGCATGAGTGTTGGAAATAGAATCCAGATATCTAATCAACTTCAATGTCTAAAAAATCCCTAAACATTATGGAGATCTTCAGTTATTAAACCATGAAAACAAATAATGAGCTAGTTTTTCAACAACAAATTGCTGTTTAAACAAATTATATTTTATTCTATATTAAAAACTTGGAGCGAATATGCTGAAAAATCAAGTTTCACTTCAGAACAGTTCTGCTCAAGTCCCAGTACTGGAGACTCTAGTGTTGCCTCTCTTGGATTTCTGCAGGGGCCATCATCTCTCTGGATTTCAGGAGCTGAGGGAGGTCTGTTGGGGTCTGTCATGGTATTCTGACAGCCAGTGCCCATCCCACCCACCATGCAGGAGCAGGGCAGCTGGGGACGCACTGGCAGCCCCAATCACTGGACACCTCCCTGGGGATGGGGATAGGGGCAGGCCAAGGCTGGGCTGGGCTGCGGGGCAAAAGGGACTGGCAGGATCCAATGACCAAGAGGGGCTGACATGGAGACCCGGACCATGGACAGGGTATGGGGAACCCTGAGGAGATTGGGCAGGGTCCATCAGGACTGGTGGTGCCCTCAGTGCCCTGACAATATTCAAGATTCTTGTTCTTTTTCTGACTGTGCAGCACGGAGGGTACTAATGCTTTCCCCTTGAATATCTGATCTGCACTCATCTAGGGGAGGATCTTAGCCCATGTTCCTTCAGATATTCCATTTCACATGTTTCATTAGCACTTTGCCCACTTCAAATCTTATCATAGAAAGGACAGAATTTCTTGTTTAAAGGTGACTATCATACTTAAATCCTTATAGCATCACAATACAAACACTGCCCTTTCATATTCTGACTGAGTTAATTACTGAAGAAGTTACTCCTCTGAAATCAAAAATGAGAGATTTCTGCCTCTAACTGCCTTATCGTTTATTATACTACTTGATGCCAATCAATCAGGAAACTTGGAAACTAAATACATAATATATATGTGCACATTCTAATGAAACATTCTCCTATCTGCTACAGACAAATATATTTTTATTATAAAAATCCCCATGCATTGTGAAATTCTGCAACATATTCAGTCTGACAAGAAGAAAGGCTTCAAAAGCCAGGCTTATGTCAACTCTTACATTTCTTACCTTATTTATCAGTGAAACTTTGTCACTTCCACCTCAGGATCCTCCAAAGTTTGTAACTCAGGCCATGAACTATTCGTGAACAAAGTAAGATGTGTGGTTATCATATATGAATGTAAAACACAGCCCTTGCAGTTATCCCTGTCAAATACCTACAGGTGAAAAGTGAACAGGTGAGAAGGTAAAGTTCCATGAGGTTTCTTGAAAGAACAGGTCATTCCTTTCCTTCAATGATCAGCAATGATGAAAATTAAAATAAAAATAACAAAAAAGTCTTAGTTTGCAGACAAGTAAGTAGCCCATCATAGATCACTTTACAATGCAATTCAGAAGAATATGCAAAATTTCCAGATTTTGTCAAACACCTGTAGAAACTAACAGTTAGAACACAATCTGTTTGATTTTACCAATAAAGAAAGCATAAATTATTTAAGCAAGAACTGATATCAACTATAAGAAAAAAGCTGGCTAACACTGGAAGTAAATCTCCTGATGAAGACATTACAGACACTGTGACAGAACTCTCTAAACTTGTCTTTGTCTTTCCATTTAGGAATCCATGACTTCTTCTTATTGTGGCAGTGAGTTCTGATCACACAGCTATGGGTACATGCTAATAACATCACTGTCCCTCATTATAATTGTTATTGTTTATATTAATATAATAATGACAGAACAACTGAGTTGGTGGCCACAGCTTTCATGGTAGCCACAAATCTGTGATTCAAATCAAATTCCTGGGGGTCAATTCTGGTTGAGAGGGTTTTTTTAATCTTTATCTGAAATTTCCAAAGGAAAATATCTTCCATTCCTACCTATATTAACAATGTCTCCTATTTTTTTTTTTTTTTAATCACTTTAATTCTTATAAGGAACTTTATATTCTGCTTTAATTTCTTTTGTTTCATATAGGTATTTATCTCAATTAATTAAGGACAACTAGACTGCAACGATTTTTTTTTTTTCCTTGCATCTCTCATCATCCACTACCAAATCCATAATTTCTAATGTTGACACACACCAAGTGTTCTGGCCTTACATAGAAATTTTCTTGCCTTGTGTAATTTTTTTCTTTAAGCATTATTTTTGTGTTGCGGCAGTTAAATTTTAGACTGACTGTCCCCTAAATACAGGAAAAAAAGGCATTTTACTTCAGGTATACCTATATGATTAAAAGACATACACACAAACCAACACATAATTTTTTAAGACCTAACAGCCTGTATATTGAGTTGAAGAAGTGAGACTATTTGAATGCCTCACCTCAGTGAATCTTGATAACAAATATTGCTTAAAAAATTTTTAAGCTGGATTCTGAGCTGTATCTTGCTGATTCAGTTGCTATAAAACTGGGGTAATTATTTATAAAAAATGTTTTAAATATTATCTTTCAATTGAAAGCTGACTAATAGATGTAATAATTTGGCACACAAAGTCTAACCTGCATTGTAAAGAACACTTTACAGACTTCACCACTGAAAGAAATAATAACTGAATTTAAACCTGCCCTTAAGTGAAAGTACATCAAATATAAATAAGCTATTTTCAGTAGAGTAGACACACATTACTTGCTGTGACAGGAAAGTGTAATACTTAAGCTGAAGATATTTATTATCAAATGTAGAAACTGCTAGTACCACCTATTGGTAGAACTGCAAAACTGAAAAATATTTTCTGTTTATAATATTACATAATATCATAATAGTAAGCAGATTATTGCAGCTCTAATATCACCTTTGGCTGCAAACATTATACAGTTAGGTGTAGGAAATAAATTTGTGTACTTTATGTAACTCAGTACTTTTTGTGTACTTTATGAAATGAAGTACTACCTAATTAGTTATAAATTACAGAAGGAAAAGAAAAAAAGAAAAAAAAAAAAAAAAAGAAAAGAAACAATTGGGGTTTGGTAAGGTACATAATGGTATGCTTTAGAAAGTACGACAGTAAATCATCTCACATGTCAAATTATACAGACATGCTTTCTTGGTTGGTCTGATGTGGGAACTCCATCCTCCTTTTATTCAAGAAGTTTTGTTGATATTTTGCTTTCAACAGTCAGACGCATTTAATTAGCATTCAGTTAATCCTTCAGTGTTTTGAGAGGCAACGGAAAATTTCAAGATAAATGAATAGTAGTTTGATCTAGATTTTCTCAGATATGGTGAGTTCCTTCCTTCCTTCCTTCCTTCCTTCCTTCCTTCCTTCCTTCCTTCCTTCCTTCCTTCCTTCCTTCCTT
>JAWWEE010000001.1:65336247-65351014 GCA_035221455.1 Xenops minutus
GTTCCTGTCTTTGTTTTTGCTTTTCTTCTTATTCTTCCTTTTCCAGTCCTGGTAGTCCTCTGACCGTACTCCCACAATTTGCCACTGGTGTTTGAGTAGTGGAAAAGGATAATATACACATTGCTTCAAAATATGGCTGATCCTCCTAAATACATAGTAACAAAGTCAAACAACAGACCATTGCAAAGCTTCAAGATTATAATCAAGACCTGATTCATATTTTGAAAAATCCTCAGATACAAAATATTTTTTTTATTATTCTGGGAAACGATGCTTTGACTATCTACCTGCGTGCTCTCCATACAGCTCTTTCCTTATTGAAGAATGCAATTTGTGTCCCACTGAGTTATTTCAGAATGGCATTTGAGCACTCATTAAGAGGTATTGAGTATGTTATGGCCATACAAAATAACACTTGAACATGAATGCAAAATACAGGGAGTGCTTTAAAACATAGGAATATTCAGATTATGAACAGTAGCATGCAAGTTTTATAGATGCAAAATATGTTTTTGAAAGAAACATGAAAGTCAGATTTATTTCTCCCACATCTATCCGTCAGAGAGAATAGCAGAGAACAGAACTGTTTCCCAGACTCATAGCTGAAAACCGCTTTGGCATAAACAGCCGCTTCATTCCTGATAACTCATAAGAAGTAATGCTAAAAGGGGTTTTAGTAACGTTTTATGGTCTGAAAATCACTAGTACAAAACTGGAGCAGAAAAGTCCATTTCCATAAGCAGAAAATAGAGTAACTGAAATGCACTGCTATCTTGTATAGTGACCTGACTAGGAATACTGAAGTGGGGACCAGAAAGACTCAATAATATGAGGCTGCAAACCAGTCGGCTCTGAAATATGACTTGATAACTCACAATTCAGCTTAAGAGTAGAAGGATGTCTGAAGTTAAAGTTCTACTAAGTCCAGCTGTTGAGAACACTGTTCATTTTACTCAGTTTACAGGATTAGTATAATTCAGTCAAAAGGCAGAAACTACATATAAATTCAGAACAGGTAAAAGAATTGATTCAAAGCCAAAAATTCTTTTGTTGTGACCCTTTTCTTACCCTGATATTATTTTCTATTTGCCTGTTCAAAGAAATCAAGTACTGATGGTAGTACTGCTAATTGTTATTTGGTGGGAGATAGCTCAGCTTTGTGATTAAGTGAAAATGAAATATTAAATTCTCTTGTCCATCATTATTTCAAATCTCTACAAAAGCATTTAAAATGTTAATTATGCTAAAAGGCTATTTCAGTATTTATAACTTATCCTGCAGTCATATTCCTGTACTTGATGATAAAGACTTCTTGTATAACTGGATGATCTACACACACTCTCTTCAGGAAAGCAGATAAGCTTTTTCATGTCAAAACATTTAATTATAAAGCTGATCATGTTGCTTTAGAAAAAAAAAATTGAATAAGAAAAAAGCTTAAATTTCATCTTGAAAAGTCTTACACATAAAATAGGAAATAGACATGTAATTTAGGAAGAAAGTAACTTGGCAGTTCAAGGTAATTAATGAGCTTCTTATACTCCATAATGATGAAAATGACTACAGTACCCAGGAAAAAAATATCTTTAATACGCTATAAAATTATGGCAGATAATGAAAAGCTGCTTCTAAAACATATGCAATTAGTAATTGTGGTTTCATTTCTGTTCATAGTTTTTCACTTCCCAACAGCTGACAAAATAATAGTGTAAAGTAAATATGCATAGTATAGTTGGGTACAAAATAGTGTTCTTTTTGTTGAGTAAAATAATATTTTCCCCCACATTTTTTGCACTATTATTTGCATGCAGATTCATGAACATAAACCTAAATGAAGTAAAATGGAGTTTTCACTAAAAATTTATTTACTTTCCATGAAAGGAAGATGGGGCTTTTTTTTCCTCAAGGTAGTTGAACTGGATAATTGAGGGTCATATTAAAGCTGGGATTGCCTTATTTAATGTGATGTGGAAGGCATTCTAGGGAGGATAGGGGAAACTTGAGAAGTTATGGAGTCTGAATTTCACACAGAACTGCTGTGATTTTTTGCAGTTGTGTGAGTTCTTGGTAACAATACAAAAGTCAATTAAAGTGAAGTGCTACTAGTAAATATAAGGAAAAGGTACACTGCATATTTCAGATATACAATTGTGCTCTATGCTGGAAGTTCAGGAGAACTAGGGGGAAAAAAAAACAAACACAAAAAAACAACTGGGAGATGGGGGGAAATGTGTGATGTCAAAAACAATTAGAATTTAAGGTTTTGCATATTAATTCAACTCATAAATAAAAAGGGCACCCAAGGGAGGATATTTTCTAGACTTAGAGCAAGTTAGAGACTCTGTGTGGGCTGAAAGAAGAGTTGGAAAAACAGTTACTAAGGGAAATTTCTAAATTGAAAGTCCAAGGACCAGTATGAGCACAAAATATTCTCCAGCAAGAATTTTGAGTCAATATTAGTCAACTCATACATATTGTGCATCATAGCGTTTTCTGTCCCCAGTGAAGAACTTGTTTTGCTGATATCAACCTTTCAATTCCATTTGCTTACTTCCTGCATTCTTGTAGTATGCGTTTGGATTATGTTAAGACCACAGTTATCTGCCAAGCTAAATGAGTGATGCAAATAGGACACAAGTTTAGGTTGATAGTGCCATCCATTTACACTGTTGAAGATGTGGCTGCAAAATCATGACTATAAAAACTTCAAGCAATGAAAAAAATCCATGCTACAGTAATGTTGTCAGTAATAACACTTACTACAGAATTTCAGTCATATGAGATCTTCCAGAGTAATACAGAATTAAAGGAAAATCTGCCTACTGTGATAACCATTAGATATCAAAACCAAGAATGAATGTCTACCTGCTTAATAGCGAACTGGCTGAACTTTGCTTTGGATAGGAGATCCATCATTTTGTTACAAAAAAATTAAATTTGCTTTAGATGTAGGTAAAGGACATTTAACATAGGTGAAGAAAACCATTAAAAATGAATACTGATCTGTAGTTCTTACCTGAAGGAAATCTTCCATAAGTGTATGCTTGTGAAATAATAGTGAAAAAGCTCTATTCCTAGCCTACTGAAAAACTTAGCATGGCTTTTGGTAGAATACCAATATGGGTTCTAGCCCATACAAGGAAAACAAGCTACTTCATTTATCACTGGTTTAGGCATAAGAAATCTTGTAATTCCATCGTGTGGATAGAAGAGAGAAGGTGAGAACCATGAGCATTTTAGAAATGCTAAAGAATTTGAAGATGGTGAAGAAAAAGTGGCAATGATGAAAACAGTGAAGAGGTATACAACTGTAAAGACAATAGTAACAGAGTTCCAGAAAAGAAAACAGGCTAATCAGTTACAGATAGGTAATAAAAAGGAGGCTTTTGCATGTGTTATTTGGTATCTTTGTCTTACATTTTCTCATTGGTTTGATAAAATATTTACTTTCTGAATCACTGTAATATTCTGTCATACATGTTGTTCTGGGCAAGAGACTCCACTGTAAATATGCATTATGAGAACACTAGCAGTTGTTTTTTGTTTGGTTTGGTTTTGTGATTTTTTGTTTGTTTTGTTTTGTTTTGTTTTGTTTTGTTTGATCCAGCCACCCACTCGTGTTATTTTTTTCAGCTACAATATTTTTAGTAAGAAAACAGAGAACATATATCTATTCACAGTCTTGTATTTATGGGTCCTTGTCACTGTATGCCATTGGATGAATTTGAAGTGAATTACCCTTTAGGCGCTGATCATCTCCGCCCCTGTTCTATGTTTCTGTTTATGTGGGGGTTTTTTGGTGTTTGGTTTTATTTTGGTTTTTTGTTGGTTTTTTTTGGGGGGGTTCTTTTGGTTGGTTGGTTGGGGTTTTTGTTTGTTTGTTTGTTTGTTTTTAATGACATACAAATAGAATTAAACACATAATTCTTAAAACAGGTGTACATTAACATTTACAGCAGTATATTTTGGTTTACATTTTTGTAGAAATGAGGCCCAAAGCCCTGAGATACACAGTGAAGGGATTTCCATGAGAAACGGATTAACAACGGCATGTTAGCCTGCTTCTGGAAATGACAAGCAGAGGACAGATAACCCTTATCACTGCCTCAGCTGGGTGGAATAGGGAGTCATACCAATATGTCATGGTTGGTTGTTCCACCCTCACACAGGACCCACAGCTTTTGTAAAAAAAATTCTACAGTCCCTCATTCCCATGTAAAGTGTCTGCCTCCCTCACCATTATGATGTCAACAGATATCTGACTACGGTCTCAATTCCCTTTACCCAAAAGTATAAATTTGGCATTTGAAATCCTCCACAATAGAGGATGAGAATACAAACCCACTTTATACTCAAGTCAACAGGCTTGCTCCTCTCTTCTTCCCAAAGCAGGCATGCCTCTTTGGTAAGATTTATGTCTCTGACTATATCAGATCACAATCAGGTGAAATTAAGCTTAACAGATGGCAAAGCTAAACTTAATGAATTACCAGTTGGTTGTTCTTTATTTTTTTTTTTTTAATACATATATTTAGCACTAATGCAGTAAATTCATTAATCAATGGCAATTTCAAATTTGCATTGCTTTTGCTTCAATAAACCACACATCTGTGCATCTGTGATTGTGAAAGTTCTTACTGAATGCAACCAGGTTGATAGTGTCAAATTGTTATAATCAGAAATGAAGCACAGCCATGCCCAGCCCCTGCCACATTTCTGTAATCTTAATGCAACCACTTTGGAACTCCAAAGGAATTGTCATGGTTCTGCAACATAATTTATTTTAACCTATATCTTTTTTTTACATATATGCATATTGTTTAAACATTATCTTGATGTTGAAAATGCTGAAACTGATTGAGTTCCACTAACCTTAACCTGGCATTGTGGGCAAGGCAGATGTTAGGAAGACAGAGTGATGCAATAAGTATGCAAAAAGAATGAAATTTGTACTACATCTGTACTGCAGCCTACTCTCATAAGGAGCTAATGTCTAACTCTGTAATTAGAACATTTTCTTAAATACTTTTTTAAAGACAGGTTTACTGTATTTACCCATTCCTCCATATATTCTACATCTCTTGAAAACACTGACAATATTAAAAAGAATGAAGTTTCCAATGTCATCTGAACATTTTAAGGAATACATAGTTTGATAAAATATTTAATCAGAGTGATATATTTTGTTTGGCTTGGCAAACATCAATGAAGTAAGGAAATATTATTATTTTAACTAGAAAACCACATATTGCTTTAAATTGAAGTCTGAAAAGTAAAGATGAAAAATCCATATTAAATCTGAAAGATTGTTCTAAATATTAAAGGAATATAAATTCTTTATCTTTCCGTTCTATTTTTTGAGATGAAAATAATATCTCACGGTTAAATTTCACAGTAGCACCTTGTGTTCCTCTGTTTTGAAAGGCAGTGTTCTAAAAAAGAGAAAGAAATCCAAGGGCTAACCTTTTCCCTTTACTAGGTAATCTTGTCCACAAGACAAAGGATCTTTCTGTAGTTGAATTACTCCAACACTGTGCTTTTATAGTAAGGAATTTAGATTTGAGTCTACATGGATAGTCAGAGTCACAGAAGTCATGGTTTAGGAATGGTACTCTGGTATCAGTGCCCACACTGCGACTCTCCCTGACCAGAAGCCCCTTGCTTATTCCCCTCTTCCCCTCCCATTACGTGCTCCTGGAATGGAGTTGAAAATTGGAGGCACAAAAGGGGGAAATCATGGGTTGAGATAAAAACAATTTACTGGAAAGAACAATGAGATAAGAAAACTAGCAGTAGCATCAACAATATTAATAATAAAAGGTATAAGATAAAGAAACAATTTACACAGAAAACCCATGACAAATAGCAACCAGCTCCTCCTGATCACACTCTTCTTGTGGAAGTGAGAGTTCCTTTCCCCCACCTCAGCAATGAGGTGAGGCGGTATTGAATAACGTTAGAGTCTGTCCACGCCCCCTCTTGGGCATTGCAAAAGCTAACCCTGTCCATGGCTGAAACTGGGCCAAAAGGTAATACGAAGAAAAAGCAGAGTCACTTACATTTGTCAATATAATAAGCAAAACAAAGTGTGATAAAATAGTCATAAAATAATAATAAAAACCTTCACCCCAAATCTGTCATGTTTGTATGATATGTATGGCTAAAGGAGGATTTTTTAGACATTGAATCCACTCCACTCAGTGGCCATGGATTGTGAACTGATAGCAACAGAAATTTGAGGTAGAGGGTATGTCCTGTTTAAGTCTGGTTTTTTGTTTGTTTGTTTGTTTGTTTTGTTTTGTTTTATTGTGGCAATGGCTTAGAGATTGATAATTTAATGTAAAAGATTTTAGGACATATTTTTCTTAGAGGACAAGATGTCAGTTCTTAGTTGTTTGAAGGCAATATTGAAAGTAATGCTACCTTAAAAAGCTTAGTCCAGTTCATATCAGCAGCATTGCTTTCTCACCTAACTCATTTTTCTAGTTTCTCAAAATGCAAATAAAATATTTTATTGCCTTTTTTTCCTTATTGCCTAATGAAAAAGGTATCATAATGAAAAACTACATTAAATAATCTAATGGGGGATTCAGTTGTATAAACACTGGTGTCTGGTGACATGTGAGATGACACCAGATTACTTGAAATATGTGCCTTTCTGAAGCAGTAGCTAGCAGGTACTCCCACAGTGTTTACATTTAGCAAACAGAATCCCTATCCTAAAACTTCATTTTCCTCATTTACCTTACAACTTGATGTTCATAATCCTTGCAGGATTATATTATTTCAGGTTATGAAACCCTATAGGTAACTTCACATCTATTTCCCCCAATGATAACTGCATAGTCTGCCCTTATTCTCCCTTCCCTTTTTCTCTTTGCCCTTTCTTCCACCATTGTTTCCTTCTGCCTTCCTGTCCTTTTCCTGTAGGATAAAACTGTTAGAATGTTTTCATATAGCCAGAAAGCCTAAGTTTAACCCAACCCTTTTGAGAAAGTTGCCAGCCTCTATATTCTGTGTCCAAAAATTGATACTGAGATCTTAAATTCAGATTTTTATCAAACTAAACTGAGAAGCATGAGGTGTATCCTGTTCTGACAATCACACAAACTTTCCTTTTAGACAAAAGGAATTTATTTATTACACTTTTTTCTTCATTTTATATGTAATTAATATACAGACATAGATGCCTGTATGTGCAACTGTGCAAATATGTGACTTGCTCCTCATGACTGCAGTATATAGACACTTTTAGATTCTTTTGGCTACAGTTATTTCTTTTAAATACATGTATAATGTTTGCTCAACAAAGTAGTTATGGAAAGTCTAAATGTTTTAAGCTCTTCTTATTTCTCTTAACTTGGTTCAGGTAGACATATTTCATATAAACAAAATTGATTTTGACAAATATCTTTTAAAAATAAAGAAAAAAAATTAATCAGTCCAACAAGGATGACCAAATTTACATATAGATATACATATGAAGAAATATGGATTCTAAGAAGAATTTTGCTTTCAAGAACATAAAAGAATGCAATTATTACTAAATAGGGTTTTTTTTTCCATGATATACCAGATATTATACAAATGCTTTGCTCTCCTTATTTATTAATTATTAATATTCACATTGAAGAGAAATGTAGAACTGTATAGAACTTCCTTATAAAATATATTGATTTCAATTTCTATCTTAAATTTAGAAAGAAATAAAAGAGAAAATAAAATTAAAAATAACCCTTGATAGGAAATAACTATGAATTGTTAAAGAAAGATGCCAATTACACATAATACTTCAGGCTGTGCGAAGCACCATTTTGTTCCTTCTTAATGCATTTAGAAAAGAATAAGTAGATTCTATTTTGAACTTCCTTTCTTCCTCTGCTGCTTCTTTCTCTTACTGTGATGTTTCAGTCAGCTACTGCTGTTGGGATATGATCATCCTAACCATGTCTAAAATTAATTGCATTTTTGTTCTTCCTTCTAAATAAACGCATCTAAAGAAGCAAAAAAAATAAGACTATAGTCTCATAGTTTTTTTTGAATTTGAAAAGCAGACTTATCTGCCCCTAGGCTAAGCTAGAAACTGATTTTGTTTTCCAGTTAAAAATGTGTCAATATTTTGCATTTGTATATATTCAGTTATGCATTTTAAAGGGAATTGTATGCAGCATATATAAATATAGATCTCTGAAATACAGAGTTAACAATTTCAAGTATTTAACCTTAAACTGGTTTAAATTATTTATTTACAATTAATCCCAGAGGATCTTTTTTTTTTTCTGATTCCATGTTTCTATTTGTTTAACTATTTATTTTTGTGTCACATTCAACTATGTGATAATGTTCTCTTGACAAAGTCAGTTTTCCTACAACAGTATGTATATAGGTTTCTCCTCTGAGAGGAAGGTCTCTCCTATGAACTCTGTAGCAAATAAACATCGCATTACTTTCAGCTTAGATGTTTGTATGAAGACCTGAAAAAAGAGATAAGTTATCTTTCAACATTACAGGTAAATGGAATCAGGGGACTCTAGTATCCATCTCTTCAGGCATTCAGCAACTTAAAAAAGAGGAAGACTTAAATTACCTTTTAAGTATACAACACCTATATAACAGTGAGGTTATTTTAAATAATTTATGAGTCAGAAGTGATTAAGTATCTCCTCAGCAGTTTAACTCCCCTTGAATCAATTACACTAAATCTTAACAGAATGAAGTCTTCTGATGGCCTTCCAGAATGAATTTTCAAGGTAGCAACTTCCAATGGCAAGGAAAAATATTCACAATGCCTACTAGTTATTGTAAAAAAACAATGTTTAGCCCTTGTTCCTTGGAACCAAGTGTGACTCCTGCTTTACTTCTTAAAACTGAGAATTCTCTGTTTACCACATTAGACTCTGCACTTGCCTGGTTTTGCTCCAGTCAGTGTCACGGCAAATTTGATGGCTGTCTTTTATGGAAGCAGAAATTACAGAAGTACTGAATTTGTAAGAGAATGACACATTTATATAATCATCTATATAGAATTTTTTTAAAAAAAGTTTAAGACAGATGCATTTATGAGTGCTATCTTTCCGTGCTCATCCTTCACCAGTTCAAAGGACTACAGAGAACTGTTTTATATTCAAATCTGAAACCTGTAGATAATGAACATGTTCAGAGCTGTTGACTTCCTGTATTTGAAAACGCTAAGACAGTTAAAACAAATGTAATAAAATTATTCCCAATAATGTTTCTCTACTTTTGTTGCTTCTTCCATGAAGTTGCTATAACATAAACAGGGACATTTTAATATTATCCCAGGTATAGAGAAAAGAAAGGTTTAAATACAGAATTAATTAAAAAAGATTAAGAACTTAGTATGAAGTTTGCTGTACAGTTGCAATATTTATTAATAGAAGAGCTCCATAGATATTGTTTCTATATGGTCCATAGATATGCAACTATGGTAACCCACTGTGGTTTCAAAGCCAAAAATGGTGCAATTATTACTAGAGTAATTCACCAATGTTTTAATCCATTCTGCCTTTACTTGATAGAATATATAAGAGATGAAGAGAACCTTCTGACATTTTTAGTAGGACTTTGTGAAAGGACTGAACCTTAAACATTTTCTTGTCCACCTCTGCAGCAGTAAAAACTTCCCATTTTATGAAGGCTGAGAAATGTATATGTTGTCATTTTTGGGGACTAAAATGAAAGAAACTTCTCTTTTATATTCTGTTATCCAGTGAAAGAAGGTATTTGACAACTAGATAATGAGCCATGGCTCAATTTATACTCTTCCAAATAAAAACTAAGTTCCCTAAAACTCAGAATATGGCTGAGAATATTTTCAGTGCAAAAGTGTGTATCAGGACTGGACACCTTTAGAAACATGAGAAAGAAAAATAATAGGGCATCTCAGTATGTACTTTTTCTTATCTTAAAGTGGAAATGTAAATTGGTCAGATAATTGTCACTTCAAAAGTGTAATTTTTCCCCCACTTAATTTAAAAGGAGTTTATAGTAGTCAATTCAGATGTAGGTATGCAGCAGCCGAGTAGAATGCTCCCCCTTTTCGTTCCCCCTCTCCGATGTGGTTCCTGAGGATGCCCCAACAAAGAGACATGCAGAGACAACCGGAGAGGATGCAGAGAGAGTTTATCCACATGGTCGGGGTATTTAAAGGCTTTAGGGAATTCTAGTTACTACCAATTGGAATCTAGGGATAACAACCAATGGGAAAAGGGTTAACTAAGGGCCAATAGGGGGACTTCAGATAGTCCTGCAAGAAGGAATTCCTGCATACTAGGCTAGGAGATAAGAGTTTTCTCAAGGGGTTTTGGGAAGGAGAAAAAGACAAGGAATCCATTTTACAATACAGTAAAAGTCTCAGTTTTTAAGGCATTATGGCTGGTTTCTTCATTTTCTTCACAGGCCCATTTCTTGCATGATTTAATCCACTTCCGATATTGTAGGTCCACTGCCACATAGGTAATAACATAGTACAGCATACAAAGTTAGGTAAAATTTATCCCCTTCTCTGACTCCTGATTTTTATTACATCCACCATCTGTTGTACTTGAACAGATTCCATTTCCTTCATGAACATTATGGTTTGGGTTTTGGTTTGGTTTGGGTTTGATTTTTTGTTTTGGTTGGTTGGTTGATTGGCTTTGGTTTTATTTTTTGTCTTGTTTTTGTGTGTGTGTATTGGAATGTCTCATAATGCATAAAGCTAACTTTTGGGAATGGAGAATTTTATGACTAACACCATTTCTCTCTGATCATGAACTGACAGAAATACATTAAAGTCTTTTACATGGCTTTATGCTATTCTTATACAGAAACAAATCTGAGAGTATTTTGCTCACATCAACTGGATGAAGGATATAGATTCAAAAGGCTTGTCAACAAGTAAGAAAAAGTCACTGCTGCTCTCAGATACATGATGATGATGATGAACATTTATCATGACATGGAAAAACTTAACATTTATTTCTCACAATGGTAGTGGCCATAGATGGCAATAGTAGCACGGGGAAGAGTCGCCAGCAAACAATTAAAACTGCAAATGAGACACAAAGGAGGTGTTTTGTGGACACAAGTACTACTGCTATTGAAAGTTCAACAGACGAAAGCCTGAAGTGTGATTTTGGTCCTTTTTTTTTTTTTTTTTCATTCAGTTAGCCTTCCTCAAGATTTATTTCCTTTGATCCATTATTTGTCTAAAAAGATCACAGAACAACATAAATAAGTCTTGAAGGATGCCCAAGTGATTCTGTGTATAATTTCATGAAAGAGATCAAAATAGCTTTCAAGTATTTTGTTTGTATTGAGAAGTACATTTTAAAACATATATCTCTCGTTCTGTTTCTCTTGCATTACATACAGATTGATACATGGTAAAACCTGCACAAATATATAGACATACATATATATGTAATATAGTATTGCACATCTTCATGCTCTGTAGCAATTATTAGTCTACTGAAATGCTCCTAATATTGGACTGTCAACATCAAATAGTGCTAATAAAAAACACAAATGGTTTTACATTATAAGATTAATAGAATATTGAGGACTTTAAAAACTTGTAAATATATGAACAAAGATTGAGGTTTTTAAAAACTTATATGAACTCGACTTTAGTCAAAGGCATGTGTGCTAGATCCAGGTATCAAAACAATCTTTTTCCCAGAAGATGATGAAAAATAAATACCTATATCTAAGGCTGAATATTTATTTAGTTGAATTTGAGCCTTGCCACTTATTTATTTGCTCTTTTCTCATGCTGTCAAATACTTCCCAGCAGTCTCTTGTCATCATACAGTATATGACTGGTTCTTTTGCCAGCACGTTCAGGTTACACCCTTTCCCTGGTGGTGAGGCTTATCTTAGTTATGCTAAAGTTATGAGTCTGTTGGAAGCCTTGCCTAACTCCAAATCCAAGAATTAAACTGCACATAACAAGTTGTTGCTACAGGACCACCACACTGGTACATAAATATGCATATCTCATGGTATCACAGGAACGTAGCCAACGTAGTTGTTATTTTGAAAAGCAAAGTAAATAATTTCACTTGAACATGCTAATAAAAGATGAAGTATACTAGAAAAGTTAAGAGCTTTACCAGAGATGCAATTTTGTACATTATACAACATGTGGTAATTGACATTGATTTTATAAGCTTGGTGCAGTACTTGTTTTCTTTAATTTCTATTATTTCCAGGGGAATGACCATACACATAGTAACTAAATTCAGCATCTGTGTGAAAGGTTAAGCATAAGGCAAATGGATTTCTGCGTTACTGTCTCAAGGACAGATGATAGGGCAAATTCTTCACAATCCACCCACAGAGTAATCAATATTAAGCATGCAGACATTCCTATAGATCTCATAGAATACAAATAGAAGTCTAGTTTTAAAACCCTTTCTCACCGAAATAGCTGCCTCGTGCCCTGAAATTGCAGTCCCTGACCTCTTTGGGCACAACAGAGCTGCCTGCCTTGGTGAAGATTTGTCAAGTTATATAAGAAACAATCCTTAAAATATTAGCAACCTTTCTTTAAGATATAACTTGTACTTAACAACTACTCCCTTGTCTAAGAAAAATTAAAAAAAAAAATAGAACTTGATTTTCTCTTAACAACTACTCCCTTGACTAAGAAAAATTAAAAAAAAAAAATAGAACTTGATTTTCTAAGTCACATAAACATTTCTGTGAGAATTATTTAATTAGCACAATTATGAGCCCCAAATATTTTTGGTTTGTGAAAATGAACAGCTCTCTTATTTAGGAATATGTTCCTATTATACTACTATGCAAATAAGATAAATAATTGCATAGCTGGGGATGAAGTTGTGTCAGGATTAGAGTAATGCAAATAGCATTACAGATATACTTGAATTATAATAGGATAAGGTAAGAAAAGCTGGCCTGAGCTGTTAAAATATATCAGTCCCTTTAACTTAGTTCAGTGAAAATATTTGGCATTCAAGAGCTGATCAGCTTTCACTTTCAGTATCTACAATCAAAATTGTTATTCTAGGAATTTCAGTTTACTTTTTGAAGACAGCTAAAACCTATTAATTCTTATGTTTTCAGCACTGGAGGACTTTAGGGATCAAAGTACTTCTTTATAGGCATCTTCAGAGGTAAGTTATTGATAACTACACTAAGCAGTTCAGTTTTTGCCTATGTCTACAAACACAGTGAGATTAACAGAAAAAGTGTTTCTTCATCTGTGTGACCCTAAATCTTGATCCAGTCATCATTAGTTCAGTTACATATTGGAAAAAAAAGACCCCATACAAAAGCATATTAAAAAAAAAAAAAAAAAAAAAAAAAAGGAACAAACCAGAGAATTTAAATAACTTGTTTAGATTATTCACTCAGGGCACAGACTGCTGGTCTTCTCCCAAGACACACTTCATGTCTATGGCACAATTCTTCTGTAAAGGACATTTTGCTTATCAAGTTATTGTGTTTTGCACAAAAAAAAATAAAATATCCTGGAGGCAGAAGAATTCAAATGCTTTCTCTGTTTGTATTTCTCCAATCTGAAACAAGACATTTAGGGAAAAAAAAAAAAAAATGTTTAAACCTAGGCATTAAACTAAAATACATTGTACAATATAGTCAGGTAAAAACCTAAAATGCCTCAGAAAGCCATACATGAATGAACACCTAATAACTAAAAATCAGGCATAGCCATTATATATCCAAATATTCAAAATAATGCAAATATTGTAAAAAAAATCACCTGAAGAAATAACCAGAAGATTGTAGGCTTTCTATTGTTTCTCTGAACTTTATTTACAAATACTGTTTACTGGAAGACTGACCAGCTGTCTCTGAAATAGCTCTGCACTGCAGTGTGAAACAGATGTTGGGCTTTGTCATCTACTTTACATTCTCTGAGGTTGGCAGCCCATGTGAGGGTTTGTGTGGTTTTTTGTTTGTTTGTTTGTTTTGTTTTTTGTTTTGTTTTTTGGTTTTTTTTTTTTTTTTTAATTTTGGCTTCCTCAGGCCATCTTTTTAAAATATGCATTACTTTTTTAGAATTTCTTAAAAATGAATGTCACTTGAGTTGAAAAACTGCTTCAAGTTCATAGCTGTGAAAACTAAAATAGAGATAAAGTCTAATCCTCAAGTATTTTCAAAAGATTTGGAGCATTCTAGGCAATCTAAGGACATAAACTGATTAATATTTAACTATATAATAAATATGATGAAAAAGGCTTTGTTCTCGCTGTGACTACTATGTGTGTGATATAAGCAGTACTAAGTACATACAGGAGGAAGACAGCAGTGCGATGAAACTACAGATATCACCCTTTTTTCATTCTGTTTCACCAAACCAAGAGCAGAGACCAGATTGTATCTACTTAAAAGGAAGTTAAAAGTGTCAGTGTTGAACTAGGTTATGTAAGCCTCCCTGAGGAACTTCTACATCAAATCAGTCACGAATGGAGAATAGGTCTAACACTGAAACTGTTTTTGGTTCCTGTTTGTATTATACAACCCTGAGATAACTGAAATTTAAGCAGAATTGCTGTTACAACACTCTAAGAAACAACGAAAGCTGTATCATTGAATTGGTAGGCATTACAAGAATGACACTGTAATGCAGCAAAGCACTTAAGAGTTTTAAAATGCTCCATGGATGTAAAAGTTCAAGAATGCCATGCAGGAGTCTCCTCTTGTGATGGGTTTAAAACTAGCTAAGGTGTCTTAAAAACTGAAGCTTTTACTGTGTTGTAAAATGGTTTCTTTGTCT
>JAWWEE010000001.1:65351114-65370919 GCA_035221455.1 Xenops minutus
GTGTGTCTCTCTGGGGCATCTCGGGGGCTGAAAGTGGGGGGGCGAAAGGGGGGAGCGTCACCCCTCAGCTGTCGTATCCTCTAACCTACTAAGGTGACTCTGCCCCTCCATCATGCATTGGGCCTCAAACTGAACATTTGCTGGGATACAAAATTTTACTGGAATAAATGTTCACACCCATCTGTCTATAGTACAGATTAGAACAGCAGTTGTCTCCTGTGATAAGGCATAAAATAATCTTCCCTTCACATAGCTTTCTGGAAATGTTCAAATAGCTAGACAAACTTAGAACATGTTCACTCACTCAGGCTAATGGCCAAGATAGTAAGACAGTAAAAAGATAGTAATCAAAGCACTTGTTAAGGAAGTGAAGGGATTTAAGACTTTCTCACCCTAAGATGATTTTGATTTTGCAAAAATAGTCTAAGGCTCAGTCTTTAGTCTGCTCTGCATAAAACTTGTCCTCGTAATTCTTTTGGAAGCTATACCCCTGGACTGTCAGAAATTGATCCAGCAGACTAATATGCTGGTTCTGAGTGCTTGCTCCTCTAGGATGGCAAATACAGGCTGGAAACAGACAAAAGAGTATTTTATTCTCGGAAATGTTGCTGGATTTTTCTCTAACAGTTTTCAGAAATTCCAGGAAAAGTACATGCACTTTGCCAAGGCTGATATTATGTCTAAGTTGTCATTAAAAAAGAGGCCATCAACCTTGCCAGCTAGCACCCTGGTGTTAAATGAAAGACTAACACCGTCCTTAATGGAAAGACATTTCTAAGAACTGTAGGAACCCTATCCTCAAGCTAAATGGTTTATCATCTGCAGTAGTAGGCAGGTTTAGAAGTCACATAAACTCAACTCTTTTCTGGATCTTGAATTTTTAAATATATATGTCTTTTTTATCTCTCTGTTGGCATTTTGGCTAATGTAGTTATCTCAGCAAATAAGCAGTGTGTTATAAATCTCAAACTTGTCATTCCGTCTTCCTAATATAGTCTGCATTACTTGCAGAAATCTCAGTCAGTACTGGCAAAGGTTTGTTGCCAGAACAAGAGAATTCCCTTTTAGCCATTTAGGCTCAGATTCGACTCCTCTTTTACTACCTAACTTTTTCCTCAAATTTGCATGCAGCCCACTTACAATTTATTTCTATTGTTTTCAGTTCAGCTCTTCACACATATGGAAGCTAAAGAAAAAGCTTCAGAAAAACAATGCTGTGTGTTAAATAATTAGAAACATGAATCGATGTCACTCATTCTTCACTACAGCTTTAGTTCTTTAATTCAGAAAGTTTTTTTTTGTTTGTTAACCATTGTTATCACACACCTAGTTTTGAAAAAAAATATAAAGTGTAAGTTTAGATTTTCTCTGAAAAATACCTGCCAGGATTGCTCACATTGTTCTAATTGTTATCAGAACTGCGATCACAGAAACAAGGGGGTGGGGGAAAGAAAAAGGTCTTTCAAAAGACGTCAAAGTACTTACAGTGGGACCTTTTCTTTAAGCACGGTTGCCTGGTTAAGACAAAAGTCAGTATCCTCTTAGCTTTATATGAATTTAGAAAAGGACAAAATTAAGTTGCTGATACAGAACTGTTAGTTTTCGGAAAGGTTAGTTTGTACCACTTCTGGTACTTCTTTTTTAGAAAATGGTGTTCAGTTTTTCATGGCAGTCAGCTGAATCATGGCAGTTAGTTAAAGAATCCAGTCAGTCCAAGGAGCTGTTAGTGTCTGGTAGGCTCCCTCTTTTAGGTAAGCAGGTCTCCTACTGTAGTTGAATCCAGGAAATAGAAGGCAGGAAAAAGGGCAGGCCATTTGGCTACTTCATAGTGTGGTGTTCTTGAAGACTGAAGACTACTGAAATATTGTTCTAAAACTTCATATCTTGACAATGAGCACAGAATAAGGAATATTAGGCCCAAATCCTTCAAAATTAGGGGAATTTAGTTTAGCAGGAGTATTTACATTAAACATTTTCAGGAAGAGCTGGTATAGCAAAGTGCAGAGTCACTTCAGTTCAAAGGAAAAGCTGAATAGGCTGTTGGAGAATGATTAAAGAAACTGTATTCCCATATCTAGAATTATGCAAATACAAACATTTTTAGCATTCATTGGGTGCATAAGATGCATTTAAGGATAAAAATATCTTAAACCGTAGAGAATTCCTTTTGTACCAATAACTGTCAAGAAGACATTTTTAGGATACTCTAACTTATCCAAAGTAAACTAAAGTATAAAATGAATCATGTATTACAAAAAACTTCAGACAATTCTGTTTAACATGAAAACCAGATATTTTTTCAGATATATCTTCAGATATTTTCTGGGGTTGTTTTGTTAGGGTTTTTTTTTTTGTTTTTTTGGTTTTTTTTTTGTTATTATTATTTTTATTTTGAATAAAGTATTTTAAATTTAGGATACACTTGTTGAAGAATACAAGCATGTTCTTTCTCTGATGAAAGGACTTTTTGTAAAGTGTTCCCTCATTTGTTTTTTTCATTGACAGGGTTGGTTTTCAGTTCATCAAAAATAATTGGTTTGCATGATGTCTGCTGGTTTAGAAGTGATGGTTGAAATTAAAGGTATTAAACTCATCAATATAAAAGTATATGAATGTCAGGTTTTAAGTTTTAAATGTAATGTACAGTTCAGTGTTTGAAAAAGATGAAAATGAAATGTGAAGAATGCCCACTAAAGCAGAATGTAATGTTTTAATATGCAGTTAACATCTGTTGACCACTTTGTAAACACTAAAGAACCCTCACAGTGGAACTGAGCCATAAAAAAGAGACCACTTATCCAAACTTGAAACTTAGTGAGGTTTTATCTTGTACAAAAACACTTGCACCGACCATGAACCTATTGTCTTGTGAGCTGGATACAAAGAGGAAGGGAGATCTTATGCATCTGATTTTAAGGTATATTGGCTAAGAATATTTTTCCCATTTTTTCTATTTATCTGTTGTCTTGTAAAGGTCTGCAGAGTCGGCAGTTTTGTAAATAAGAATACCTGTGCATTGCCAAAGGAGACAAAGAAATACTTCAGAAAGTATTTCACAATTATCTGCATACATCAGTAAGAAACACCAAAGAAAATTTGTGTCTGAAAGCCTTTTCTTCCAGGGTTTATGTGCCTGACCTTAGGAGCTTCAGTAGTTTTCTTATGTTGATTCAGGGTTCATAGGTCAGACTCACATTTAAATGATGAAAAACAAGAAAAGTTTTTTTTATTTTATCAATGTTATAAATTCAGAAAAAAATTTCTGTGGCAATATTTATTTTGTTAAAATTCATTCATTACTTTTGATTGAGAGTCACTACATCCTACAAATATAAGGAAACATATTTCTTTGCTTTAATTTGATTTTGTCACAAATACAAGAAAAAGAACGCAAGAGTAAAATAATTCGATTTTTACTCTGTTTAGGAAAACTAATATAAATGTCTTTTATTAATGTCTTTTTGTAACTATAGCAACAATATTGACGATAAACAACAAACAAACAAAAATAATAATAATAATAAAACAACAACAACAAAAAACAAGAACTCCCTCTTACTTAAGCTTAATCTCAGTGACAATTATTTTATTCATCCTGCTTACCATTACTCTTGCAATTACCTTGCTCTTCCATCTCTTACACATTTCCGGAGTGAACTGACTTTGAATTATGATAGTCTATTTCACCTGAAAGTTAGAGTAAAGGTACATTGAACCTCATTCTATGGCATTGCACTCTAAAAGTGCATTTTTTTTTTTTTTCAGGCCACACATGTTTATTCATTCCTTTTAGTGATGTCACAGTTCAGTTTAGTTCAAAATCTTCTTACATACAAATTTATCCTCTCATCCACAGATAGTGAATTTAGTTTATGGAATTAGATACACATGTAAAAAGAAGTCTTTATTACTTGAAGTCTAAATGAGTATACTGTTTCTAACTAAGCAGGTGAAATTATGGAAAGTATAGCTGAGAAACCAAACACATGAAAGCCATAAATGCATGAGAATTCTTAGACCATATTCTATGTTTAATATTGATAAATTTTGAAGCAAAATTAATTTGAAGCTCCCCTCCAAAACCAAAGACATAACTTGCCCTTCCCACACTTCAGTGTATCTCACATGGCCGGGTTTTTAGGGACTGCAGGCAAATATGTTGCAAATAATTTTATAATAAAGGACGATCTTTCAGCTGTTAATGAGTTTATTTTTCCACTATCACTTAGTTGATAAATCACATTGATGTCAGAAAACAATTCTCATTTTATGTATCATGGCTAGCTAGAAACAGGTAAGTAAAACTTATGCCTAACTTGACTTCAGCAAGAAATTTGAACGATATCCCTTGTCATCCTCATAGCAAAAATTATGAAGAATGGATTGGATAAGTGGAAAATGAGATGAACAGAAAACTGGATAGACCACTGTGATCAAAGTTGATCAATACTGTATTATGAAACTAATAGAAGACTAACTTGTAACTGGCTCTTCCCCTCAAGGATCTTGAGCCACCACTGACCAATGCTTTTACTAATAGCTGTAATGATGTCATGGAGGGTACTCTGAACAGCTTTGCAGACAGTACCAAACACAGGGGAGCAGTCAGTATGCTGGAGGGTAGGGCTCCTATTCACATGAACTACAACAGATTGGAAAAAGGGCTGACAGAACTCTCCTGAAATTCAGAAATGGCAAATAGAAAAGTCATGCATCTGGGCAAGAATAATCCTATGCATCAGTACAGACTGACTGCCTATAAAGCATTTTTGCAGAAGAGGACATTGGGGTACTGGCAGAGGAGCTGAAATATAAGCCATCAATGTATCATTGTACCAAGGATGGTTACCAGCTTCTTGAGATGCATTAGTGAGATGGCTGCCTGTGAGTTGACAGAAATTACTTTTTCTCTCTATTTGCTATTTTTAAGGCTACACCTGGAGTGTTATACCTAATTTTGAACTTCCTTGCACAAGATAAAATGACATCAATGTACTGGAGTGCATTCAGAAAGGAACCACCCAAAGTTCATGAAAGCGGAAAGCATAAAGTACAAGGAAAGGCTAAATGAATTAGCTTTCATTCAAACTTAAAAAGAGAGGAGAAAAGGGAGGTGTTAATGCTAATGCCTAAAAACAGAGCTTGTGGAGGTTGACATCTTCTTAGATGTGTGCAGTAATAGGGTAGGAAGCAACAGACAGTAGTTAAAATGGAGTATATTCTCTATCATGGAGAGAGAGCCATCACAAAGATAGTGCAATATACGTAAGGGTTTCTGAGATATGTATGGTATTTTCATCACTGCTGATATACAAACTTTGTCTAAGCAAGGCCCCCAACAACTTGGCAGAAGTGATCCAGCTTTAAACAGTGGATTTTTGGTGGGTTAACTTTGTCCAGCAGTGAGTCCCCACCCAGGGAAGAAAACGTGGCAAAACCCCCCCAATATGGGCCTGGATAAAGATTATCAGTTACCATCATGTGCAAAACAAAGTTAGTAAAATTAATTTATTCCTAATTAGAATAGATTTGAGTAGTGAGAAAAAATAAATAAATAAATAAACACCTTTCCCTGCACCCTCATCCTTAGTTTCAAATGCTCGTTTTCACTCCTTCCACTATGGTGTCCTACTGTGGATCCATTTTGTATCCGGACCCTTCCAATTTAAGTTACTATGTGATTTTGTGTTACACTGTTAATGTCAGGCAAATGGAAAGATGAAATAAAGAGACCTACACACACAGCAGTAACAACTTTATGGTACAGGTGGATCTATGGGAACATGGACAAGGAGAAGGGGAAAAAAAAGGAACAGCCACTCATAAAACCTTTTTCAGTATATGAATGAAGACCACAGTAATACTTATCCTGGAGAAACTACATGAGATCCTTTGTGTATCTATGACTGCACATACTTTGTGCTAATAATATGGTTTTAAAACAAAACACATACTTTGGAATAGTCAGGATTTCAATATTTGAATGTTTTCAGATAGCAGTGTAATAGTATAGTATTCAGATAGACTTGTAAAGAAGTCCTCATTGATTTGAAAGGATGATTTGTAAGACTAATGCATTGAATAAGTAAATTTATAGGGCTCCTTGTTTCATGATGAAATGAGAACTTTAGGGAAAGAAAATATTCATATATAGATATAAAGACATTATTCTTAAAATTATTGGCAAGTGTTTGATGAATTATCACAATTTCACTGGACCTATGTCACAGAAGACTGTATCGGCACAATGTAATTTTTTTCATAAACAGAAGTACAATAACAAAGAAAAAAAATATTCGTTCAAAATAGCTTCTTGTTGGAAGTATCAGTATTGTCTCCTGATCTTTGTAAAAAATAAATGCAATCAATCCAAACTCTAAGTATCTATTTCCAGATTACATTGAAAGCATGGTTTTCATAAAACAGGTAATAGCAGTGCTCTTCTTTAGCTTAGCTCTAGTCACTACTGTGATTCTCAATTTCATACTGCCCTCCAGGGAAATACCCACACGCTTGTCATCTGGGCTAGGAGTGCAGTCATCAGTACAGAGAAGCATTTCTCATGCTTGTCAGTCAGCTCTTGAAAAGTTACACATCCACATATTATATGTCACATACATTCCACACACTGTAAACAATCACCTCAGTCTTTCGATCTGTACAGAAAAATGTGACAATTTGCAGAGCTTCATATTGGGATTTAAATTGAAATACAACCTAGAAAATGCTTAGCTCTTGAAACTGGTTTAAATGTATACTGTGTAATACTGAAATTAATTCTTACAATCCATTTATTAGAAAATATCAAAACTAAGAAATTTTCCTAGTCCTGTACTTTTATTTTATTGAGGCTATGTGTGCACAGAAAATTTGAAAGCCATTTTAAAAATGCAATGCCACTGTCAAAGGAATTCCATATTTTTTGCTGAATACAGGGGCTCTGTATAATTTGCCTAATCAGCTGAATGTATTCATATGTTAGAGGTTTGACTTACTGAGGTTTTATTTGACAAAGCAGATATTTAAGTACAGACTCCTAGAGCTGCAACATATAGGTGTCTCATGAGAGCAGTTTTTAAAAAAAGATAGAAAACCACCACAACTCCTTATGAGAAATGGACATAAAAGGTTACTTTGTTTCAAACATAGTATTTCTAACATTCCATTCACACTGGGGAAAACAATGGAAATTTTATGAAAATCATTAAAAGAATGTAGACCAATTTTGCATTGACTTTTTACAGAGAGTAATTAACTGCTTACAAATAAATCCGAAAGAGGTATAATATTATAACTTCTTTTTCATTTACTTACTTTTACGTACAAATATCCTCAACATCTGAACTGAAATGGCTGCACCCTGTGACTTTACTTTTGCTACGAAAGCAGATTTCCATATTTTTTTTTTTCTTTTCCAAGAATGCAAGACACAAACCAGTACTGTGCTTCATGCGAGGCTGGGGTGAAGTTAGAATAATTGTTATAAGGAATTTATTTTACAATTGAACCTAAAAGTTTTCACAACTACTCTTCTTCCTGCCTATTTTCTGCCCATTTCTCCCTTCCTTCCCAGTGTTGTCATTCTTTTCAAGTTACATGAGTGAACAGATATGCTACCCCACTCCTTAGCTTTAATTTCTCATTTTTTGTACACCATCATTTGTTCTGTTGTTTAGTCCAACCCCAGCAGATGCAACCTTCATGAACCTTCAGAAACACACAGTAGGTTTTTACACAGTGCCGGCTGTCTCCTTTTGTTCAACTTAAACTAAACTCATCAGAAACTGTGAAAAATTATAGGTCAGTTAGGACCACACAACATCTTGTGATGGTTGAAATATTCTGCCACTAATGTGGAGTAATTAATGTTACCGTTAGAGATGTTATTCAGATAGCACAGAGAGAAGAGAGTTCCACATTTTTTGCCCATCCTTGGACACTTATTTTTTTCTTTACTATACTGATCACTAAACTTGATATAATTTACATTGTCTATTGTATTAAGACCTGTGATTTCATCTTTTGTCCAGCAACTATTAGTACCTTTAATTACAAGACTGTAAGGATTTACTTTAACAGATTAATAGATGTGCTATATAATCTCTGCACAAAGTAGATATAAAACTCCTTACAGAATATGGTGAAATTCCAGAATGATGTGTATTTTAGTGTAAAGGAAATTCTTGAATATATTATTTCTAATAATATCAAGAAAAAGAATAGTTATTTATTTCTTAAGAAGAAGAATCCAGAGAATGTATTTTAAATGCTAATATTAAGGAATATGAATGTTTGAATAATTAACAGGAAAGTCTTTTTATTATGTAAATAGACAAAACTTCTGTAAAAGGGGTTTTGCTTCAATTGTTAAAATAATCCTGTACCTTCTTGCCTCTGAATGCAACCAAATAGCCCCCTCACTTGTACCAGAAATAGCATGGCCAGCAGGACTAGGGAAAAAATCATCCCCTCTGTACTTGACACCAGTGAAGAAGCACCTTGAGTACTGTGTCCAGCTCTAGGCCCCTCAATAAAGGAAGGACACTGAGGTGCTGGCATATGTCCAAAAAAGAGAAAAGCTTCTTCCAAAGAAGCTGGTGAAGGGTCTGGAGCACATATCTTATGAGGAGCTGCTGAGGGAGCTAGGCTTTTTTAGCCTGGAGAAAAGGAGTATGAGGGGGGACCTTATCGCTCTCTACCACTACCTGAAAGGAGGTTGTAGCAGCATAGGGCTAAGTATATTCTCCTAAAGAGCAAACAATAGGACAAGGAGAAATGGCCTCCGGTTTCACCAATGGAGATTTAGATTGGATATTAGGAAAAGAATCTTCACTGAAAAGTTGGTCAGATGTTGTTAATGAAAGAATTACCAATGGAGAAATAGATTTCATGACCCTAAACTGAAACCAGTATGAATTTCTATTTAATTCTCATGGTAATCTATACCTTCAAATAAGATTTCAATCCTGAAATAAGAAATTGTGTTGGACAACAAGCCAATTATTTGTTGACTTCATCAACAGTGTGATCATCTTCTAATCTGATCATTTTATCTTTCACCCTTTTTAATTTTAGCTATATTCTCATCTTCTTATGACATCAGCGGTGTTACAAGTCAGTCTTATTTTATTTAATTGACACTTAGGTATCATGTAAATTGAACGTGTCTTTTTCTGATTTGGACTTTTTGATTTTATTTTGAAAACACTGCAGAGAGACTTCAATAAAACAAACACACACTTAACCCCCTTCATCCTCCATCCCTCTTTCTCTTCACACTGAAGAAAAAAAGGAGGGTCACTTTTCATGTCTCCTTGAATGAGTTAACTACATTTTTGCCTGTCTCACTTTGAGCATTTAACTGTCGTAAGGGCAAAGCAAGGGCCTTTTCATACATTTTGAAATAATACATTGTCTCTTTTGAGATAGGAGTCATTTGTTTTCATTTCACCAGTACGTCACTCTTCAGATTGAAATATATATTAAAGGGAAAGTCCACTTTCTGAGAAATGCAATGAAATGGATGAGTTTTCTTAAACTGCATTTTATCTGAAACACAATCCTTTTACAACAAATAGTTTAATGGATTACAAAATATATTTTGAAATTCAATACCGTTATGTTGATTGTATTATGTAATTCTAGAGAACACAGGAGACAAGTTGTCTCCTTGTCAAAATTTCAGCTTAATTTTACAAGCTTGTCTATATTTATGTTTTTTTTCTCAGAAACAGTAGTCTGAAATAGTATATATAAAGACATAAAAAAGTATTTTTTGCCTCATATTTATTCTTATGTTATTTGTTATTGAAAACTGTCTTTCCCTGCAATAGTAGAGGGAAGGAAAATCAAATAATCTTTTAGCTTTGTAGAACCCAGTGGTCAATGCCTTGAATATGACTTACTATTTATTTGCATATTTGAAGGCAATTGCTGAAGCATAATTTGTTCTACAAAGAGTCTCAATAGCTGCATGCATATTGGTGTGCTTCTATGTCTTTAAAAGTTCTCATTACTAAACCCCAGAGACTACAACAAAGCAAAATTAAAGTCATGGATCATTCAACATTAAGGAATCCACAGACCATCCAAAGGTTTGCATATTACACATCCAAACAGAAGTGATAAACCTTTTTTCTTTTTTTTTTGATCCAGCAACAACAGAATGGTGACTTGCAGAATGCCTTAATGAAGCAAGAAACAAAACACATTTGGAATGCATCTAGACAATAATAAGAGCAATATACAAAATCTCTTGGGTTTTTTTTTTAGTGAAAAGAATTATTTACAAATGGGTTTAATGCATTTCAATGAATTCCAACCTGGTTTAGATACTTCTACTTATACTCTCTTGAATATATTTCTTTCCTGTATCTGTTTATTCTGTCCTTGGTATTTCTATCACTGAGTTAATATTATATTGTTTTAATGTTCATTAGAAACTGCATAAGTTGTTAATAGTTTAATGTCAGACTTCACCAAAATTTTATACCTCCTTTCTAATTAGTGTATCTGTGATACCTTGAAAATGCATAGAAAGTGGAAATAATAAAATAATTTTCTCAATTGCATACATATGTGAGTGCATACCTGTTTGCACACACGCAATAAATACATATAATATCAACTCTACAGAGATTTTTTTACATGTATTTAATACCTAATCATCTTAGGCAGGAAGACCTGCAGATGTATTCTATAGAAGAAAGGAGATTTAGACAACTTATGACCGAAGCACAATAGAACTGTTTCAAAATTTACACAGATTCTGTATTCTGAGTCAATGAACACTTGAATTTCTTTGTCTGATTCTATTGATGTCAAGTCATATTTTAAGTTCTCAGAGTAAAAAGGCTTCTCAAGACAGAAGAAATTGTTATCATTGGAATCTTACAGGCTTTTTTTCTCAGGAGAAACCTTAAACAGCATATTATTTCATTTGGTGTAGCGTGAGAAAAGTTGAAGTGACCATTTTCACATGATTCTGCCATTCGAAATTTTTAATATAGCTGACATAATTTATCATCACTGTCGTTAAAAGTATCAAAGGATTCATCACAATCTTCTGAAGCATCTATATTATAAGTACAGTTCTAAAAAGTAGAGTATATTAAAAAGTAATTATTTGATTTCTGTAAAAATGTCATTGTAAAATATAAGAAACACGGAAACATAGCATTGATATATAATAAGGGCATGTGATTGGACGAAGAGTCAAAAGAGGATATGCAAAAATCCTTTGATGTGGTTTGAGTGTAATATTTCTGGTCTACTCCCACACTGAGCTGTAAGTATGCTTGAAAGAGCACAATGTTTTTCCAGACTAGGGCTTGTGCAGTAAGAAAAGGCAACTTTGGGATGCCTACTGCAATGACTAACACAAGGTTTTCATGACAATTTCTCTTTCTGTAGCTGCTACATTCTCTCTGTTTGAAATGTTTCCTTCTCTGCTTCTTAACTTACTACTTTTTAACAAGTAATATACACCAGCTATTGTAAAGCAAGCCTCTCAAAAGTGTCTCATCTAGAATTGTGTGTATAGATTATTTTGCAATTTAGAAGGCAAATAGGAAGGAAGGATAAAAAGGATAATGATTCTTTTTCTTTCTTTTCTTTTTTTTATTTTTAATTAAAAAGTAAAATAGTACTTTGTCACTTTAAACAATGAGCAATTAGAGAAAAAGGATGTATGCAACCGTAAGTAGTTTTGTGAAAATACAGTCCTTTGTTTTTTCTCCCTAATCAGCAATATTCTGTGAATTTAGATCAAGTTATATGATGCAAGCCACATTTTTATCAAGGTTGCTTTTAACTAAAAAGAACAAAACAAGGCCAAATGTTTAATCAAGATTTAATCATGTAAGATCCATAAAATTAAAAAAAAAAAAAAAAAACAAACAAAAACCCCAAACAAAATAAAACAAAACAAAAACAAACAAGCAGAACTAAACAACTTCTTTTTTCCAGAAAGACATCCTGCTCAGGCTTTACTGGTCAATAAAATAGTTTTTCTTCCCCAAATGACTTTAACTGAGCAGTTCTAGAATTAAACTTTTAACAAACACACTAAATATCTCAGAAAACATGTGTGAGCCCAGCATAGACCCAGCCTGTTTAGAAGCATACTAAACAGCTAGTCACTATAGTCACTATAGTCACAGCTAGTGACTATAATTTTGCAGATATCCAAGATGAAGGAAAAAGGTAGGTGAAGTTGTACTATTTATCCTGTGCAAGTCACTTAAATCAGTTAGGTTGGCCCCTACTAATGGAGGCTGGAGTGTGGTTTTTTTCTCTGCTCTTTGTAGTTAACTATGAAGATGCTTTGTCATTGTTGGGGGACTACACGCTGAAAGTCTTGAGCCTATATGTGTTATCATCCTTACTGTGGGGACCAGTTCTTAAGGAACAGTGGGCTTTTCTAGCTAGAATTCTTAGAAGGCATTAATCAGCTTAATAATCAATTGCTGAGAAATGTGTTACCTCAGCCAACATTTGGACATGAATCAATTTTATATGTAAAGCATGTAAAATAGTTATTAACTCTGAACCTTCTCTTTGCTTTAGGGACAGAATTCTTCCTCCAAAGCAAAGAGAAATGTGGTTTCTGTTAATGGAAAACTTAATTTCAAAAAAAAAAAGTTATAAAACTAATAAAATCAGGGATTTAGAAGACATTAATTTATTTTCTCTAGGTCTATTACTACCCTAGGACTAATTAAGTAAAGTAACTTAACTTGATATGGCAATAACAGGCATCTACTATGAGTACCTGCTATAGTAAAGAAATCTAACATTTACTACAGAATTGCTAGGCAAACAAGTTTTGAGAACATAAACTAAAAGGAAAAACAGAAATCCTTTCTTATAAATAGTGTATAAGAAGCATTTTCCTTTTGGAAATAAATAATATATGATACCTTTCTACGAATTTTCTGTAATTTTGAGGCACCTATCTCTGAAATCCACAAACACAAACATCCTTGTTTGTTTTTTTTTTATTCCCTATGATTCTCTTTCCCTGTACTCTACATCTTTTCCTGTGTTGACTGAAAAATAAATACCAGTGTTGCAGTGCTTCTCTTTTTTTGCTGACACTGCAAACCAGGATTCAAGAAATACAGAAGGGGAAAAGTTTTACATGTTGCTGCCTTCATAAAAATATCAAAGTGTGGTGATACAATTTTTGAAGTGAAGTGCTCTGCAAGGTATATTTTATTTACTATAAGTTTTATAAGGAATTTTGATCTAATATTTACATGATATTTTAAGAAGCATCATCTGTCAGCATCATCTGTACAGCAGATTCTCAGAAGATAATGATGATAACAATTTTATAGCTATTGCCTTTCCAATTCTAAGAAATATACCTGAAGAAGGTATCTAGAACTGAAGAAGGTGAGAAGAGGTTACAGAAATCAGTCTTAGTCTTATTTTTCAATACGTGCTTACAGAATGCTTTACTTTCCCCCATAGCACACAACAGATAATCAGAGTTAGTTGTAACAAAAAGAGAATATTTTTCATTCATCAATGCATGATGAATCAATTTTGCACCATGTCCAGGATACCTAAGCCATTCCTTCTTATGGTTTCTGGTTTTGAAAGTTTCTCTCTTAAACTGACACTTAGTGAAACCTACTGAAATGGAATACATTCTGTATTTGCACAAAAACTATTTTTTGTGTCCTTTGTGATGGGTGAAATTGAATACTGTAATTTAAGTTTCCTGAACAAAACTCTCAAAACTTGCATTTTTATGCAAAGCTTTTTAAATAGTTTATTAGAATTTTTGACTGTAGGGAAAAAAAAAAAAATGAGGTAGAAAGGAATATGAGGGAATTAATTTAAAAGTTACAGTCAGATCCTACAGCTAGAGTGAGAGTTTCTCTGCTATTGTCCCAGCCTGGTATGTGTGTGTGTGTGTGTGTGTGTGTGTGTGTGCACTTTTGAGGTAGAGAATATGTCAGGGAATGAATTGAAAAAGATTAGTAAGAAGCTTCTCTGATTGGTACCAGAAAATTATGGAAACATTAGAGCTATTAGCTGTCAGTAATTTCTGTGAATAGTTCTAAAATAAGGTTATTGAAAAAGGATCAGAGTGAGTTTCACAGAAGGCACAGAAGTGTTCAAAAAGTGCTATCATAGAAAGTTTTTCATTTCTTTCTCCTCCAAACAGTAAAGTGAGGCACTGAGGACTACAGTATTAGTCTAAATATCACTGTAGAGAAGTAAAAAAGAAAGAGAACTTGAGTGTCGAAATTACAGAGCAATTCAGCATGCAACTGCATAATTGAAAAAGACAACATTTTTTCTGATAAAATTTGAATTTTGGAAAGGTCAAACTCATTTATACAATGTATTTTTCTTAAGAAATAAACAGTTTTACCATAATGCTAGGAAATGTTCCCTCTTTGTTGCTTTCTTCCTTGAGAACACTCTGCCCTGGAAACAATTTCTGTAAATCACTGAAAGAGAAGCTGGAAAAAATAGAGAGAATGATGGAATTCAAGCACCTATGAAGCTTGAACACGTGCTTGAAAAAAACTCCTTAAAGATCAGATATTTAACCTATCTCAAAAAAACCTTGCTCTACTGATTACTGTTTCTCAAAACAATGACAGAGTACCCTGATGCTACCTTTTCATGGCTTAGGAAACCATGTCTCATGTTTGGATTTTTTTTTTTTTTTTAAATGCGTAACACAGTGATGTTAAAAGACTTACCCATCATCATAAATATATCTGTTGCAGGTAAAAAGACAATCAAGATGTCTGAAAACTGATCTCATTTAAACCTTACTATTATCTTGAACTGAAAGGCTGCTGTGTCAACCAAATAATTACATGAGAAAGATCTATAATCCTAGAGCAAAAAATAATTTCAAAAGAAGTATGACTGTAATGCATGACATTTAAACAAATTACACTACCTTTTTATACCTTAAAAAAATTCTCATGTACACAAACCTAAAGATACTTACTTAAAATTCTACATACAAGTACATTTATTATGAGGTCTCTAGTATCGGATCACATCTACAGTATGCTGGAAGGTGATGTGTTATGCATAGTCAGCAAGTAGGCTATACAGGTCTATACACAGTAAAAATCTATCACACTCTTCACATCAACACTTGCTGCATAAGCCTGTTTATTTCTCTAAGCACAGTTTTTGATGCCTTTCCTGATTTTCCTGCCAAAGAATACGTGATGCTTGTAGTTAATTTATATTTTTCTCTTTCCTCAGCTTGCTGTTTTGTTACTATTAGTGTCTAGGACCTCAGACAGCTGGTCCCCAAGCTGTAGTAAACTTTTTATTTCTAAAGGTACTTTGAATCTGTTCTATCAGTCAATCTCACTTCTTCCATCCACTGTCCTCCACATTAACCATCAGGCTCAGCATATACCTACTGCTTAGATGAAATGTCTGCTCATTGCAACAGGGACCTCAGCTGAGGCATTCAGGTGGACAAGTTTCTTCATTCTGAAAGACTTGGCATAATGCACAGTGCTATTTTGATGAAGTTTTAAACCCACAACGGTGAGGTTCAACTTCAGCTAGCTCTTACTATGGAAATGTAAAGAACTGTCACTGTATGTTCAGCTTTTCCATGCTAATCACAATTTGATAGGCCTCATCTATCTTCAACATTGAAATTCTGATCTGAGTCTAGTTGTTCCTCATATATGGAAACTATGCTGTAGTCCCAGGCATTATCTTTAACTTTTCTCCTATCACATACATTTTTGTTGAAGAATTTGAATTGCTTACAGTCTTTGAAACAACCTGAAACAGTCCATTAATTGTGTTTTTAAATCAATGTTCCCAAAGTGTGTGTGTTTCTAAACACTCCTAACATTGTACCACAAACCTTTATCTAAAGCAAACAACTCTGTAAAAACAAACACCGTAAAACAAATTTAGAGAACAAATTTTCAGATACTTCAAATTAAATGTGTTTACCTGACCTACTCCATAGAATTTATTACAAGGGAACACATCAATTTCAAGTTTTAAGTACAAAGTAGGCAAACAAAGCAAAGCAAAGCAAACAAAAATGGGGCGGGGGGAGCGGTGTAATTTATTTAAGATTTACTATATAAAATGCTTCATTACCTGAAGACAGTTGTGTCTTCAAACAGGCTGGGGGTGCTCTTGTGGACTGATTACAGAATGTATGAGGAGAATGGTTACTTGTGGAGGCTGTCTAATCCAACACTCCTGCTCAAAGTGTGATCAGATAGAACAGATTGTCCAGAATATTGTGCAGTCAGGTTTGCATATATCCAAAAAGAGACATTCTGCAGCCTCTCTGTGCAAACTAATCACCTTGCACAGGACAGAGAAAGACAGAACAAACAGACAGAAAGGCAGGAGAAAAAAAGGGGGGGAAAAAAAAAAAAAAGGTTTATATTCAAAGGTCCTCTATCCCCTCTGTTCACACAAAAGACAAATCCCCTCCTCTCCTGGTCTGTTCTTCCTGAAGAACCTGTGAGTCATCCACAGCTGCAGTCTAGCCACATGAGCTGTCTCTTCATGACTCTATGAACTCATTGCAACTGCAATCCTTGCTCTGTACACTGATTTCTACCTCCCCTCCTTTGTTTCTCATTGTGTATGCATTAGCATACAGGCACTTCAGAGATCTCCAGCCATATTCGTTTCAGTGAAAGGATATAAGAGCTCTTTCCATAATACTGTTCTACAGACACTCCCTGATTTATATGTGTAGACTTCAGGTGATCCCACTTTAGCCCTGGAGAAATCATATATGCCCAAATCTTCCTTATCTCAAGAAGAAAGGAGTCTGTAAATGAGAAGGTGAAAGAAAGAAGTTTAGAAAATCTCTACAATATACATAACCACGACCAGAATGAAAGAAGGAATGCTCTCAGTGAAGTAAAACCACAGATTTCCTCAGATATTTGAGAACCCGCTTTTAAGTCATTTTACTGTGGTGGTTTACAGCCTCAAGTTGTGCTTTGCTTCAGCCAACTAAGAAAACAATTTAGAGAGTAAGAGTTGCACATCCTAGATTATTCCATACTGCTTTTTTCCATCACTTCATGCTAATTAATTAGCTATGAATAAGACCATTAGTTCAAAGGATAATTCAGCTTAGGAGGGAGCTCAGGAAGTCATGAGTTGTCTTCAAACATTGTGTTTCTGGAAGGTAGAAAAGGTATATTTTTACCATAAATTTTTTCACCATGCTAATTCTGAATTTCCTCTATTCTACTAATGTTCCTACACAAAATGCTTCTACCTAAGGCTGGTACAATCGAAATAGGCTATAATATTTTATTCTACAACAGTAGACAGCTATTACAGCTACCTGTAATTACCATCTACTAACAGTGGGAATTGCAGCACAGGATTGCACAAAGTTAAATTAAAACTGAAATAAATGTAGGGTGTAGTTATCTGCTACTAGATAGTCTCTATGACTGTAAAAAAGATACACTAAAATTATTTCCATTCAGTATTAAAGATGTCTGGGAAAGCCACTGAAACCAGCAGCCTTTAGGGCACAGGAACTCCTCGCTCCTTATATCTAGAGCCCAGCCTGGCACACCCTGAGATTCAGAAGTCTCAGCCCCAGGCTGTCAGATGAGACTGCTGCTTTCTCCTTTGCACTTTCATCAGGTTTCAATGCTGAGTGTATTCCCCAGAGAAACATGCACACAGAACACTAGTACCAGCAGCCACACAGACTGTTCTGGACAGGGTACTGCATTAAACAGCACACACATGTGGTACTACCAGAGCTCATAAAGGGTAAGTAGGAATGGTAAAGTCTTGTTCCTCATCTCTGGCTGATCAGGTTTGAAGTTCACAAATGTAAACACACTTCCCCACACTTTTTAGATTCACAAGCACACCCAAACTAATATAGGTCCACTGAACATCAGCATGGGTCCTGAAAACATCTAATATCCACATCCAGACACTGGGCTCACTCACCCAGTATGAAGGTCTCCACCTTTTTACTGACCAGTTCAGCTTGAAATTCACTAGTGAACTGCTCATATACATGCACAGGATAAAGTCCCTGAGTTCATTTATGTGTCTGTGGGTCAGGGTCAGAATCACTAAGTTCTGCTAGTGCCCTCAGGGCTTTAATAAATGCCATCTGAAATCCCACTGGGTCACTTATTCCTAATGAGTACACAAAATATCTAATGGACCAGCATTTAAATTAAACTTTTTTATCAGGTGAGACAGTAATCCAGCTTTACAAAATAGAAAGCTGGATTATTCAACTATTATTCAGTTACTTACCTATTCATGGCAGCAAAAATACTTATTTTAGTACACTAAGCCAAGAAAAATACAAAAAGAATATTTTTATAAATAATTCTTGATATGTTGTACCATAAATATCAAGCCCATAACTATAAATAGTACTGTAGTAAAAATGCAATATACAGAAATCCAAATCCTATTAATAATGCAGTAGCTTTCTTACCAATATATCCAGAAGAATCACAAATTAAATTCTCTCAAAAATTCTATCAGCTAAGAAATTTTGGAATTAAAAGTATGTTCTCTATGCTACTGTTTATTCACTTTCATCTTATTACACTTATAGCTCTGTCATGTATGGAGCAGTCTGGGAGGGAAAGATCTTTGCACTTCAATATCAAGAGTGTAGAACATTTCTCACATAGAACACAGAGTAAATGAAAAAAAAAAAAGTAATGAAAAATGTTTCTGTTCTAAAAAGCAGTATTTATGTAGTTGCTGTAACTCTTCTGTAGCCCCTCAGTCATCTAACAATATCTTTGCTGGAAGCTGAATGGGGCTTCAATGGTCTGCTCATGCATATCTGCAAATAAAAGTGGGGAACAGACTTTCTCTCCATTTTTATGGTAATGTATGACTGCTAAGATGGCAATCAGGTTTTTGGGGAGGAGTAGTTTTTCTGATAATCAGTTGTTCTTAAGTGTTACTGACCAATGTTAGAAGATATCTTGCTATGCTGAGCTTCAACTACAGTTGCAAACTAAAATTAACTTAGACAAAAAGTGGCACAAGCGAAGTAAATTTTAAATAAAACCCCAAAACCCCAACACAAGTAGATATCATAAAATATGTGAAGTTTTTCACAGTAAATTTATTTCTAAAGTTGTGTATTTATATATTTATTAATTACCTGGGACATTGCTGTTCAAGTTCCATAATGAGAATTTATAAGAAAAATTTAAAAAGTATCATTAGTTACAAGAACATAAAAAACCTGAAAAATTAAGATGTTGTGAGAATATATATCTTTGGGGATTTTTCCTATCATTTTATTGAAAACTGCTCCCTTAAAAAATAAAGTCAAAGTGAACAATATATTTTAGAAAAAAATTGAGAATGAGTCTTTTTTTTGTCTTTTTTTTTTTTTAAACACCCATAAGCACAGTATCACTGCTGAGAGCTCAAAACTATGCTCCCATAATCAAACTTATTATCGTTTTTGCACATATACAATGGTAGGAATAAGCTAAATTACATTAAATTTCAAAAACTTTCTTCAATAAAAAAGATTATTTCATTTTTGAAAGATGAATCCAAATCTTTAACAATACACATCAACATAATACTTCCTTGGATGGACCTGAATTTTTCAGGCACCAAAGCAAAAAGCTGCAGAAAAGCAGCCTATTGTCATTCAGATGGCAGTAATAAAACAGACATCATTGTCTCTGTATCCGGTGTCTGTTTTAATAAAGAACAAAAACCATGCTTCTCAAAAAACCTCATCCAAACTTCAAGGACTTTGGGGGCTACTGTGATTTTATGTTTTACTGGTT
>JAWWEE010000001.1:65372969-65415696 GCA_035221455.1 Xenops minutus
TTAACTTCTGTAACTTGAGGTAGTTGTCAAATCTCTGGCATTAATCATTTGATTGTTAGATCTATCCATTCCTGGAAGGATGTGTCCTGGTGGTTTTGGCAGTCCTTCAGGCAGGGTTCCCCCACAAACCCCTCCCCCAAAAAAACCCCACCACAAAACAAAACAAAAACAATAATTCAAGGATGACTAGGGCAAATGATAAAATCTTAATGTACTCAAAGGAAAAAAAAAAAAAAGCAAAAACAAATTTTTGGTAAAATCTGATGATGGGCTTTCTTTGTTTATGTTGCCTGGACCATTTTCCCTTTCTAAGTCATTAATATTGAAAGAGGTGAATAAATTATTTGTAGATGGTTTAAGTCTGTAATAATGGTACCCTTATATATTAGTAGCATATGGAGTGTGTTAATACAACTCCTATATTCCTAGGGACAGATTCATATGTATTTAGCAAGTGCAAGGAACTACTCGGCCTCTGACAGGTTAGACAACTACTGAGGCCCTGAATTTAGAGGCAGAACTGTATAGATGAACCAGGGTCACTGAAGCATATTTATCGTGTTAGAATAAAGAGAAGAAAAAGAAAGGTACAATTGAGTAATATACCTTAAAATGGTGGGAACTGCAGTATTCAACATACTACAGCTAACACTTCACATTTATCAAAAGTATGTCATGCCATTTCTACTATATTACTATTTTTACTGTTCAGCTTTTCTGTGCTTACAGCACTGTGATTTATTATCTGCTCCTAGTTGCTCTTCAAAGTAATTCTCAATCCATTTAATTTCCTTCATTAGCTCTCCCCTTGTTTCTCTCCTTCACCCTTAATCTCCCTCCCTAACCTTCCCTGTTTAATTTTCTTTTCCTCTTTAAACATTGTATCCAAAATGCATCCTCCACAGTTTTAAGAGCAAAATCCCCAGGCATTCACCTTTCCATTCTTCAATAAAACCCACTTGCAAAGCATGTAACTATCTCAGCATGTTATTAGTCAGTGTTGAGCAAAAGAAATGCTGCAGTGCTAAATGGAGTCATTAAAATGCTTAGTGACAACAATAAGTGCTTAAGGAAGCTGGTGTTCCCCATTTGCTAGTCTAATAGCTATATTAGGGCCATCTTTCTTTTGTGGAGAAGATAAAAGAAAATATTTAGCATTTGACGGGTTTCCTTCCCCTCCATTGCACTACTTATTCCCCTGACTTTATTCTCCCTCTACAGCTTCTTGCTCACTGCTGGAAAACTGCAAAGTCTGGTTCTCATTCCCTTTAAGGAAATAGCAGTTTTAAAATCAGCTTCAATGAGCTGTGTGTGTCAGGCTCTTGGAGAAGGAAACAGGTTCTCCACTAAGTAAAGTGCTTTTTGTCTCAATGAGTATTATGTGCATCAAGTCTGCTTGCCTGGCACCCTGGTAGAAAGAGATACCTTAGGTGAATCTAAATGGGCTCGTTAGGGTACCAACAGAAGCATAAATGTGTTAGCACAGCACTTAACACAGACTTCGTTGACTCTGAAGTGAAGCAAGATATCTTACCTTGAGGCATGAAGGGTGCTTGTTCAGCTGCACCGCTTCCAGCAATTTAGTCAGCTGTTTCAGAGCTGTGTCCTGTGTTATGGTACCCCACTGTGCCATGGACATTCTTGCTAGTCATGAAATTAACAGCACTCTTATTGGATTCCAAGTAGTTTGTCTATTCTGATGGAATATTTTAGTCTTCTACTGAAAATGATGGGACTTGTTATGACTTTAGTTTTTGAGTGGTTTATGTATGAACATTTTATATATGAACATTATTCTTTTGGGGGAGTTTAAAATATAGAAGAAACAGCTCAATGAGCACATAACGCTTGTACTTGTTTCTTCCTAGTGATATAAAGTTTAGAAATGTTCAAGGAATATCAGATTAAGATTCATGCCCAAGTGTTCAAACAATTCCCTTAAATTTATTTGTTAACCAGAAGGATCAATGAGGTAGATGAAGTAGCGAAAGTGTATGTAGGAGAAGATGGAATGAAAAGAAAAAAGAATACAAAAAATTGAGTATTTTTTAAACATAAATCTCTCAGTTATGTAACAAAGTTATCATGAGGCATATGTCTGAGCAAGTCTAAGTATTAAAAGAAAAAGGAAAAGGTCAAAATTCAGGTCACTGAATGCCCTAGCTGCTAGCTTTGACCTCATGTCTGCATCTCTCACTAGAAGCTCATTTTAACATTCCTGTCACACCATTTAGTATAATTTAAACCATACTGACAGAATAAATTATGCAATATAACCTAAAGCAAGGAATTGTTAAGAGAGTTGGTATGTTCTGTCACTAAGCATCTGCTATTAGGAGTCATGCTAAAGGTTGAGCTAGAATCTCCAGACTAGACAAAAGGAAGTGGCTGATAATAGTTACATCTGTCATGAAATTAGGCAAAAACTTGCCACATTAGAGGAAATGTCTGAATTGCATGAATGTATTTAATTTTTTGTCTCTGAAACCTCAGAGAGCAAATAGGACTGTAGATGTAGCTTCCTGTGACAAATGCTGAACATCAAAATTAAATTGTTAATTTTGTGTTTATTGGATGCTAACCCCAGACTGTATGTATATCACCATTTAAAAGTTTAAAGGTCATCTCTTCTGGCTTGTGTTCTGCCGTGTGTAACTGAAGGATTTTTTTTAATTTTTTTTTTTTTTTTCCTTTCATAATGACTGCTCTTTCTATTAAGTTATGAAAGTTTTCTTCTGTAGTTTTACTAAGATTATAATTTCTTCTCTTAGGGAAATGACATACAGAGCACTGACACATTTAACCTTGGCGTTTTTCGACATTGATGTTTAAATGATGAAATTGGTTTAGATGTCATGTAACTGCCAACTAGTCCCTCTCAATGGCCTCTTCTATCCATAGATTCTTCTAAAACTCAGAAGAGAAAGTGTAAGGTCTCTGTCACTTGAGAATCAAATCAGTTTTCCATTATTTCTTTTCAGCAATGTGAAATTTCTAAGTATACAGAATGTTTTTTATTTTTAACATACTCAGTTTTGATAATAGTCATGGACACTTGAAATGAAATTTATCTACTATAACTTTAGACACCTACAGCTATTTGTGCATAACTCAGTTACCAAGTTTAGTCCTCTTGTCAGTCAGATGAATTGTCCCCCTTGAAGGGGCCTATTCACATGCATTGACTATAAAGCATAGAGATAAATTCTACCACTGCAGTCAGTGATCAGTCGTAAGCATGATCCATATAAAGTATTCATTGACAAATATATTTTCTTTGTGGATATCTTCTGTCTGTGGAGGTCACCGCAGCCCTTTATGTTGCATACAGAAAGAACAACAGTAACATCTTCAAAAATAAGATAAAGTTGACCTCTTTTGAGCAGGGACATTAAAGTGCACATATAATTAGCCAATTAGAACATAAAGTGTAGCAACGAGCATACAATATCAGAAATGGAATAAAGCCTGCAAGAGATGGATCTCTGAGGAAGATGGAAAAAGTGAAGCCATAATGCTTTGAGAACAGGACTTTATTGTGTTGTAAAATGGAGTTTGCCCTGTGTTTGTCACTGTATTATCCCTAGATAACACTGGGAACAACCTCATTAGAATGTAAGGAAGTGCCCAGGCAGGTTCTGTGAGAAACCCCTGCCAATTCTGTTGTTAAGCCTTTCCCTACTTGTTGTAAACCCTCAGTCTTCATTGGTGGGACACCACTTCCCCCTGAACCCTATATAAACTCAGACCCTGGGAATAAACTTTCTCTCTGCTTCCTGTTCTTCTGGCTGCTTGGTGGTTTCTTCCTGGGACTCTCTGGGGACCTTGTGGCCAGAGGGGGGATGGGAAGGGGGAGCAAACCCACATCAGCCGTCGCAATAAAGGATTAATATTTTAATTCTGGATTGACTGGTTTTTTTTCATCTGTATTTGGTCTTTTGTTCACCTATTTTTCTACTTAATAGTTGCAATTGTAGATAATTAAGATGTATTCTTGGAAGTTTTTTAAGTCTATATTACTGTAATGTATTTTTTTTTTAAACGCAGTATTGAACTTTCTATTTGTATTTTTCCTTATTCAATCTGTTCTTAGAAACATAATAATAATAATAATTAATAATAATAATAAAAAAGACAAAGTGGGAATATTTGTGATTTGCCTGTTTCTGCTAAAACCATTGTCATCATTTATCACTGACTGTCATTCATTGACCTGGTGCAAATATATTGAGACTGCTCTGAAGGATAGACTTACACTGAAATGAAAGGAATCAGTTGTTATTTTCAAAAGTCCCAAACTATATTACTCTATTGTGAACACTGAATTTAACATTTTCAACAACTATCTATTGCACAGAATACTTAATATATATGTAAACAGTTTCAAATGTGGATCCTTAATGCATGTGAAAGAAACAGTAGAAGGAAAAAAACCCAACCAACCAACCAACCAACCAACCAACCAAAAAAAAAAAAAAATCAAACATCTGTCACTATTACTTTCAGCTAAAATAAATTAATACAAGACATGCATGTAGTAAAAGAAAAGAAAAGCTCCAGAAAAAATGAGTAAAGAACTAAAGAAAATTTTAAAGTTGTGTGGCAAATCACAGAATCACAGATTAGCTGAGGTTGGAAGGGACCTCTGTAGATCATATGGTTCAACAACCATCCTTTGCTCAAACACAACAGCCTTTAGTTGGTTGCTCAGGACTGTGTCCAGACCGCTTGGGAGTATCTGCAAGGATGTAGACTTCTCAGCCTCTCTGGGGATCCTCAGTCACTCTCATGGTGACGGTAGAGTGCAAAGTGATGGAGACAGGTTCTTTTTTTTGTCCTGTTATGTTGCCCCTCCAGTGGATATCAGGGTAGTGGAAGTGACCCATGAGGGTCATGGCATGTGAATGTGACGCTGCTCCTATTTGTCCTAATCCACCTTCCTAGTCTGTTGGCCTATAGCAGACACCCAGCATAATGTCACCTTTACCTGTCTTCTTTTCATTCCTAATGAATAAGACCTTGGCTCCCAGGCAGAGGTTCATGCACTCCAGCTGTTCTCTCACATAAAGGACAACTCTGCTTCCTCATCTTCCCAGCCTGTGCTTCCTAAAGAGCCTTCATCTTTCGATTGTATCACTCCAGTCATGCACTATGTCTCCATGATGCCAACTAGATCACAGCCCTGCAACTACACACAGAGCTCTAACTCATGATGTTTATTTCTCATACTGTGTACACATTTTGTGATCTGACTTTCATTTGCAAGAGAGCAGCTAATTCAGCATATTATTAACATATTTAATAAGAATTGGTTGACACCAGGGCATACTTATGACAAGCAAATGTAAAGTTTATATTGCCTCTTAAGAAAACAAACACTCCCTCTCCAAATCTGTGTTGGGACATAACCAATTGATCCCTATGATTTAGTAATGATCTATGGAAAATAGAAACATTGCACACTGAATTGAGCTGGCATGGATTAAATGCATTCAGGATTTTGAAGAAATTATGTATCATTTGAATTCTGTGCAAGAGTTTAATGGTCTTGTGGACTACTGTGCAGGGATTTTTTTAGATAGAGGCAAATTTTATTAAATATGTACACATATCTGGCAAACACAAAAGCTAAAAATTTAATATATTTTTTTAAATATTTTTTTTAAAGACTGGTAGTGCAACTTAGCTTTGTTCCCTTCATAATTAGTTAAGGAAATATTCAATTTAGCTTTTAAGAGGGCAGTGTAACCTTCCCAGAAGCAAATTCCAAATGAACGCATTTCTATATTCTCTGATATTCCTATTGGCCAATTTACTCTTAAAAGTAATTTTGCATAACTGTGTTTCTATCTCCTCTCATTCTAAACTAATTGTATGACAGTGCAACATACATAGGACTGGAAATTAATTCTATTTTGCAGTCCTTCAGCATAATGCACTTGTTTTTGCATATATCCTTTCAATTATGTCAAGATAATAATTTTACTAATTCTTGGGTTATTTAACAAGCATTCAAACATCTGACATTTCACAGTAACAGAATCTAGAATCAGACAGTGATAAATCCCATAAACAACCATTTTTTATTTTGTGAGGGTTTTTAAAGCTTCATTTAATATTAGAAATTTTAAAGTACATTTATTAGAAATATAGAGTTCATAATAATAAACATAGAATGTAATTTGCTCAAATTTATGATCTAGTTCTAGATAATTTGCAATCATGCCCCATAAACAAAACCAGAATTTTAATATACTTATGCCAAATTAAGATGTGCTAACGAGTGTATCTACAGATTAAAAAGTAATCAAGATCTAAGTGTAAGAATCTATATCTAGTTTAGAAACAGGTTTTTTTCTTAAATTCTAACTATGTTTCCTACAGTTTCATAGTAATAAATGTATTTTCATCTTGTTATGAGTCATAGCTTAGCTTTTAGATGGGTCATCACTGTATAAGAAGGTAGATTAAACTGTAACATCTCACTATGTAATTGATAAGTTTTCCACCCAGATGAGTACTCAGGAAGTAATACAAGAAAAATTAAATGATTTGCAAATAAAAGATAAGGGTTTCAAGTGTAAACAGATGACATGCATTATCTGTTGTCATCCCCAGAAAGTTACTCCACATGTTTGGTGCCTGTAGTCTTACTAAATTGGTCAAAAATATCTAGAAAGTCTAGAGAGGTTTTGTGGACAGCCTGAGTCAATTTTAGACCACCAGCAGTGGATACTTATACACATAAGGAAGGGTTTTATACCAAATATCAAGTTCATCAGGAACATAATTTTAAATGATGAAAGCAAGACCCTGAGCACAGAAAATGCATTTAAGGTTATCTACATTTGCACGCATGTGATATTAATTTCATAAAGGAGTATCTTCATTTAAATGAAAAACTGTGACCTCTCATTTATTTAGAAGTAGTGATTCAATCTCACTATTACATGAAAAGCACTGTATAGCTTGAGAGTAGTTAGGGCTACCACAGCCATTACTAAGCAGGGTACAGTCTATGCAATCTGTCTAACTGAGGTGTTTAATTTACATCTAAATTTTAGGCACATAGTAACTCCTTCTGAAGTAAATGATTGCACAGTAAGTTGAGTGGGACCTTGAAGCACTCTAGATGAAAATTTTTGTCTGTCTAAATTTTCCTACATATTGATTGACACTAGTGAATATTAACAATTACAAAGCTGAGTTTTGGAAGGAAATTTAGTGTTAAGGGGTATATCTAAAACCAGAGTGTATCACCTGGGGATTGGAAAGAAACTTTAGTAACATGCACAATAAGAGAAGAAATTTTATAATAAGGCATGATTTTGTCTACTGTGTTATAAAATATCCAGTATTGATTAATTTCAGATTGTAGATTCTGGATTTTTTAGACCTATAGGAAAAGCTTTGATTCTTCACTTTTTTCATACCAAATAACAGCCTTCCTATTGTTAAAAGTAGATGTTTTCTAGTATTTTTTCCAAGCATTTAATTTACTCTGTCTCATTGAAAGACCACATGAATTTTTCAAAAGACTCCAATAATGTAGTTTTTAAGGTGTAGTTGACTCCAAATATATTTGCATTCAGGTTTTAATATTTTAGGATTTTTAATATATTATAATGATGAATAACTTGGGTTGGTGGGGTTTGGTTTGAGTTTTGTTGGGGTTTTATATCAGCATTTTTTAACTTAGGAAAACTGAGTTACTTGATTCAAAAAGCTTCTGATAGGTGACAATTATCCAAAATCAGCCCCTTCACAATAAACATCCATATTTCTCCTACAATGTTCCCCAATTAAAGTAAAAGGTCTTATCTTGCAGCAGAAGAGACAATAAGAGGATACTATCATGAGTAAACCATCTCATATATACTGTGGGGTAAATATATATATATATATGCATTTGCTTTGGTTTCACTATTAACGTTTACATTAAAGACCTGATTTATGAAGTGGGATGACATTCTGTTGGAGAAGGAACCCAGGTATTAACAGATGGAGACTTGAAGGGATTGTCCAGTAAACCCTGGGCAAGAGATACTGAGGGGGGTTTCTCCCTCTGATAAGATAGAAACCTGCCAGGAGAAGATACCTTGAGGATTAGGACTGTTTTCAGTTAACTATGTGTATTAGTTCTGTCTCCCCCTGCAAGATATGGAAGGACTTTACAAGATGTTGCAAGACATCCAGAAAGTCTTTGTACCACCCAGCCCCACCCTAGTGGTTCTGACTTGGAGAAATGCTTACCCTATCGAGAAATATGGTGTCTTGATTTCCTAAGCCCTAATTAACATTACTCATCCCCCTTATTAATATATCCTGCCTCCTCATTAACATACCCTTCTCCTGGGTTCTATATATCTTAGCATGAGTGTTCAATAAATGTTTAAGCTTTCTGACTCCAAAGTTGGAACGTGTAGATTATTGACCTGCCAACAACATTCAGTTCTCAATCAGTGCCAAAGTCAACCTATTATCTTAGCATTTCATTACAGTGAATTTTTAATTTTCATGTAAATTCATGAGATAAAAATGATAGTTCAAATTCTATCCCTTATGTTTGGCCTAAATAAAAAGGCAAATTAAAAAATTAATATAAATATTTTTAATATATACCATGTTTTTTATGATGCTGCTTCTTTTAATATTTTCAGTAGCTTGTTGCATAAAAGATCTGTGCTGCTTTAACAAAAGGTCTACTGGTTTGCTAAAATATTTCCTTGAAATAGTAAACCACTTAAAAATGGATTAAAGTAACTGCAATTCTAGATGAAGGAATATATTTTTTTGACTTCTTTTTAACTAGCAGGCATCTTTTCTCCATAACAAGAGTAAAATTGGTGCTAAAACAAAAATAATTTCTTCTCTTTTTTTCTGTTCATGATCAAAGGCTTTTTAATTTTCTTCTCATTGCTGCCATTATTAGTAACACTGAGCAATTTCAAAGATAGTTCATCTACTCTGTCCATATTAATGCTACCACAAATGAAACCATATTTGGAGATAACTCATAACTTCTATTTATATTAGCTAAACTGGTCAAAAGTAGTAGACAGTTCCAAACTCATTTCCAAGAATATTATAAAATAATCACATATATAATTTGTAGCATATTTTAATAATCTCTCAATTTACATCCTAGAATTAAACCTTCTAGAAAACTCTTTTTTTTGTATTTCCGACATTGACGTGCAAACTACAAAGAATTTTAAACACTTGCTTTAGAGCTATTTTGCAGTTTTGTTTGCAAACTAATTGGCAGCTTTTTACCTCACATTTTGTGCATTTGCTATACAATCTTTTCCACTAACACTTCAGTTAAATAAAGACCATTTGATGAGTCAAAGGATGGGCTGTGAGGTGAAAACTTCTTCTTTTTTAATTTGTGTGTCATCATTTAACTTTATTATTTTACAATGTTTATGTACTTTGATGTCCCACATACAAATCTCAGATGAAGACCATGTTTGTCTTTGCTCAAATGTTCAATACAAGAACAGAGGGAAGTCTGTCTTACTTAAAGTACTACAAAAATTCTAGATCTTTAGCTTTATATCAGTCAGAAAGAGAAACTTGCTCTGCTTAAAACCATACTGTTTCTGTGAGATTTTGTGTGAATTTTTAAAAATATAAGGAATATTTTTCGAAAACCTACAGAATGAGTACTAATGCGTCTACATTAGTCCCTTCTTCTTTTTGTTGATTCTAAAAAAGTGTTTAGAGGCTTCCAAAGAATTGCTCCAGCCATTTAAGATTGTGCCTTCCTCCCTTTCTTTCTCTAAGATAATCACCAAAAAAAGTGTAACGATGAGTAGAGTGTAGACCAATATCATACAGGGCAAATTTATGCAGGAAATCAGGACTGCTATGAACATGTTAGTAATATAACCACCTAGATTTGTCTACCTTCTTATTCTAAAAAATTCTCCCTGTATGAGTCATAATTCAGTTCAGAAAAAAATCTTTTTTTTTCCCTTTAATTTTATTTATCAAAATATTTATTCCGAAAGTATTTTAATAAACTGTGTAACAGTGTATATTCTACAGAGTATATTTTTCAATTACCTACTTTAAATAGACAAGATATACTTTTTGACTAAAAAATTATGATCTTTCTCATTAGTCATTACATTCATTTGAGCCTTGTTTTGATAATTTGTAATAGCTTTCTATTGTGTTAGAAGCCCTGATATTTCCCCTTTCAATACCTAAATCCTTTCAGCACATTTTGATGTATTTACTTTCCAGTCCACGGAATAATTATATCCAACTATATACAATAACTCCTTTTTCCATTATTACATTAAACTGAGAAGTGAAAAAAAAAAATTAATTATAATTCAAATTATATCTATTCTTTCATTTCAGTCATAATCAATTAATATCACCTTCAGTTCTTCTTCTTCTTGGGAAATATATTTATTATCTTCTTCTCTCTTAAACTTTTTATGAATACTCCTGTACTCTATGATTTCAAGTGACTTCAGACGTTGTTGTAGCTTATGCTCATTGCAGGTTTTTAGTCAATTTTTTTTTTTTTCCCCGAAGATTCCAATATTGTGAAATGAGATCTATTCTTGTTCATGTTGTAATAAAGACTAAGTGTTTCAGACTGAAGTAGGAAAAAAAGGCTAATATTGCATGAGTCATGTACATCTATTCTCTGGGAATAGCCTTCAACTTGGTAGCATTAACACAGCTCAAGTTCCAGATTTGTAAATCTGTGAGCCCAAAATTTTGTAGTAACTTTTGATTAATTCAAGATAAATTTTGGGGTGTCTCTCACACTTAGTAGAATCCCAAAAAAAAAAAAAAAAAAAAAAAAAAAAAAGTTCATTTTCAGGATTTCAGGATTTCTCTTTTTTTTTTTTCATGTTTTTTTTTATGAAGTTTCCTGGAATTCAGGTCTGTTGCCTTAACATGGTTCACAACAGAGTAGTAAGAGTGAAAACAATTCTTTTTTTCTGGAACAGGCTCTTAAAACTCCTGGATACCTGAAAGTAAATACTTTGAGAAATCTGAGGCTAAGCCTAAACAGGTAAACAGGGGAGTGAAGGCAAAAAGAAACTGTTTAATGAGCCTTGTGACTTTTGAGTGCATAAATCCTAACCTGCAGAACATAAACAGACTGATTATAGCTGCTAAATTATCAAGTGCCAGAGAATATTTTCAGCCACAGAAACTCATCTTTGCTTAATAGAAAATTGTCAGAATTATCCCTGCCATAACTTTAACTTGTGCCAACTATCAATGTTTCAGCTTGATTTGGAAATTGGCCAATCTGTTGGGTCATGCAGCCTTTGAAGATAAAATATTCTAACAGTATGAGAGTGTTCTGTTCTATGTCAGCTGGCCTCCACACAGAGAATAGACCTTGGCATCTTTAGTTTGGTAAAGTCACATATCCACTGCATGAAATGTTTTAAAATTTATTAAGAGTGCTACATAGGTGTTGTTAACACATAAGGAAATTTAAATACAGAAATTAAAAGTTGTTTGTGCTTTTTCATTAATAATGATTATCATTGATAACCATAATGATAACAACGAATAATCAATGGTTTTGGTTTGTGTCTTTTTCCTTTAAAAGAGAAGGGCTGTGACAGAAAAAAACTTCTAGAGAAATTGCTTCTTCCTTGGTGAACAAATAGGTATGCCCCAGGAGAGATACTCCAGAGCCTGGAGGGTGGCAACGACACAAAATACAATTATAAGAAGTATGAAAAGAGCTCAGTAACACCAGGGAGCTGGAGTACCAGTAGATAACAGAGAATGAAAGAGAGTAACAGGGAAACAACAGTCCAACAATCACAGGAATGGAAGAATAAGGTAATGAAGGACATGAGTTTTCTTTTGTCAGTTTTCTACAACCTAAAACCAATAAAATATGCTGAAGCCTGAAAGTACGACCACTTTGCATAGTGTTGAAGTAAAGTTTCCAATACCAAAATAAACAAGAAACACACTATTTTCTCAAACTAAAATTCTTCAATGGAATTTTAATTCCTCTAATCCTTTGCAATCTATTTACAGACCTAATAAAGAAAGCTAAACTAATGAGTCATGGAGTGCAATACTAAACTCAATACTGTTTTATGTTGATCAATATTACAATTTATTTAATGCAATTCAACTTCTTTTGTGATTTGTGTCTACTGAACAATGTTCCTTTAAGTTGACTTGCTATTCATTTAATTATTGCAGGGAGATAGACATTCAAATTAAATTAAATCCAAATACTTTGACACATGGTAGGCATTTAGCAGCTGCTAATGTGAAACACTAAATTGAACTGAATCTAAACAAGAGTTTTAGAAACCCTCCCTGAATGAAATTGTTTTCCTTAATGCTTCTGCTGTTATTTTTACTTTTCCTTCTCCAGAAGAATCTTTCAGGGAAAAAACTTTCAAGGTAGCAAATATTCCACTTTTTTTGGGCCTTTCACAATCTTACCCATGAGCAGAATTTTCCAATACGGGGTTTTTTAATACATCATTATTACCCATAATGCTATTCTTCTTTAGGATTTGTTTCCATAATTGAGCTAGTTGCATTTCAAAACAAATGCCAAAATGTCAAAACAAAGTGTAAAAATAATTAACCACAGAAAACATACAATAAATCTTAAATTTATATTTTAATTGTTTAGCACATTAATGTCCATTCATTAAGGAAAAGGATCAAACTAATCTGTTTATTCAGCAACTTAATCGCATGCAGACCTGTTTTCTCACATTTGCTATTTATAATACTTGGTGTTTACAACATCTCTATATCTTGAGTAGTTTTTTATCTGTTAAGAATTCTCATAGGATTATTTTGAGACTAAAAGATTGATGGTTTTCTTCTCTGAATCTATAAATCAGGGTTTAATAGCAGACATGACAGATTTGTTTTTAATAAAAAATATTTGGCATGCACTATTGTACAAAAAGCAAGGTATCATGACCTGGTTGAGTAATGATAACTCAGTAACTAAAAAATAAAAATAAAAAAATAAATTATTTTAAGAAAATCTTTTCACTTTGAGGGACAATACATTGAATTTGAATGCCTGGAATTTACTACTAAATATCTGTCTGCAAGATGAAATACATTTCTACAACAAACATTTTTGTGGGCATATAGAACCTTTCAATGACTGTGCTTCACTCAATGGGTGAACAAGATTAAGAGGAAAGAGAGTTTATTATTTTTTTTTTTTGAAGATGACATGCTTTGAAATAATTAGAAAGTAAGAAGAGTAAATAAATAAAAGACATAGTTGAGATCTAATGTCTTGGAACAGTTTCTAATTTTTTAAAGTAAAAAATATCAAACTGCAGACTATTTATGTGATAGCAGAAGCACCATATTACTTATTAATGGGACAATTGCTCCAGGTACTTAACTAGGTAACCAGACTAACTATTCATCAACTAGTTAACCATTCTTAGTAAAACCATTAAAGTGTGACAGTCTTTCCTGATTTCCTGTATGATTTTCAATATTCATGGGAGTAGCATGATGTACACCTGATATTTCTTTTCATATATGGTGAAACTTTTTTTCACTTATCCCTTTGATTTTCATGGAATGTAATATATTTAATAGGAAAAAAAATCACAAACTTACATGGTATATTTAGTATATATCACTTGACATATCATGCAAATTACAGTTTTCTTCAAGAATAATATTTTATTTAAACACAGAACAGAAGATTGTTTTCTACACAAAGGAATTGCACAATCTTCTATGGTTCCTGTATGCCTTGTCAATAGGGCTTTGACTGATGCAAATCCATAGGGACTTCAGAAAGTCTCAGAACAACTTCGCAGTCAGAACTGGAGCACAATTCTGATATCCTCACTTCCCTGTCTCTGGACCATAATCTCAAAACTTGAGCTGTATACTAACTATCTATACATTTTACCTTGAATGTTCATTGTAAAAGTTTATCTTGAACACTCAAGTGTCAAAGGTGTGCTAACTGAATTACTCTACTACTTCAGAAAAATATTGAAAATGAAAAACGAAGCTATTTAATATCTCCTCAGCCATCAAGGTCATCTTTTAAATGTCTGTTTGTAAGAAGTGTATATTTCCATCAGTTGGTGATTTTATATCCCTATGAGAGTACCTTTTTCCTTTTTTATTCTTTAATTGAAAGATAAGTTGCCAAAAGTCTGTCAAGGCAAATATAAAGAGTACCTTCCAGTGCTTTCTAAAATTTTATTGCTGCAATTAAGAAGCCATAAAGCTTTCACAGGGTGTTGACTGTGTTCATGTAAAAGCGAGAAAGAAACAATTAATTTTGATATTACCTTCAATGGCCAGACCAGTGTGAGAGATTTTACTATTCCTTTTGTCAATAATATTTTCATTAACAAAAACACATAAGAGATGCAAAATGTATCTTCTCGTTTTTAAGAGAAGTTAAAAAAACCCCAAACAAACAAACAGAACAACCTAAGCCAGGCCAAACTTTGTGGTATATGAAAGCAAAGACTAAGCATAGGATATTTTAACTGCAATATCAATATTCATTAAAGTTTTGCACAGCCTATCTTAAGGTTCATCATGGCAGACTATAAAATAATTCTCCAACTCGTTTTCCCTTGTCCTTTATATAAGAATAATGGAAAATATTTTACCAATCTTTGAGTCAAGAAAATGTAAGTATCAGAGTGAAGAGATACACAGAAAACACTGACAGAACAATTAAATGTCCTAACCCAACAGGCAGCTAAGGCAGAATACAAGAACCATCAGGATTGCTTTCCTCTCTTTACCCACCCTTTTTTGATTAAGGTGTCCTTGTCACAGAGGTCAGTTTAATTCTATCACATCCAAATACTCTAGGTAAAGTATATGGCACATGTGCAAACTGCAGGCTCATTTGTTACATTATTGTTTGCTGTCACTTTTGAAGGTAGGTGTCCGTTTGAAGAATGTGCAGTGGCTGGAGGGTCAAGGGATTTGCATAAAGCTTGGAAAGAACCTCTTCAGGCAAAAAGTGTGGGATGCTACTCCTGCCTGTGTGCACAGAAAGCACACAGGATTCAGCTCATGGAAACTGATGTTGTGATGCCTACACCTTCCTTGCTTTTTTTGTTTGTTTTCCAAATAATAGCTTAGGAATACTTTTAGTGAATTACACATTAAACTTTGATTTACTATTCTGTTGCTTAATTTTGCTTTCTCACTCATGTAAACATGATCTAATGAATTGTACTGTTTAATTTGCTGATCACAGATATATCTATTTTGAAGGTGTTCAGGTTACTTTCTGTTAGCTCAGTAATCATAACCTTCAGGAATGTAAAAATGTGGTGCATAGCAAAACATACAAGTGTTAACATAATTATACCAAAGAAATAAAAATGTATGCAGGAAGATGAGAGGGAGTGATTACATATTGAAATAAAAATTAGTTTCTTTTCGTAATTTGACCTGGAGAGATAAGTTCGCCTTTGGGTTTTGGTTGGGTTTTTGTTTATTTGTTTGTATTCTTGCTTGATTGATTTTTTCAATGGGACAAAAGGCAATTATCATACCATTGGAAAAGTTTCTGTGAAATGAACATTCCTATGTTTCAAAATTTTCACATCTTACATGTTATTGAGCTTCTATGACTAAAACATAAAGATATTCCATGACTTACATGGTTTTGTAATAATGCGCAAACTTATCACTGGTTTTCTGTAGCTGAAGGGGACATAAATATATGTCCAAGTAAATATAATGCTAACTTCATGCAGAATAACTTTTTCATTCATAGCAGATGTGGCGAAAAAAAATCGAGGAGAGATAAATACACATTTGTAACTCAAATTCATCCAGAGCTGGATGCAATGCTTAAGGTCGGCTCTCACGATAGTGGAGTAGAGGGTCAGAATCACTCCCCTCAACTTGCTGGCTCTGTTTTGTTTGGTGCAGCCCAGGATACCGTTGGCTTTCTGAGCTGCAAGCACAAGTTGCCAGTTCACATTCAATTTTTCATCTATCAGTATTCCCAAGTCTTGCTTTAAAAGACTGGTCTCAGTCTGTTCATGTCCCATCTATATTGATGGTAAGGATTGCCCTGACACAGGAGTAGCATCTTATATATGGTCTTGTTAAACTTTACAAGGTTTTCATGGGCCCCTTTCTCAAGTGTATCCTGGTCCCTCTGGTTGGCATCCCTTCATTCTAGCACATCAACTGCACCAGTCAGCCTGGTGTCATCTGCAAACTTGCTGAGGGTGCACTTGATCTTGCTGTCTATGTCATTTATTTTAAATTGTGTTGGTCTCAGAACAGCCCTTTGAGGGACACAACACATTATTGTTTTCATCTTGGACTTTGAGCCATTAATTGTAACTCTTTGGACATGGTCATCTGTCCAATTCTTCATAGATCTAACATTTCATCTATCAAACCCGTATTTCTTCAATGTAAACGGAAGAATGTTGTGGGGGAGCACATTAAGGACCTTACAGAACAGGTAGATTACAGTTGTAGCTCTTCTCTTGTCCTCTGATGCTGTTGGTTCAGAATTCTTCCAGAATGATCTATTCCATGGTCTGTACCAGGAATGGAAGTGAGGTTGGCTCAAGGAAGTTCCCAGGCTCAGCTTATACACTCATCATAACAACAGGTGTGATGTTTCCCTTTTTCCAGTCACTGGGGACTTTGTGTGATAGCCATGACTTTTGATGGAGAGTGTCTTGGCAATTACATCAGCCGAGGACACTGGGATACCTCTTGTTGGGTCTCAAGGACTTGTGCGTATTCAAGTTCCTCATGTGATGTCAAACCTGATCTTTATTTCTGATGGGAGGAATTTCATTTTCCCAGTCTCTGCCCTGAGGTTCAGGGGCTTGAGAGATGTGGGAAGAGAGATTATCATTGAACAATGAGGCAAAAAATTTTTTACGTACACTAGTTTTCTCTGTGCTGGTTCTGACTACTCCTTCTTTCTTAATTATGAGAAGGGGAATATTTTAATATTCCTTTTCTGACCAACATACATGTGGAAGACCTACTTATTCTAAGATGAATGTCTCTGTATCATTATTGGTAGACAGAGGTAACAAAATCTTTCTAATTGTCATTTTGTTGGCAGAATAAAACTTCAAAATGTGAAGGCTACCTCATTCTTATCAATAAATAACTATGCAGAAAAATTAACTAAACTGTTTAAAGATCTTCTGAGGCTGGGGGAAAAAAAAGAGTTTTATTTCCCTTTTATCCCTTTTATAGATATTTAATTAGTGATTTGAAGATATTTAAATTACTGTGACAGATTTTAGACCAGAATTTTTGAGTTGCGGGATAATTCTTCAACTTTTTTTTTTGCATGCTAAAATAATTACAGCATAATAGTCTTAGACTATGGTGACATTGTGGGCAAAGGTATTTAAACTCAGGAGATTTTACTTAATTGGATTTACTTCCAGGTACCAGCAAATTCTGAGGACAGATTGAAGTATTAGGAGAAAAAACAAACAAACAAACAAACAGAAAAACCCACAACACTATATTTTAAAAGAACCCAGCCGCTTAGGTAAATATATTTCCTTCTCCAGGTTCAACATGAGATACCCACCTCTCTTCCTCCCTTCATAGCTTCACATTTTTTATTTTTACTGCAGGTTACACTTAGTTTGTCCCAATTCACCTATCTTTCTGCTTCTCCATGTCTGCCTCTCTTTCCTAAACGTGTGTGAGTTGGGATCTCAAGGGCCCCCCTGAAGTATTGGGGATCAGTGAGGCATTCACAGTGGTTGTTGGAGTGACCCAGACTTGGCTGTGACCAGTTCAAGGCAGCTCAGGGTCTCTGTAGCTCCCAGCAACCCAAAACAAGTACAGTACAAGTTATAACCTGCATAGGTGTATAGTAGCTACTGGAATTTTCTTACCTCATTAGACTTTTTCCTTGTAGATCTGATGTACTTGGGCATGTACAGTGTAAAAGAACACACCACGTAAGTGTTGGCCTAGATATGAATTACTTGTAATCTATAAACCAAATAAATTGTGGACCTCAGGAAAATACGCTATTGAGGTTTTCCTAAACTATGTTTCTGAAAGAATTTGCATCAAGTTCAGGTTTTAAAAGCTCCAGTGTAGGAACAAAGGCTGTTGAATTATTTGTATGTCTGTGTGTGTGTGCGTGTTGTTTGGTGTTTTTATGTTTTGTTTTGTTTTGGTCTGTTTGTTATTTGTTGGAGAGTTTTATGGTTGTTATTGATTTGGGATTTTGTTCTCTGTATTTGTTTCATTGTGTTGCTTAGAGTCTATTGCTATATTCTGTTCCTTCAATTTTTTTGGCTTCTGAATATCTATCAATATTCAAAATTTCAGGCAGATCAGCAATGGGTACTGCAGACATTACGTACTCTGCAGCTGGATAGAGTGATAAAGATGAATGTTTTGTAAACAACTTGAAAATTAATTCCCATGGTACTGCAGAGAGGAACCATGCCCAAATTACATTTTGCAATATTCTGTTCTCAGGTCTGTTCAGTAAAACCTTCAGCTTCTCTTGCTGCTCAAGGGTGTAGGAGCAGTCAATATACCTGTTACTTACATGAGTTATATAGTCATCTGAAATTTGAATATCTGAAAGATAGATGCTTAATACCCATGACTAATGTTGGCTACTTCCATCGTAAATGGAAGGACTCTGAGGTTGTTTATATGAAATAAGTCTATACATAAGGGTGTTTTCTCATTCTCCTCCTCAGCTTAAGTAGAGAGGGGTCACAACATGCAATCAATTTCTTCAATTTGCTGAGGGCAGTCACTGTTCAATCTTTCTGCCTCCCGTTTTCTCATTCTAAATGATTAATATAACACATCTGCCTGACTTACAGTCTTTATAATTAAACTCCTCTTTTTGGATTTAGAACATGAATAGTTGGGTTTTGTTCAGGGAACTGAATAGTGGAAGGACTACTGCAGTGCACTTGAATGCTAGTAGAATCTCTAGAGTCTTTCCTTTTCACCTAAAAATTAAAATATTGGACAGTCTACTGTGTCTGAGCTATTGGACCTGTTCAAGGACATATTTAGTTGCTGTTCCTCTTGGCATGTTTCACATATCAGGCTACTAAGTAGAATACCCTTCACAAGGCCGTAAGAGTAAAGAATATATTTCATTAGTAGGAAAAGTCTGACACTATATTCTGGTCAGTTCCATTTCACTGCAGGTGCTCTGTAATCTCTTAAGCAAAGGTTTCAGAGAACTGCATACTGTTTCTTTCCCTATTTCAATGGTCATATGCAGTATGTTAGAATAATTTTAACCAGTAAGAAAGCCAAATTCTGTATTGGGAGTTCTGCTTTGGTTTATGGCTGCTCCTTTGAAAGGACTCTGAAAATATTTTAGATTAAAAATAGATTATTTTGATTCAAAGCATAAACTATTGCAAAGAAATAAAATAAGTGTTTGTATTACACAAAGAGCAAGTGCACCAAAAAGTTCTTTTGACCCAGTCTTGAATAATACTGAACATTAGTGAACTTAGTGACTTTCAAGTGAAGTATTATTAATACATTTTGTCAAATGCAGATATAAGGTTAAAATGTTAACCTTATCAATAAAACCCCAAAGATTCATTTGTAAAAGGATATTCTAGACAGTATATGCAAAATACTGAATATAAGATTCTGCATAGATAAAGGTAATTTAGACCATTGTTAAAAATTTAAGTATATTTTCTGTAGTGCAACTGGGACTGTCCAGAACAGAGGAAGAAGTCAATGACAGATGAATCCCTGGGAGCTACTTCTGGGGGAAAAAAAAAACAAAAAAAAAAAAAAAAAAAAAAAAAGGTATATATATATGTATCCAGTGTCAAGTTCTGAAGAGTTCTAGTTTGGGGTTACTCCAGTGCAGTTATTTTTATGCAGAACATCACTGTAATGCCGTTGTCCTATATGAGTTCAGGAATTTCCCTGTAAGCCACCATTTAGATTAACTATGTTGAGTTATAAAAAATGGCTTAGGTAGTTCTAAAATTGCTTGCCTGTTAGAGCACCAGTCTAACTTTCAGTTTAAAATTTGGGGGCAAAATCTTTTCAGCAAACAGTTTTTATCAGTCTAAGAGGCTATTCTGTGTGTACATTTTCCTATAGCCATATCAGCTGCCAGTCTAAAACTTTATTGATGCAATCTTTGCATTTATATCTTAGGAATTCTACCCAACACAGCAAATTTTTGTCACATTAAGATGATACATAATTTTCTACATAAAACCTCCCTAATTAAAAATTAAGTCCTTTTCTATTACAGCCATAGATTGTAGCAATAAAATGTTACATGAAGGAAAATGCAATTAAAACTATAGTGAACATTTACGTAAATCAAAAGTCAGTAGTGAAGCAAATATAATGAGCTAGTCAAACCTTGACTAAATCAGCTTTGTTAAAGCTCTTGTAGACACATAGTTTCACAGAAACCAAAAAAGAAAGTTGTTTCATTTAGTTCCCCTTTATTGGATCAAATACTGGGATCACTTCTGAGTTATTGTGGTCAACTTTATTTACATGAACATATGTCTTATTTTTGACACTTCAGTCTCTGAGAATTGCAGTCTGATGGCTTTTATACCTGCATGACATTAGTAGTACAGTCGCTCAACCATCAAATCAATTATCTGTAGCCTGAGACAAAGATCATCTATATTTAAAACCTAAGTAATTAACGACAAAACCACTCTTGAGATGTTAACACCTGTCTTAATTTGTACCTCTCACAAGTTGTGTTGCATAAGAAAATGTCAGAGTTGTCACAGGAAACCTAGTCTTTGAAGAAATCCAAAAGCTTTTCAGCTTGAAACACTAAACATATTTTTGAAGTTACCTCCTGCAATGATATCTCTACATGTGCATGTGGATCACATTTTCATAGACAGCCACTGCCTTTATATGCAATAAATGTTTGTCCTTTTAAAGAATTCTAAGTATCTAATATTGCATCCAAAATAGACTTCTATTGCATGACTTTTAATATACTATTTTTTGTGCCAATCAAGTCAACCTGAATGTTTATATGATTTCTCTTTTAATATTAAAAAACTGAATGGATGATGTGGTACTACAGATTCAGTGCTACAAATTTTCCAAAGAAAGGAAAAATCAACGAAAACAGAGCAGTACATGCTAAATCTGATGTTCATTATATAAGTGAATGTTGTAAAAGGAACACCCATTTTAGATAGTGGCAAAACCCAAAGATTTTGACAGGCTGAGTTCAGTACAACTAACAACCTCCATTCCAGACCAGATACCACAAGTACTGGCTCTGGTCTTTGTAGAGACTGTTAATAAATTTGAGGCGCTAATTGAAAATAGTTGATCAATATTCAGAATACAACTTTTCAAATGTAGCTTCTCAGGAAAGAGAGAAGAAGGAAATACCTTGGTAGATATGGATCACTTGAAATAAGAAAGCTTTCAAACATGTACTGAAAGAAGAAATAAAAATATGAGGAGAAAAGGGAGATAAATGTACAGTTTCTTCCTTACCATTAAAGCATTCTACACCAATGAGATGTGCTTCCTTGATAACTTTTATTATGTTTTTTATTATGTTTTGTCACTGTTTGTTTAGAGAAAAAAAATCAATAAGATCTTATTTGGCACGTGTAAACTATTTTTCTGTAAAGAAATCTCAGATATATATGTCTCTTTTTGATGTTATGCAATATAAAAATATAACTAAAAAAGTTGGGGATAATCTAAAACACTGGAAATTGGAAGAAGGCTTTTAAGTACCAAAGTCTGGTTCCAGGAGAGAATTACTGCTGGATTAATGGACTAAATAAACAAGAATTTAATTATTAAATTATTGTAAAAGAATTCAGTAATTCAGAAAATATGTGCTTATTTTATAATCATGTCTTCAATTTCTCTAATTTGTAAGATTCATACAAGTCTTTCCAAAATAAATCCATGAAGAATGTAAGTTAATATATTTGCAAAGAAAATTAAGAAGGAAATATAAGTTTGCACTGTATTTCTTTCCTTAAATGTTGTGTACGAATGGAGAATGGCCACTTTTATATCTGTTCTCACAATATACATCTTCCTTTCTTAGTGGCAAACACTGCTGATGGTATTCACTCAAAAAATAGATACTGATGCTTAAGGTAGTCATCCTAAATTCCCTTTAGAGCAAATAGAAAAGACTAAGCACTTTCTAGAGAGTAATTTGGTTTATTCTAAAGTAGATATACAACAGGTCTGATTAATCACACCCAAAAAGTTCTTATTTCTCCACATCATATGAATGCAGGATGGCCAGTTCAGATGTAGATAATTACAATATTGATGTCTGTATCTAGGTGAGAGTAGCAACCAGACAGCTTACTTTTGATTCTAATTTTATCTATTTAGCAGGTTAAATACTTAAGAGTTTCTACTACCACCAGAAATCACCAGCATTCAAATTATTAAAGTTTTGAAAATACAAAATTATGCAAACTGAAGAAAGTTATTTGACTAGCAGCCCAGCCTTAAGCCATAATTCTGTGTTGAAACACTGACTGAAATATAAACTGTAATCATGACTTGTAGAAATACGGGAACCTGCTTTTGAGTATACTTTCCTGTGAAGGCGAGGAGGAGAAATATTAGAATCAATATGTGTATTTTGATTAATAGAAATACCCAACAAAAGGTACTCTATAAAAACACAAATAATAATAATGATTTATACACATAGAAATATTATAACTACAGCAGTTTTCAGTAAGTACTCAACCTTATATATCTGTGTCTGACAGTGGGGACTCAATAATTTTAGAAGGTAATGTAGTTTTAACAATTGCATCAGTAAAGGAATCATCAGATACAAGATCCAGCAGGTTAAAGACAAACAAACTCTAAGAGGACTAAATCACAATTTTTTTTTTTTTTTCCATTTTATTTACGGTTAAACATAGTGGTAGCAAGACAGATCTTTTTTCTTGATTTTTGAATACAATAGTTACAAATATTCAAGATGTATCCCATAACCTATCTACTGTTTGCCAGTCACTCAGAGAAATTAACAGAGACAGACTGAAGCACAAAACTCTCAGTATTCTTTACACTTCATAATCTATGCTGAGATCTTCACCACTGTTTCATTAGCATTCCAGAACATAATAATCAAAGTATGCAATAATAATAACAGATAGCAAGGAAAACATATATGTCTTTGCACTGTGCCTACATGATGTACCTACCGGGGTACTCTGTCGTTATGTTTCCCTGCAGTGATTATTTTTAATTTCTGCCTCCCACAAACTGGAATCAGTTTGACTATTTGATGACATCTCAACTGTCGGTAGAGAGTAATTCTCTAAAAATAAATATTCTGATTCTACTTTTTCTTGAAGCAATTTCTTAGGATAAAAGGACTCTAGCTGGGCTTCCTTGACTGTATGTCTTCAGGGTGTTCATGTCAGTATCTTGTTATTACCTGCAATCTCAAATCTTGTTCAGTTACCAGTCAGCATAGCCATTTACTTATCATGCAAACTAAGTTATGTTTAAAACAATAGCTTCCAGCTGTTTCTAGCTCCAATCATTAAAAAATACAACGTTCTGGTCAATTGAGAGAGTAGCTGCCAGTTTTGTTCAAAAATATAATTTAGCAAGCATAGTAAATAAGAAATTAAGCTGTAATGTAATAAAAGTCTTTTAGATTGACTTCCACAGCACTGTTGCTTGGCTGCTGTGTATAAAAGATAAAAATAATGTATGCAAATTGGATTAAGTTGAAATTAGAGATGTCTAGCAGAGAATGGCTAAAGAAGCTGATTTTATTTTATTGTTTGTAAGTAGATGAAAATTTCCCCCTTACTCCTGAAAACAGCAGAAACATCTGACTAAGTTCATTTGAGCTTTTCATTCACTTCTCATTCTCAGTCAGAAACTACCAGGGAAAAGTTATTAAATCATAAAAATATGTCAAACTGCTGACAGTTCAAGGTGAATTTTTAATATTTACTTGGAAAGTAACATAAAGAGTACAGTTTATGAATAGAAATATTTATTTTAACAGAATTTTGTCAGAAATAGCTATTTACAGCATTACCATGCCTTGTTCTGCTCACATTTTCTACCTTTTCGCTTACAGACACTATTAAGCTGTTGACAATTGCTGATATTGCAGCAATTACACAGCTTTTACCATTGCTTTCATGCCTTCACACTTTCCATGTCACTCCCTCACCTCTCTTTAAAAATATACAAGGCTATTCCTTAACTTCTTTAATATTTTTCCTTAATACTAAGTGCAAGGTTGTTTAAAAAACTTGCAGGTGTATTCACAGTTGCTCAGATGAATGGCTCTGCAGTGACAGTACAGTGTCCTCTGCTTATTAGACAATTTGTTACTTTTTCAGTAAGGTGTATGCATCAGTTATATCCACTTGTAGCCTTTGTAAATTGTCAGATCTATGAGATACAGCCAATCTTTTTGTCGAAATAAGTGAAAAACGCTAAAAAAAAAAAAAAAAAAAATATTAAGCTTCCATCTTCGATGAAAATACAAACTTAAAGTACTGTCTGGAAACTCCCAAATGTTCGTTTGGGGATTTTATCATTCACAGCACTATTACTTCTTTTGCTTCCATTTTTTGGAAGAAAGATGAGAGTAAACAAGATAAACAAATACATCATGAACTACCAGGAGTAGCTACTTGCCTGAGAAGCATTATTAAGGCCCTCTGAGGAGCCTTTTTTTTTGTTCATCAGCAAGGACTATACAGTATTAGCCTCTGTGCGCTGCTCAGAGTTGTAAAGGAAAACTGAGACAGACGTGTGAAAGTACCTCTGAAGATCTTATTCAGGTTGTTTTATCCTAAACTAACTTCCTTAAAGCCACCAAAGTTTCCATAGTATTAATGCAAAAACAGCACATGGAATTAATTACCATGTCATTAAGACTTAATTTCCACATTAATCTCAAGTATATATTTTGTGTATATATATATAATCTTGATAGATTTTGGTCTTATTAACTCTTAATTTTGTTTAGTTTTACTTCTCCCTCATTATTGCAGCATATAGCTTCTCTAGTACCTAAAAATTTTCATTGGGTTTTGTAAAATATTGATACTGACTTTGGTCAGATGCAAACAATTCTGATTGGTGGCTATTATTATTGTTGTTGTTGTTGTTGTTGTTGTTGTTGTTGTTATTTACTTTTATGTGATTAGCTCAATAATTTGTTTGTAGATGAATGTGAAATTGATATTTCACATTCCTTCTGGGTGCAGCTGGATAAGTTCTGGAAAGCTCTAGAATTAGTGTGTTTACAGGACTTCCAGCATGACTTCATGGTCCAATGCCAAGCACAGTGTCATCTCTGTTCCCTGCTGGTGACATAACACTGACTGTTGCTATCTGGCTTTGCTTTCAGCAACTGATCTTCTCTAATCATATAATCTTAGAATGGTTTGGGTTGGAAGGGACAGTTAAGATCACTTATTTCCAACCTGCCTGCCATGGCAAAGACACTTTCCACAAGACCAGGTGACTCAGAGCCCCACCAAGCCTGACCTTATACACTTCCAGGGATGGGATATGTATTACTCGACAGATTCCCTGGAAAATAAAAATGTTTCACTTTCACAGAACTGGATCTAGCACACTTTCAGTCAAACCAAACCTTAAAATCTGCCAGTGTAAACATTATTCAACAATGGCTATGTTTACACTGTCAAGTAGCATGTTTTCATGTCACTAGCTGGTACATTTTTTGGTTGAATCCATTGCATGAATTCTGGTTCAATTTGAAGTTTTCTTTTGTTAAACACCACCTCATTGACTTCAAAACAAAGCCTGGATTATATTCAGGCGATAGTTCACTTCTAACAAGAAACTGTCTGGAGTACTTTATGTTTTCCTATCCCACAGAAGTAACATGTTCACAGTTTCTTGTGGCAATGATGTTGTGGCCTGCAGCACAGCCTTCATATTATTTATAAAGATGAATAATAAAACAAAAAAATGCAAAGATAGTGGCAATTACAAGTTACCAATAAAAAAAGGCATTACACAAGGCCCAGAGGAAATTTAGATCAAGTACTGTGCAATAGGGACACAGAATAGTCTTTTCTGTTTGATTTTGGAAGCGCAAATTATTGTCTGGAGTTCATGTATTCAGCAGTATCAGTGTAACCAATACCTAGTGACTCATATTTGACTCAGTGAGTTATGTCATGTGATAAGAAGATCAATTTTTGCTTTTAAAATATTTCTTTAATGCATAAAGAGAAATTTACAAGGTTTGAAATCTACTAATATTCCTTAAGAACTGAATTTGGTGAAGTCTGGCAATTCATCTGAATTTGGGGCAAATATTGTTTATTTGGGATCCTTGTCAAGCAATAAGTATCAACTATTTTGTAACTAAAACTTTTAGAGGTGAACCCACATAATTTCAGTCATGTGCTGTTGAAAATATAAGACTTTATCTGCAACTAAGTGCAAATAGGTAAGCAAAGGAAATGTTCCAATGTGAGAAATTAAGTCAAAATAATTCACCAATTACCTATGGCATTTGTTCAAGAATGCCAGTGAAATCAAAGAACAAATGAGCAGTGCAGGTAGGAAAACTATGCAATTAAAACTGTATTCTGCTCTCACTAAATTTAATGAGTCTTCAACTAGTGACAAAGGAATCAGGATTAGACCTTTCATCATTAAATAGCTATTAAACCAGAGAGCAAGAGTGCTGACAACATTGTACTTCTTTTTAAAGAGGTGCTAAAGATGATCCAAGAAATTACTGCCTGACATGCTTTGTCCTGGTGTTAGGAAAAAATGTTCTCACAGAAAACAAAACAAAAAATTCATTAATAGAGGAGTCATAAACCACCTAGACAAAGCTAATACATTAGGGAGAAACTTGTAATGACTTTTGAGAGGTAAATTACGCCTACCGTAATTCTTTAAGGACTCTTGCAAAATAGAGGGTAGAGAAACATATGTACTTAGTTTGATGTAGTTCTACCTAACAGAGCTTGATCCCTTGTAAAGTGCAATTATACTATTATAATTCTAGTCTATTGAAAAGGCCTTGGATGTGTAAACATTTGAGGCAAAATAAAGAATAGCCAGGATTAAAGCATCTTTCTATATAAACAGATTATATAAATTCTTCCTGAGTACTGTTATGTAAGTCCTACTCTGGCATTGTTACACAAGACTTGAAAGTGAAGGGAAAAATTTTGATGAGGCATTTAACGTTACATGATTGTGGTATTTTGTTACCTAAGTACGCTATTATTTATGATACATTAGAAGTGTAGATTGCCATGTAGATTGCATATTTAAGAAAAGAAAATAGAAAATATAGACTACAAATGGTCAATTTCAAAGTAATTACAGTAATGCTCAGACTATATAAATTCTACCTGAGTGAATGATTTCTGATTTGTATGCATTCATGTGTTGTAGATACATTTAATAATTCTAGTGATGCACAAAATTGCTAGCACCATAAAATGTTTGGATTGCTAACCTCAAGAGATCATTCAGAAGCTATTCTAAATGTGTGATAGTTTAACATTTTTTTCTTACCCCTTTGTTTGCTAAGGATTTTCCTTTACACTGTCCCATCCATTACTGCATATGCCTTATTAGGCTAAGGCTGTGCTTAATTTAGGCAACCCTTGAATATGATTTGCAGGTAATACACTGACAAAAACTCAGTGAACTTCTGTAAAACTGATCTATTGCATTTATTCAGTACTTTTTTTCTCAGTCTATGTTTCAAAAATTTCCATTTCTTATTCACCAAGCAACTAGGTACATTATGATTCAGATTAACAGGGATGTAAGTCTTGAGAACAAAATAGAATCTGACTTTTGAAGACATTCTCAGATTAAAAGTACTAGCCATAGTTCTTAATTCCAAGTATTCCAGAATTGCTGACTTTCAAAATACACTGCTTGAAGCACATTAAAAATTATTATGTCCTTCAAAAATCATCATATGTATATATGCAAACATCTGCTGAATTTCTTTCATCTGCTAAATATATAATTCTGTAAGAAAAAGAAATTGGACATTCTTGGCAACTATCTTGTTGAGCATTCTTACAGCTCTATTATCCACGAGCTGCTTTGAAATAAACAGTAAATATGTTCTACAGAAAGAATTTGGAGAAATGGGGAAAGGGTACATCATTGGTTAAGAAAGTAAGGAGGAAAACTCAATTTCCATCTTTAATCCCCTGAGTACATACTGTATGTTTAGGACCTTAGTGTATACAAAGACCAGATTTCCTTCACATAAAACCACTAAGAATTCAGTCCCCCTCTATGATGTTCCATTTCAGATGGGGTCTTAACAGTGGTTTCTTTTTATTTCGCCTCAGTGAAGTTATGGTAGAGATTGAAAAGTAGATCTCAATGGAAAGTATTTTGTCTCTATTCCCTTCTGCAGTAGCCCCATTTTGAAGACTGGTAACACAGCAGCAATCTTGAGTTTGCTCAAATTTCTCTAACAAACAGAAAATTTGGTACAGGAACTTTATTATCACATGTGGTGTTTTTATTCAGTAAATAGATCCTTTGTAATATCCTGTCACTCTTTACCAACTACAGAACAAGACAAGGATGACCATGCTGTTTTAGCTGACACTTTTTGGATATGTGAAGTAGAGAAGGATGATTTCTTTCTTCTGTTGCCTATACTTTATCACTCCACTTTAGAAAAGTTCTATTAATCACAATGTATGTAGAGAACAATTGCTGTAATACTCATAGGATCTCAAAATTCACAAAACATTTTGTCTGAAAGGGACCTCTAGATGTCATCTAATGCAACCTTTTGCTCAAAGTGTTACTGTATTTACTGTTAGGGCAAATTTCTCTGGGCCTTCCAAACAGAAATGGCTTGGGTAGGGAATTAGGAGGCTGAGCAGTTCTAGTTGTTTCACTATGCAGCCAGCAATAGCGAGTTGTTGAGGATGGAGAGAAAGAGGTAAAAGGATCATAGTTGCATTTTTGTGATGTGAACATCTGCTAAAGAAAAGTTTAGAACTATTTTTCCCAAAGCTGTCTGGGAAACATGTTCAAACTTTCAGATATTGTACAAATGATCTACCTTTAGGGACTTTTTAGACACTTAAAGTCAGAGATAGAGAGCCTGGATCCTGGTCTCCTCTATGAATTCATATATTGCATCTAATACACTCTGTCACAATAGAGTAATTCATTAGGATTCAGCCATCTGAGTTACAACAGCTAATTACCTACAACTAATCATCATGATAACTGAGCATGATTACATGATACCGGTGACACATGTTGACCAGGCTGATAAGATGAGGAGGTGTTTGGTAACCAGGAAACAAGACAAGTGGAGCTAAATTTCTTCACTTAAAAGCCTTCCATCAATCTCATTTCTTGCAAAATACTGGTTTAATTTCTTTAGTTTGTTTTGAAAACCTGCAATATTGATTTTTTTTTCCCCCTTCTGAAAGACTAGGTTCCTTTTCCTTTTTTTTTTTTTTTTCTTTTGAAACCTAGTTTCTATGCCTCAGGAAGGTTAAGTTTCTTAAGACAAGTTATACTATAATTAGAGGATATCATGTTGTAAATGAGGTACTACTTGTGGGATTTGAAAGCCTGTAGCTTTCAGGAAAAAACTCTCCATGAAATATAATTATTCCAATTTCTTAGCACATCATGCTGAGTCAAGATCAAGAGTTCATTTTGTAGCCAAATGATAACATTTTTCTTATTAATGAGGAAAGCATTTTAATCTGTTGAAAAAGAGCATCTCTGGAAATCTCCAAACTTTTACTTGAAAGTACTAGAAAGACATCTCAGTCTGTGTAATTTCTCCTATATTGCTGTATGCTTTTCTCTATTTTATTCTATTATGAAAAAGAAAACTTATCTCTGTAGATTTTTCTTCTAGAGTCAGCAAAAGTAGACACAGAAATAGCAATAAGATATAAAAGCAGCAAATTAACAGGTAGAATCTCTCAATAAGTAAAATTCCTTTGGTTTGAGGGGGAAAAATCTGCCAGTGAAGATAAACAAGGAAAAAATAATCATATTTGTATTCAGAAATGACAGTGGTGATGACTTATTTAAAGCATAAAGATGTTTTGTAAATTTTCCTGAACTTTTTAATGCTTTAAAATATGGGATTAAAATTTTATTTTCTTTATTCAAGTTAACCTTAGTCCCATAATATTTAAAATTAGAAGACTGATGCTATATTTCTAGCCTCCAGTACAAGATACACTTTTCTGAAGAGTCAAAGAGGTTTCTTTAATCTTTAAGTTACAGAAATTGTAAGTTTTCAGCTTTGAAAATTGTCATTTGCAGATGCAGAAATAAAGGGTAGATATGGGTATGTTTTGGACATGTACCAAGCAAAATGAAAGAAAAGCTGGCAAAGTGATATTTTTTTTTTTTTTAAAAATCATTTCTCTGTGCCATGTAGGGCCACTTTGATGAATCAGATACATATCTTTAGAAAGTAAGATATCAGACAAAATTAAGTTTGTAAATGCTGCTTGAGAAATAATTATTAGCCATAGAGACTTGAAAGGAGGCATACAGGCATCATTAGAAACTTCTCTTTGAAAAAGAAGGCCCCTTTAAAGTGCTGGAAGACTGTTACTAGATGTCCTATGAGCCTTTTCTTCTCTAAGCTAAACAACCGCAGGTCTCCCTGCCTGTCTTTATAGGAGAGTTGTTCCAGCCCTCTGATCATCTTTGAGGCCCACCTCTGGACTTGCTTCATCATGTCCATGTCTTTCTTCTGCTGAGGACTCCAGAGCTGGGTGCACCATTCCAGATGGGGTCTCAAAGAGTGGAGTAGAGTGGGAGAATCAACTCCTTTTACCTTCACGCTTCCTTGTGCAGGCCAGGATATGGATGGTTTTCTGGTCTGCAAATGTACGTTGCTGGGTGATGTCAAGCTTCTCATCCACCAACATTCCCAAGTCCTTCTCTGCAGGGTTGCTCTCAACCCATTCTCCAATCAGTCTGTATTTGTGCTTGGGATTGTCCTGGCCCCTGTGCAGGACCTTGTACTTGGCCTTATTGAACTTCATGAGGTTCACACAGACCTACATCTCAAGGCTGTCAAGGTCCATCTGAATAGCATCCTTTCCCTCCAGCACATCAACTGCACCTCACAGCTTGGTGTTATCATTAAACTTGCTGAGCGTGCACTCAATTGCCGTGTTCATGTCAGCAACAAAGATGTTAAATAGCTCAGGTCCAAATACCAACCTGCAAGGAATTACACTCATCACTGGACTCCTCTTGGATATCGAACCATTGATTGCAACTCTTTGACTGTGACCATGTAGTCAGTTCCTTATCTACTGAGTGCTATGTCTATCAAATCCACATCTTTCCAGTTTAGAGATAAGAATGTTATGAGGAGCAGTGTCAAATGCTTTGCACATGTTGAGGCAGATGACATCCATTGATCTTCCTCTATCCACCATCCTATCACAGAAGGCCAACAAATTTCTTATGCATTATTTGCACTTAATTAAGCCATGTTAGCCATCCACCTCCTCACTTTCCATGTTTCTTAGCACATTTTACAAGAGGCTCTTCTTCATGATCTTGCTGGGACAGAAATGAGACTAAGTGGCCTGTAGACCTTCTTTTTGTCAGTGTTTAAAACTGCAGGTTATGTTTCCCCTTTTTCATTCAGTGGAGGCTTCACTACTGTGCCATGACTTTTCAAGTATGATGGACAGTGGCTTGGCCAGTTCATCTTCCAGTTTGCTCAGGACCCACAGATGCATCTCAACATATCCTATGAACTTGTGCACCTTCAGATTCCTTAGATAGTCTCAAATCTAACCTTCTTTCTCCCAGGCCCTGTCTTTGTCTTCTGTTAGCACTTGCTGGAAAAGACTGAGGCAAAATAGTTGAATACCTCATTCTTCTCCATGTCCTAAGTAGCCAAGTTTCCCATTTCTTTCTGTAGGTGGTCTGCATTTTCCCAAGTCTTCCTTTTAACCCCAGCATACATACAGAAGCTGTTCTTGTGGCCCTTGATAACTCTGGCAAGATTTATTTCAGTCAGGGCCTTGGCTTTGCTAGCCTGACTCATGAAATTTCTTTGTATTCCTCCCATATTAGCTGTCCTTTCTTCCATCCTGTCAGCTTCCTTTTTGTGTCCCAGGTAGTGAGCCTGCTGTGAGTCCCCTTGCTGCCCTGAGAATCTTGAAGTTATGCATCTATAGCCTGGATATTTACTGATTTTTGGTCTTTCCATGATCATTAGTTTGTTAGTATTAAACATTTTTATTGAAGCATTTGTTTTTCTTAGTTGTGTAGAACTGGAGGTTCGACAAGAAGACAAAAGAAGAATTTTGGATAAAAGATCTAGAACTGTAAATATAGTAAGCTGCATTCAAAAACGTAAGTCATTCATTTAGTTGTTTCTAATCTAAATAGCAAACCCAAAAAAAAGTTAGAATAATTAAAAAGCAACATTTAATTTGATTCATTCTCAATGGATAAAGATTAAATTCTCCATGTGCCAAACATCAATGCATAGTATTTTGAAAATCAGATTTTGCAATATCTGAAATAGGAGCTATAATTAAAGAAATTATCAGACTGTGATATTCACTAGAGATTATTTTAATAATTTATTTTCTATTTTCAACCTTTGCTTGAGAGCCAGTTCTCTTAGCTATTTAATTTTCAATGCCAAATCATGTTCTCAAGACATCTAAGGAAGCTTAGATGTCTTTTCTACCCACTACCTTTAACTGAATTTGAATATTCTTTGCCTTGTATTCCTAAAGCAGATATCTGTGTAAATTTGGGAAGAAATTGAAGGCATGTACTGACAGTCTTATCACAGTAAAGGAAAACTTGCAATTTCAAAAGTATTCTTCATAGTTTTTGTTTATATGAATCATAAAAAAGGAGAACTACACACTGGTAAATTGAAGGCCAGCAATTAGGTTGAAAGAAAACATGGATTTTATACATGTAAATTATAGTAGATAATCATATAATAAGATCAATCACACCCTTTATATACATATCTCAAAGTTTTAAGCTGGATGTTTTCAAAACAGCACTGATGTTCCCCTTTACAAATGGAATTCAATATTCTGTCCTAGGCCTAGGTTGAGAATCGTAGCCTAGAGGCACAGATTTAAAGTTCTGTTTTTAACTTTAATTGTACCAAAGCAAGCTCTCTGGTATCTTTCCAGGCTCTGACTGGTGTTGTGACAGTCAGAGCCGGCACTAATCTTATTGTTAATGTCAAAGACCAAGCGTGACAGCAACAGACAAGATAGGCTCTAGCGAATGACAGGGTAATCAGACTGGAATAAAACTAGTTCATCCATAAAGGATCAGGCTGTGGGAAATCAGTATCAGCATGTCCACATGTTTACTTCTTTTTTCATTCTGATGACAGTTAGATCGTTTAACAGCATATTTCTTTGTTGAAGATTATTTGAAATTCATGTTATTCTAACACTCTAAACCTAAAGGGACACAAATCATTAAGTCTGCCCGTATTATCAGTACTGAACATTTTAAGATATAGTGAACATTCTTCTGTGGAAATAATTCCAGATATAATTTAAAAATTGGTTATAATAAATGTCCCAGTCCTGCAAAATTCCTGTTCAGTCTTCATTCCCTGTCATAATAGATCATCATATATCTTTAATAGTCAAATTCTTAAGGAAAAAAAAAAGTAATTTGAGAATAATTTCTAGAGCAACAGAACTCTGACATGCTTGCCAATTTGCAAGCTTTCATAACTAAAATGGAGTAATAACAGATATGGGCCTATAACCCTTAACACAAGCGCAGTAGCAAGGGTTAGGATTTAAAAGTTATCTTCTAACACTTTTTGTTGAATACATTTAAAATATCTAGATTCTTTTCCTGACCTTCTTTTCCTTCCATTGGGCAGTCTCTTAAAGATTTCTAAATATAAATAATTTACAATTATTATTTACAAGATACTTCCAGTTTACAAGCAATCTTGATATTTAAGTTTTTGGAGGGAGAGGATGACGTAAAGTTTTTTGCACTCCTGATGCAGGAGTATGCATCAAGTGAGCTGGTGGTAATCAGAACAATAAAAAGGGATCTTAGTATTCTGTTTAATTCACATGTTTATATATAGCCCTGTGGTGGTTGGTTTTGCCCCTTTTTTTTTTTTTTTTTTTTTGCAAGTAACAGATAAACAGATATGTGACACTAATTGCAGGAAACTAAATAAGGTAAATAAGAGCAAATTCATCTTTGGGAAAATGGAAAGACAAATGTTTTAAAAAAGTTTAAAATATTTAGTTTAACAAACAACTAGTTCAAAACCTTAAAGAGTTGGGGGTAGGGGGGGTGTTGGGGGGGCTATTTGGTGGTTTTGGTTTGTTTCGTTTTGTTTTGGTTTAGGTTTTGGGGGGGTTTTTTGTTTGGTTGGTTTTTTTTTTTAATAAGGAAGAAGCACTGTGTGATATGACTAAACACAGACACTATGCCAGGGAGGTTTCTTAGCTGATTTTTGGTTGGTTTTAGCTAATGTAACTACCCTTGCTTCATTATAATCAAGCTTCAATCAAAAGAAAGGTATTATTAATGTTGCGGTTTTGGTGTGGCCTTCAGCAATATCCACAAACACCTTTTGGCAAATATCCTTCCTATATGAGCAAGCCTGTCTGACAATAGAAGACAGTTGAAAGCAAACTTTTGGTCTCCAATCTCCATCTCAACCCTATCTGTAATGGTGTCTCCATGACACTGCATCAAGTTCTGTGACAACCACATTACAGTAATAGCACTGATATTTTTTGACTACAAAGATCTTGCAATGTTCCCTTTTTGATACACAAAGAGAGGATACTGTCTTTCCCTATCTATTCCTCATGCTTGTCAATGACTAATGTGATTCTAGCTCAATGGGACATTTTACTCTGGGGTTTTACTTTAGATGAGAAAGATGGGGACAGTAAAGTCAGGGTAAGGCCATCAGAATTCTTGTTGATGTATAAGTCTCCTTGAATAAGATTCAAGAATGCTTTTGAAGTACCACAGCATAATCTGTATTCTATTTTCAAACTGATCTCTCATACAGCCTTAGACGAACTGTGACAATACTGATTTTCTGGCAAGATCTAGTTACTCTTTATTTCAACTTCACATTAGTACTCTCTTTCCACAAGACAGATTTCCATGTCTTGGTTCTGCTGGCAACAACAATAAAATGCAATAGTTGTGCATTTCTAAGCAAAATTAAAATTTCAAATGAAACAAATTTTATATAACATTTTGGTTTGGGAAGGTCAGATTTTAGATTTTGAGTACAATGTGAGTACAAAATTCTCACTATGTAGAATACAGACCCAACACTTAACACTTCTCTTTAAATCTCATCTCCAGCCAGGTGTATTTTTGCCTTCACATTAGGCATTTCAGTAAACCAGATGTTTTCTCATAGCTAAGTATCTCTACTACTCTTATTTTCAGTTTCCAAAAAGCTTTACTTAGATGCCAGCAGCCAACAATAAATATATTTCATGAAACTCAAATCATTCGAGTTGTTCAAGCCAAAGAAATAATCTTCTACTAACTTTTGGGTGAATATGCTGATCAGTAATAACAGTTTTGAGATACCATAGTTGGACTTTGAGTGAGATAATTAATCAGCTGCTGGCAAAATAGTGGCTGATCCAATGCTAATCCAACCATATTTTTACACTAAGAGAAGAACAGGTGTTCATTTGTAATAAATCAATTTTCTCAGTATTTCCAGGTGAATAAATACTAAATGCTTAAAAGCAATATAGTAAAGGTTAGATCTCAAATGTAGGCAATCAGAAGAATATAATCCAAGCATAAGTAATAGCCAAAGCCTCCAGTGACTCATTACATGATTCACTCAAATGAACCTTTTCACCTAGAAAGGCTGGGCAAACTGCATGTTGTTGTAAATTTAATGTATGTAATTAACTTCCTTTTACTTTTCAGGTGATGTTGGAAAGTCAGGACACATTCAACTCTCCAAAAAACTACAATTTCCCACTACAGCCCCCCTAACATCCCATGCTTTAAAACGCTTATATTGATGACGTAGAATTTTACTTTGTTTTTTTGCATTAACAAGTAAAGCTTAATATGGAATAGGATTCTAGAAGAATTACAGGACAGAAGTATCTAGATTTTGCCTGCTTTCATAAGACATCAAAAATTAGACTTTAAGTCACAAAAAGAAATATGTAATAAGAAGGGGAAAAAATGAAAACAAAAGAATCAGAACATAGAACAGAACATAAAACATTTCAGGTTATGTGAATAAATTTTGAGATATCAAGCTTTACATTGGGGATGAATGAAGGTTAAATATTACAGAGGTTCAGTTTAGCATAGCTGCTGAGGGATACATGGTGCATTTTAAAACTCAGAATATGCCATCTATAAACTAATAAGGAATCTTGGATCTTTTGTTTGCTCAACATTTAATGAGTATCCCCTTTGTACAATTACAAGGTTACAATCAACTAAGGAATTAAAATATCAAATTCTTATTACTGGGCCGAGATAATTCTGTCTGAGATGTATCCATCAATGCAGTGTACTTTATCAACAAATACATTTTAATTGGTAAGTTTATAATCAGTGTTAGTTTTTATGTGCATCTGGTTAGTTTTTCAAATACAATCATCCAACTACCTGGCTGAGTCAGGCTATTTGATTACGGTATTTAATTTCAGCATCAAATAGTCAATCAACACAAGGATTTCTCTATTTGAATTTGTTTGGGTGGGCTATTTTTCATTAATTGACTTCAACTGCATATAATCAACTTTGTTAAAAAAAAAAAAAGGTAGTTCAAAAGAACAGATTAAACGATAAATATGCAAAATCTAAAACAAATGGCATCTGTGAAGCAGATTTAATTTCTGTACTTCAAAATGTGCCATATTGTAATTACAGATTTAGGTAAATTTAACTACTTTATGTAAACTCAATAAAGCAAATCCAATTGTGTTTCATTTATTTTAAGTTAATTATGCTATGTAATACATTTCTTTCAGTTTGCAGGCAGCACTGGCAGTGCCCAAGCTGTTTATGAAACTTCAAATTAAATTTTTGGATGTACTCAAGACACAAAAAGTGTAGGCAAAACGTTGCGAACAAAAGAATTATTAAAATTAACTAAGCTTTATAATTCATTCTTTCTTTAAGGTGGATGCGTGAAATGTATATATATATATAAAATACGTAGCTTTCTTGTAACTATAGTAACCTTCAAGCACACCATTTTTCAATGTCTTGCTTAAGAAGGGGAAAGATGTATTTAGGTAACTAAAACATTGCAGGAGCAATATTTATACCTGCCATATACATTAACTAATATTCTGGAATAATTTTCTGTCTTCAATTCCATTTCACATATTTCATGTCATTGTCACAAATAAGAGAAGAAACACTTCTCACTCTAACACTTTTGGGCCTACTGGATGACAAAATAAATGTTTAAATTTCTTTTTGGAGAAAATGAAGGTCAGTTTCTGTAATAAAAGTGTTCAACACTGAAAATTATAAATTTTGAAGTGCAGACATATACCTGTATAAAGCCTCAGATTTACTCATCGAGTTCTTTCAAGTTTTCTTTTCAAAGATTTTTTATACCCTGAGGGAGTGCAAGAGAAAAATGCAACATTTTCAGATGGTCATACAACAAACTTTTACTGACAAACTTTATAAAATAAGGGAACTTGGCAAATTTTAAATGCAACATTCAATCAAATTAAAGCATTTCACAAAGTATTGACTTAGCAAACTCTAATCCATCCAACTTTAAGTTACCCAGATCTCAAGAGGAAACTGGTAGATGAGAGACAGAAAGAAAAAGAGAGAGAGAGAGAGAAATGAAAAAAAAAAGCTACCGCGTTAGTTACTGGGTAGTCTTGACTGATGTGGATCCAAAACAAAAGGGACATGACACATGTACACCTAATGCAATGATTTTTATCTGCTCTGGCCTCTTGTGGTCACCCCCCAACATGGTGTGCCAGCCGTTTGGGGCTGGATTAGGGGCTCCTGTGGGTGTGGTGTGGGGCAGTGCCAGTAATGCCAGTGTGTGACAGCTGCACCAGTGGCTCTCAAGGAGGAGGGATATGGGGCAGACAGAGCACAGTCCCACCTTGGCAGAACCCAATCTGACCCATCCTGCACAGACACCTTAGTTGTTTTGATCCAGCAATAATTATTTACCAGTCTCTCACAACTGTCTCAGAAAAAAAACACTTAATAATCCTCACAAAAACATGTTATTTATTAATTTTTTAAATAAATTTATATCTTGCTTTTATTATTATTAAAAATATTTCAACTCAGCTAGTCAATTGCAATTCATGTAAAATGCCACATTCTCTACTAGATAACACTCTGTCAACCAAGAATTACTTTATACATAATAAAATTGTGTTTTCAAGATTTAGCTTTTTTGTTATTTGTGTTCACAAATGCTAAAATTACTTTAGAGTAAGACCTTGACTTGAACAGAAGTGTAGAAATGTAAAAAGTATTCCCCTTCAGTTTCTCTGAATTAATTTACAGATTCTAAAAACCCTGAAGGAAAATGATTTTGTTAAAATGAAAGGTACACATCTCCAGGGTTTGTATTCAGTATGTACTCATTTGACTTCTACAAGTAAATGCCTCAAATTTGCAATGTAATGGAAAGGTGAGAAAAGGAAAGCTTTTAACTGAAGAGAGTCCTTGTACATCTGAAACATCTTATACAGGGGTGTGACAAGAGACTTAGGTGTGGGATTGTCATAAGAACTGAATCATGTTACTCAATGACATACAGTTTAAATTTTTTTTATTCTGCAGATTTAGGTAGCAATTGCTGTTCTCACATTTGTGTTCTGCAACATGCAAAAACACACCAACAGAAATCAAAGCCTCAGCCCTTTCATTCTAGTTTGCTTGCAGCATCACTGATCTAAGGGAACAGACTGGACAAGGTGACAGGTAATGGCTGTCAACCTTGTTTAGGTGTGTAGCATCTCTACCCGCAGATCAGCCTTTTACATCTCTCTGGGTGTCTCTCCACAGTCCCCAAGGGCTACTGATTCAAATACCTTACAGAAGTATACTGTTAACAACAGTTATGTAACAAAAAAAACAACAAAAAACCCCCCGACAAGAACAAAATTGCTTCTTTGTTTTTTGAGCTTCTGCCACATAAATCTGGTATATTATAGAAATAGGAAAGGACTCATTTCTCTGCACTTTTGGGTAGGCTTTTCTCCTACACTGGACCACAAGAGACTCAGGCCTTCTGTGACACAGCACCTGAAGATTGGGTAGGACATCACAGGACATCTCAAAGGACACTAGACCATTATTCATGTACAGAATTAAGACCTAGAAAGAGGATTCAGATTGAGATTCAAACACCCACACTCCAGTTATAAACATAAATTATCATTTTAGACCCTTTTTGATGTATGAAATATTGCACATTGCTGGCAAGTTTTGACACATCACTACAGACTATCATTTAGATCATTAGCACTTTCTAGTGAGGCGAGACGTTCCAAGACACCTGAAACCACAGTAACTGTCTAATGTTTAGGCAACTGAAGCCCCCTCCTAGTTGACGCATTCACTTTACAGAGCAATTCAGCTCATTAAACATCTTTTCTAGGATGGAATTAATATGTCCAAAATTCATTAACTGCACTGATTGGACCTTTTTTGACTAGGGTGAGTTTAGATACTTAACTTTTATATATATACTTATATAGGGGGATATACAAATTTACCTATCTGAATCTCTAAAATTCAGGCCTATCTTAAATATTTTTCTTTAGTTCTTAAAAATATGTGATCCTATCAGTGAATCTTATCTAATCAAATTCATGAGGTAATAAAGACTATAGATAAAAGAGGGTATCAGAAGTGTTTTACAGTAGATATAGAAGCATCTTGAGGAAAAAAAGAAACAAACAAAAATCTCAGTATATGGATAGGAAAAAACCCAGTTATTTCCACAAGATTTTGGCAGGAAACCTTTATCTCCATCACTGATGAACCTTCATTTCCATTTCTAAGAGGAAAATCCATATCTATCTCATGTCTTAGGTCTCTCTGAGACACTAAACCATTCTTTCAGTTTGATGTCAAGTAGCAGAATTTTCAGAGCTCCAATAGATCTTGTATGTATCTATTGGTAGTCCTTGGGGAAATCCTTCTCAGTCCAGAGACTCAGCTGTCATAATGATGATAGTATAAACTTTATTTTGTCTCTGAGTAGCGGTCATCTTTACACAGCTCTTTCAGTGATCCATCTGTCTCTTGCAAGTTTAAAACACAAAACTTTTCCCACTGCCTGCCACTTACAATACTCTGTCACCATCATCACTCTCTGCTTTCTCTCTGCAGAGAAGAATGGGACCTAGCAGACTGTCTCTGTAATCAGTAAGAGCAGTTCAGAACAGAAATATGGAGTGTAGCCCATGCTGAATCATGTGTAAGCAGGGGAGCCAGACACTTCTGTCCTCATCCAGCAGAAATGCTGGAAAAACCATTTCTCCTTAGCAGACTGGGACTTTCATAGAAATTCTCCTGACCTGGTCAGGGTAATCCACATATGGTTAATTTTATTCATCTTCCATCTCTCAAGAAATAAAAAAAAATGCTGAAGAATTTTACTCTAGGAGTTACAAATTCGAATACAGTGGAACAGTCTGTAAAGATCAGGGCCCCAGCAATTAAAATTACTTGCAACTTTCTTTATATTGTTTTATTATTCCTTAGAAATCTGTCATCTTCAACACTGTAACATTGTGATTGTGCTATAGAAACCTCTTTGATTTGTTCTTGAGCTTTACAGAGAATTTTCAATTTCTGAATTTCAGAGTACATGAAAATCTTCAACCATATTGCTCCATTAAAAAAAAAAAAAAAAAAGAAAAAAAAGGCAAAAATAAACTTCAGCTCATCGAGAAAATGATGAGCATTGGAAAATACAAGGAATAAAAGCTTTAAAATGTTGAAAAGCTTGCTGAAAAGTCTTCTAGTACTTGGGGGGGAGCGATGGTGCATTTCTTGTCTTTTTTTTTTTTTTTTTGCCAAGTACATCACAGATTTTAATTTCATCATTTCTGCTCTGTTGGAGTTCTGCATGTTAAACACTGGTTGCGTAATTATTACAGACTCTAATTAAACTACAGTAGAAACAGATCGCTTTCCCCTAACGTACTGCTAGATGCTTCTGTGTTTCCATTTTGTGCTTTAACCATAATGCTGTCTGCTCTAGAAATGCTTCCTTTTCATTATTGATCCCCTGAATGGCTTTCTTCTTCCATACTATATAAATATGTTTATCTTCTCTCATCAAATCTAACAGTGTTCTAGCATTTTTAGTGGCAGGTAGGAGAAATTTTGTTTACATACAGGATTTAGTAGTCTTATGGTGTTTTAGCTTGAAAATCTTATAACCAGAAAAGAACATGGATTGTTTAAATACATTTTGTGTTAAATTGTGATGTTTATGTGTAACATAAGCAAATACACTTCAAAGAACCTCACTACAGTCATACTTGAAAAAATTAGGCCCTTGGCCATGAGACACAGAAAGGAACAAAGCTTTACAGTAAGGAGTCTCTGACATATTCTTCCCTTTCTCCAGTACTCACTGAAGTTATTCTTAAGCTCCCCGTAATATTGTTGGATAGATATTACCATAAAATAAACCAACAAACAAGGTATGGGATTGGACATCCTACTTTATGACTGTTATTTCAGAACATGCAGAGACCCCCATGAGATCATTCCTTACAATCAGTAAGAAATCAGTAGAAAAACTCATGGTGTTAAAGACAAACACAAGCACAGATGCTTTCAGGGAATTAACACGATTCCCTATGTTATTCATGCTCACTCTGTACTTTTATAATTCCTTGAATACTGGGTATTAGATGTAGGCAAACAGGAAACGTCATTGTGAGGAGAACATTTGAGATGGAAGTAGCTTGCCAAGCAAAGATATTTAAAAGTTCCACAGGATTCCTCCAGCTCTCTCCTCAAGACACAATAAAAACATTCTAAAGATACAAAGATATTCAAAGCAGTAAAGATGGAAGTGACTGAAGAGATAAACTTCTTATAAAATGAATTATTATATTGAACACTGAAGAAAATACCATTATACCATTTTACATATTACTCTATGGCTATATATTAAATGATTATGCATTCTTCATCTTCACGTCTCAAGGAACATTTGGAAGGACTCTATAAGCTTCTTGGAAAAGTACAAAAAATTGCCCAAGACTAAGGAAAAAAATATTATATAAGGAGCAACTGACAGATGGGGACACCTAAATCTAGAAAATATAGAGGGAAATGGTAAAGGTTTATGAAAATAAATGAACTAGGAAATAATCACTTATTCTCAAAAATATGAGTACTATTTTTCATGAAGTAGAGGAAGATATAGTCTGTTCCAAAACCGGCTAAGAGAGGGTTTTCCTTATGCATTGTAAGACCTGTGGAGTACACTGACATAGAAATTTCTGAAAGCAGCTTACATGAATGATAAAGCAAAAAGACAAATTTGAAGAGCAGGAATTGTTTAAAAAGGATCTGAGTTTCTATGTGACTCTATTAAACAAAAATTCTGCCCCTTTCCCTCTCCTCTCCTCTCCTCTCCTCTCCTCTCCTCTCCTCTCCTCTCCTCTCCTCTCCTCTCCTCTCCTCTCCTCTC
>JAWWEE010000001.1:65415796-65512309 GCA_035221455.1 Xenops minutus
TCTCCTCTCCTCTCCTCTCCTCTCCTCTCCTCTCCTCTCCTCTCCTCTCCTCTCCTCTCCTCTCCTCTCCTCTCCCCCTTCCCCTTCCCCTTCCCCTTCCCCTTCCCCTCCTTTCCCTCCCCAAAACTTCCCAAACATTCTTTTTTAATTTTTTTTAAACTTTGTGGTTTTAAAAGAACTTAAGAAGAGAAAGAAATATGAACACAGAAAATTGACATTGTGCCTAAGTTTTCATATATGGTCATTGACTAATTTTTCACAGGCTCTTTACCTTACACAAATTAGAATTCATTCTTATATGAATCAAGGTTAAACATTCAAGGTCACTTTGTTTATATAGCACCTACTTTGTTCTGAACTTGCATCAAGGAGATATGAATACAGTAAATCAGGCAGGAGACAGAAACACAATGAAAGCTATCTTATTAAGGAATTTATATTTCAAGTTAGTCAAATTCTGTTCTTTCTTCTTTTACAGAGTTCTTGTTTGATACTGAGACATCATCATTACTTATTATATGTGGTTTAAAAATCTTTGTTCATTTTATGGGTGTCAGCTGTGGGATCATCTTTTCTGAAGAGATGAAAACTATCTTTTATAATGAATATGATTTAAATTTTTCCACTATTTCCTAAAACAAAATGCTAAACACTCCTGAAAAATACTGATATCTTAGACTGGGCACTCACGGTAAGTAGAAAAAAATAAATATTAATCTCTCTGTAATTTAGTTCTTTGTTATAAAATTTGAACTTCCCAGAAGTACTACAAGTAGGAATTTATATAATGCCTTTCTTTTTTTCCCCCTTTACTTTTCATTTTGTATTCAGAACTTGTTTCACAGTTTCTAATGACTAAAATTATTAGGCACATATAAGGCAGAGAAAAAAAAAGAGAGAATACAGTAAATATACTGAGCTGTTGTTCAGTAACTAAGAGCTGTCTATTTCCCTTCTGCTGACTGTGAATAAATGTAACAAGATAGATGACACAAATAAATACAAAATATAACATGTTTGCACAAGGAGATTAAATGAAAACTACATAAGCAGCTTCCATAAAGGTATTTTATAAATACCAGTGCTTTGGTTTGCAGTACTCTGTTCTATTAGCTACATTTTTTCCTCTGTTACGGTGTGTGCACTTGTGTCTGTACATGTGCAAATAAAATATATATGATTCTATGAATACTTCTTAAAATTTGCCATTCTGACAGATGCATGAAAGGGCAAAACTTAGACCTTTTTTGCTCAGAGTAGTGTCACAAATTTTGCCATGTGTAAAAAGCAATTTTTATTTTCCAAAACATCTGTTCACAAAGTGGAAATATATTGCAGATTACATAGTGAGGAGAGCAAAGGCTAAAGACAGTAAACGGTAATTTTGATTTGGCTCTTTAACCACATGAAGATGATTCACACATTAAAGCTTAAATTGGATAAGAAGTTAACCTGGGTCTCATAGAAGTAATCTGAAGAAAGGTCTCTAATCTGCTGATTTTTCAACTGAAATATCCTTTGACTCTATTCCCCAATTCTGTATAAGTAACATTTTATTTAAAATAGTTGTCTTTTCCTCTGGGTGATCAAAAAGACTTAGAATAAAGGCTCTTTCATTTTTTTATCCCTTTGTTGTTTTGTTTGTCTACATCCTTTTAGACACACCATCAATTAAGGCAACAATTAACAGTGCGATTTTTCTTTTTCTTTTTCCATATCTCTATAAATCATTGGTATATCTGAATCGCATCTAATAACATTGCTTTTTTATGAGGTAAGAAAGTGATACATCTGTATTTTCTTGATTCTTCACCTTTGTTCAGATTACTCTAGGTGTGAAAATCCAAGCACTGTAAAGATCCTTAAAGAATGCATTTTTTACAGAAAACTATTAATATTTGGATTTTAGAACTATTTTACACATAGTTCACTTCTGAACTGCAACTGGCCATCACATATTTTCCAAGAAGGAATTTGATGCATATATCCTGAAAGCATTTTACAGTTATTTTTCCTTAAAAATTATTTGATAGTAATGGGTAGCAAATTGTTAGAAAATTTTTTTGATTTAGTCTTTCTTCCTTTGTCAGGTTCACTTACAGTAATCCACAATGCTTTATTTTGGTGGGGTTTTAAAACGGTTGATTGTCTTGTCTGTTTACTTATGTGTAAAACACATCTAGATTAACTACACATTCAACTGTAGTTGTAGTTAGTCCTATGCCTTGACTATTTTAGGGTGATCAGTAAGAAGGACAACAGTCCTATACAACTTGGTTGCTATTTACAGGAAATGCAGATTCCCAATTCAGACAGGAGCTGAGGTGCACAGTAGGAATAGGGGCAGGAACCAGGTCACACCACACACGAGAAAAGACCAGGCTAAATGTAATCAGAATAAAGTCACACTCTCTGCTTAGTGGAAACTCTATATGTATGTTTCAATGTTTGGCCTGAGTGCTTAAGAGATGTTCTGTACAGCATTTAACAATAACTGGTCTTGTGCATGGACTAAAAATCATATTACAGTGGGGTAGGCTTGCTGAACACATTGTATCCTTGCTTATGCCAGGGAAAAACACAGTGATTACCCTAAGAGCTGCTGTTGGAGTAGGAGACAGCAGTCCACGGACACTTTTTGATATCAAGGACTGTTTAAAATACGGCTGTCTGTTAAAAGCTGTAACACCCCCATTTACGGTTTTCCCTATGGCTATTTCCCTATGTGCACCCCTCAGGTTGATCCCCACCCTGGCAGATCCCTTTTTCTTTTATCCTCAGTTCCCCTCCATGTTGTCTCCTCCCCCCTCACAGTTTCCCACCTTTGCCCTGGACCTGCTTCCCTATTGGTTCATTTTCCCGCCTTTGGTGAGTTGCCCCCATTGGCTGTTCGGTTGCCTGGTTACACACTCCGCCCCCTGTTCCATCCAATCACATCCCAGTTCCAGAACCTTCCCTGGGAGCCCTGTAAAAGCCCGAGCCCCAGGTGAATAAATACCTCTTGTGCCTTCACCCTCAACCTGTATGGAGTGGTGTGCAGGTGGTCATTCAGTCAGTGGCTTGTCAAGTTGCTGTCACCAAGTTTATTCATTTGGGAAAGAAGTTTCTCTAACCCTGCTTCTGACAGAGACCTATCAAATTTTGGCATTTAGAAAAGTAAAGTGCTGGTATTGAAAGTCCATATATGTTAACAGGTTTTGTGTGGCATTGGAGGCTCATGAAGAAACCTGACATGAATTCAAGTTATTAAAGGTACTGGTAACAACTTACTGTACTGTAGAAGTGTAGAAGAGAGAGAGAAGAGCACTCACACAGACATAAAATGAGATTTCTTCAGATTTGTCCTTGATAAACATTTGTAATCATTTGTGAAAGGAATAAAAATAATTGGAAGAGAAGCATGCATGCCTCATGCCGACAAAAAATATGTTTGTGCCTAATAGATTGGAGAAATTGTTTGAGAATTGTTTATTCTTATGGAAAGATTGCCCTGCACAGTGCTGCCAAGGACAGTTTCAGCTTGAATAACTATTTGTATAATGGCATTCACTTAAGTTACGGTGACTTAACTTTTAAAGTAGACATCACTGCATATTAAGGGATGCATGGGGCTTTTGTGTTGTTGGTTTGGTTTTTTTTTCCCTTCCTACTGAATGAAGGAATGGAAAATGCCATTAAAAGTGGAGTATGAAAGACACACATTGTTCCATGGAAGTGTGGTTTCTACCTAGTTATGAAAAAAAACAAATCTGTTTGTCCCTACAGGTAGAAGATTATGTAAGTGATGAGTGTGTTAACCTGTGGAACAAAAAATGGCTCTGATTCTACCCATATGGATTGTCTTGGACAGTAATATGCATTTAAAAAGTCTGTAATAATTTTTTTATACTAGGGGACCCGTGGGTTTTGAATATATGTTTTCTGTGCTCTTACATGTTCTGAATTACTGTATTCTGATGGGGTAGACCCAAATTCTGTGTCCTTCAGTGTGGCTCTCAGATGCACAACCTAACTGAAGGGTTCTGGTAGATCAAATATACCTCAGGGAAACACACCACATTGGGAGAACATTTAAACAACACTACAATTAAAGATGGAATTATTCCTTTTTTACTGTTAAGGCTCAGATATTCCCATTGGAATGGATCGAAATGCTCTACTAAATATGCCTGTTCAGGAAAAAAAAACAATACAAACTACCAAGTTATTGCAGTCATTAAAGGCAATAGTTAACATGCAAGATCCTTCTCACCTATAGAAGCAGTAAGGTTAAGAAAGAAAATATATCCTTACATACATGTTTTTTTTAGAGTGTAATCATTTTTTTTTCCAGTTTGATACATGAATATGCTAAGGATGATTAAGTAAATACAACATCTCAGGGGTGATGTTAGAATATAAGGTTCTCCTTGGAGTCTTCATGTTTCAAGAAAAAGTAAAGATTATACATACAGTACAATATTTTCAGTGTGCTTTTGTTTGTTTGCATGTTTGTTTTTTGTTGTTTGTTTTTTTTTTCCTGATCACTACTGAAGGCAAGAATATATTCCACTTATCCTGTTTACTACCAGGAATTCTGAAAAATGAGAAACAATGAAAATATGAAGTACTGACTTCTGGAAGGACTATATAGTCACAACTTTCTGTAATGTCTCCGTCTTGTCACAAATAGGGCATAAAATGGGTAACACCTTGTTATGATCCAGTTATTAAAATTATTAGAGATGCCTCTGCCTGAATTAAGGTGAAATTGAGAGCATATGCTAAAGTCAATAGTATGGATTTTTAGAGAGAGAGAGAGAGAGAGAGAGAGAGAGAGAGAAACAAATAGGAAAAGCGGAGGGGGTTGGGGAAGAGAGAGAGTGACAGAGAGAAAATAAATAGAAAATATATCAACATTTTGTGGAAACTAATGAACTAATGAAAAACAAGGTGAAAAAGTATATTTCTGAGTTTATTAGAACAAGGAAATTGTTAATACACTTTTATTTAATTTGCATGTTGATTTGTTCCTATGGATGTTATTCATCTATGTGTGAGTATGGACATTATAAAATGAATTTACATGCACATATATACATATAGATATACAGAGCAATATATATGGGCATTTGCTAAGTTCATGGAAAGGATTTTTCCTTTTCTTCCATTGAGGCCTTGTGATTAAAGTTTATTTCGATAACAAAACAATCATTTGGGATGTCAGTTTCCTAAGATGAATACGGAAAAATTTCTACTAAGTAAATTTCTACACTTTCAAGGAAAATAATCCATGACCGTGCTATATGTATTGTTTTACAGCTTCTTGGTCAGCTAACTTCCAGGACTTTCTTCTCTGGTTGCAGAACAGTGGGAGGTCAGTACACTTAACTGGAGTAGAGTGGGCATGGGCAAGAGCTGGCACTGTGCCCCAAATGTAGCTTCTATTCAAAAAAATTAGTTCATAAAAGATAGATAGATAGATACATAGATAGATAGATAGATAGATACATAGATAGATAGATAGATAGATAGATAGATAGATACATAGATACATAGATAGATAGATAGATAGATAGATAGATAGATAGATAGATAGATAGATACCTCTCAACATTTATGTCATTTATCATACTAGCAGTAAGCTGATATGAGGGAAGCAAAATATCTCTACTGAGAGATCCTGTTCCTGAAATCAAATGTTAATTTTCACTTTTTTGCTAATTAAAAAATCCTGCCATATTTTATCAGGCTCCATTCCCTAACCATGATCTGACTGCACAAAGTAAGAAATCACCAGCAGTTGGTGTTAGGTTGTCATCAAAAGCAACAAGAATCTATACAGTACTTTTTTGCCAAAACATGAGAATAAACTAGATGCAGTTTTAAATCATATATTAAGCGTCTACAAGATGAGGAACAAATTTACCTTGTTTTAAAGGCATTGACAAGCCGTGTAAAAAATCAGCAGGAGCTTAACAATAATGAAGACTCATTATTAGTACATCACCCATTTGAAAGGATGTTCAACAGAGTGATGTGTTTTTATCCTTTTAAAATCATCTTTTTTATCCTGGCAGCCAGATCTAAGAACAAACAGTAAGTGGTCTGTACTGAAGATTGTTGTAGATGACTAGTCATTTGTTCTGGTAATTAGACATAAACTCATATTGAAGAAAAGAGTGCAAATGCTGGGAGTCCACAAGGTTAAAATTTTTAATTTTATGTATTGCAGATGCTATATGAATAGTGATGTGTTTACTTTCATAAGACAGCTACCTGATGTTTCAGTGAATTTACTAAGAAGAAAAGGTACTAACTCACAAAACTAATTACACTACAGGCTTCTCCATTTGTATGGTAAAAATATACATTCAAAAATAGTAACCAGATAATGAAAGAATGTGGAATGTTCTGTACTTTGGCATGTTCACTTGTTTTGAATGTGAAAATTTCTGAGAGTGATTAATTCTTCTTAATGGTCTCTGACTATCAGCTCCTATGGTAATATCTCACAGATTTTTCTGCTCTTCAACTCTCACTTTTAGCCCCTCTCTGTCATCTTATCTTGTTTCATGCTATCAGTTTAAATTTAACTTGTTCAGAACTGATTGAATACTAATTTCTACTTCCCTTTCCTTTCCTACAGCCCTTTTTTCAATCATCTTTTCTTTATGGCCTTGTTCTCCATGTCACTTGTTTTCGTCCAAGTTTGATGTCATCCTCAGTGCTGCAATTCTGTCTCAGACCAATAAAATACATCTCGCCAGTCTCATTTGACACAGATAGTTTCTTTCTTTTTCTTTATTTATGAGTCCTTTCTTTCCACTGGTTATTCATTCAGACTCCTTGACATTTTCAATATTTTTGAAAATTTTAATGTTTTTAAGATTAAGAATAATCTTCTTACTATTGTTAATTGCCTAGGTTACTTCGTATTTTCCTTAATGATTTTGATGATGCAAATGTCCTGCCAAATATATTTTACTGAGTTAAGGGGAACTACAGAGAAAAAGGGAATAAAATATATTTAATGTATATATTGAATGAAACAGAAAGTAATACAATACAGCAGAATGTACATAAAAAAATAGCATCAATGGAAACATTTGCCAATTTTAAATGTAGTAAAGCAAAAAATAGGTTCTCTGTCTATATAATGAAATCTCCAGTAAAAGAGATATTTTAGAAAAGTTTTATACATATTTTTAGGGTATATAGCTCCCTGGTGCAGACATACAGCTTCAGAAAAAAGACAATACTACATCATCTTTCAAGTTTGCTTTCAGACTCATTTTCCTTTTAGCCAGGTTTTCTACTCTTTTGGTACATGTGCGTGGAGGTTTGGGTTGGCTCCCTGCCAAACCCAGCTGCTAGCCACACAGACGCCTCCCTCCCGAGAGAGAAGAAAAAAAAGTACCAGAAGAAAACTGTAGTAAAAGTATATATATATATTCACATATATTACAGTTATATACAATTAAACACTATGAATATACAGAATAAGAATCCCAAAGCAACCTCAAATGGGAAAAGGGGGGAAAGGGAAAAAGGGACAAAAATGGGTAAAACCAAAACAAAACATATATACTAAACTCAAAAACTCAGGGAATAGCTCAATAAAGTAACACAATAAATTCTCACCAAACTTCCCTCAAGAGAAGCAGTAGAAATCTCCACCTCCGACAGCTCTCAGTGAGGCCTCAGCTCATATAGATAAGAGTGATGCCTACACACTGAGACCTGCTGCCTTCCCAAGCAGCTGAAAGGAAGAGAGAGGGAGGAATCTCCCTCCTTGTCTTATGTATACCTGATTATGTAAAGGAATGGTGTGGAATACTTCCTTAGTTATAACCCTGTGACCACAGCTAGACCAAAACCAAGAAAACTAAACCACCACAATGTGACATGATTTAATCCCCTTCATTCATTTGTTCTGCACCCCTCACTTATCTCATATCTAAGAGATTTCCCTCTTCCTTTCTACCAAGCACACACAAGAACTAATCTCCAGTTATGAGATGCTCAGGCAATATTCAATATTCTGTGTTCTTGTTTCACTTTTCTACATGGTGAGGCACTGGAACAGGCTGCCCAGAGAAGTTGTGGATGCCCCATCACTGGAATGTTCAAGGCCAGGATGGACGGGGCTCTGAGAGACCTGGTCTAATGAAAGGTGTCCCTGCCCATGCCTGGGGAGTTGGAAATAGATGATCTTTAAAGTCCCTTCCAAACAAGCTGGTTTTATGATTTCATGATCTGCTTGCATATCATAGTCCTTTCTGGTTCTTATTTAGCTTTTCCCCTCTTCTGCAGAGCTTCATTTTATTATTGTTTTCCAAGAAATTAACAACCTATACTTGCAATGCTGGTATGACATGGTAAGTTTTCCTTACAGTCAGTCCAGAAAGTATTGTTTTCAAGAGAATTAATATGGTTTAAACATGCCTTCTTTTCACTCTTTAAGATTGTCTTGCTACTTTTTAACTTTTTTATTAACACAGAGTAAAAGTTTGTGTGCAGCCTCACTGTAACTAGTGGGACTAGCTGTAAGCTATGTTACTTTCTAGAAAGGAGAAATATATAGGAGAAAGGAGGTATTGTCAGTAGATATACCAGAAGACAAAAAGAAACATCTGAGAATTGTTGTTCAACATTTGTGTTAGGATTATTGTAGAGTAGTATAGAAGAGTATTGTAGAGTATGTATAGTATGGAGCATTGTAGATTTTTTTTTTTTTTAAATATTCCCTTTCTCTAGGCAACCCCACTGAATGCTAGCAACTGTTGCCTAATGAATACAACAGGCAGCAGAACTGAGCTATGGTAGGCTGATTACAGAGAGAGAATAACAGCGTCTTTAAAAATTAGTGTGTTCATGCTTTTCTGTATTTATACAACCCAATCAAACCTTGGGCTTTATCATCTATCATAACAGCTCACACTATTTATAACTGGAACAATCTGGATATGTTTCCCACATAGTTTGAAAAAAAATTACCTTAAAATGCTGCCTTCTGTAAGATTTGCAAGTTTAGCAATATTAACTACTCTGAGTTTCCTTGGTGAATTGTAAATACAGATGAACTCTGCTGTATGACTGTTTTGAACACTGAAAACTTGTAAGATGTCTTGTAGCTTATTTCTGAAGTGTCTATGTAATATGTTCATATTAAATTTCAGTAAAAACAGATGATAGCTTTGAGTCAAGATCCTCTGAGAATATTTTATAACCCATCTGCAAAGTGCACTAGTGTTTTTATCTAGCTGTAATACTTTGCTGCTTCTTTTATCTTTTATCCCATTAAATACCCAAGATGAAATAGGATTAATATTATGATACTGAAGTATGTGTAAAAGCAGAACACTGCAATGAAATGTGTATGGATGTGTTGGCAAGGCTATGAATGTCTTAGAATGGCCCACGTGATCAGGATTTAAAGTTTAGTTCTCTGTATGGCAACTTACATCCCCAGAGCATCCCCAGCAAGACAATTTTATACACTGAGTCATCTAGAGAAAAAGTAATTGTGAAGGATACCCTGTGATTTCATTTATCTCTGTTGTACAAAGTTGACTCAAGATGCATTTAAACACCTTGAATGTTATACAATTAGTGTATAGAAGTTGTTTTACTGACTTTTTTGTTTTCTAAAGAATTTCCTTGAAACAGGGAAAGTTAACAAGGAGGCTACAAGATAACACAAGGAGCGTGGTTTAGTTTGCTCACAAAGTATTTAAATAGTGAAAATTCTGTGATATTAAAAATAGATTGAAACCCTTTAAAAATACAGGTGTTTTGACAGTTCTTTAAAAGGTATTTGAAGGTTAAATCAAAAAGCTTTTTTTCTCTCCCAGCATAATTTCGAATGAACAGTTTAAAGGCAGCTTGTTATTCCTATCTTTTTGAGGCTCTGTATGTTATAAACAAAATAAGAATTCAGCAATAACATCTCTGAAGTGATTAAAAATATAGTAAAATTTTAGAACCCTTCACCAAAGCCAAAAACCTAATAAAGGAGATAGCTGAAATTATTTTAAAGCATTACAATTGTATGTGTAAAATGACTAAGTAAACTGAAGAGGTTCTCTTCTAGAATCTGTATTTCCTCTGAAGAACCTATGAAAAAAAATTCTGAAAGCAGTGCATTTTACTCAAAAAAAAAAAAAAAATTGTTTCCAGGTCTTTGTTTTTGCTGGTAACTATGTAAAATTTTAAATCTGTTGCTTTGTGTTAGCTCAAAACTCTTTTAAATATATATATATATTTGTATATACAGACTTGATTTTCAGTAACAAACTTCTTTCTTTTATGACTTTCCATTCTTTTTTGAAAACAAATAAGCACTGAAATCACTCACACCTAGCAAGCCTTTAAAAACTTTAAAAAAAAAAATCAAATGCAGTGTCAAGGTAAGAATTGCAAAGGAAATTTAATACTTACACAACATTATTCTGATATTGTATCTCACTTATTCATGCTATTCAGGCATCAGGAGACTCAGGAAAGCAATAATCTTGGACTGGAAAATATGTTCCACCCCTAAGGTATTAAACATCAGGTTATGATTTTGTAGGGGTTTTGTTTGTCCTCAGTGGGCTTTGCTGGATGGCTTATGAGCTGAGCAGACTCATGTTTGGAAAAGAAGTTTGTATACCACAAGTAGATTTCTCCACTCTGGTTTCCCTGGGTAGTCCAAACTAATGGATCCCATAGCTCTGGGTTCTTCTCCGCTGAAGTGAATTTATAAATACAATGCTAAGTTGAGCTGGTACACTCAGCACAAGCACAGGTATTTTTAATATCTTCTTTATACTTCTTTATACTTCTTTTTCAGGTTCTATGATGTGAGTTACAGTGTGTGGGGGGGGAGAGTTGTTGATTATTTGTTTGGTTTGTGTTTGTTTTTCCCACTTGGTATAAGAGCAGAGTTCATTGACTTGGGTGGGAAAAATTGTTTCTCAAAAGTTATTTTATATTCTGCAAATTTCTTAGCTGCAGTGTCTTCTTGCTTTCAATGCATTTTAAATAACCAGAAAAACTAAAAAGTGAAATGATAAAAAACACAAACAAACAAACAAACAAAAACAAACAACAAAACAAGCATTACCTAGAAAATGAGAATGTGTTTATACAGAGAATTTGACTGCCAAAAGAAAAATGAAAGGTGTTTATGCTATAGTGAGTGACCAGTAGCTGCTGTGAGTTTATTTTTGTGGACTTTCTAGAGGAAAGAAACCATCTCATAAATTGTTTCATAAATTGTAATAAACATAAATAAGTAAGCACATAAATAAATAAGAGCATCTGAGATCAGTGACCCTGAAAGGAATAAGTACAGTTCCTATTTCTAATATATCCATGAGAAGTGAGATAATCAGGAAGTAGATCTGGAAAGTTGAATAACATGTAAATCCCTCATCTTGCAAACTACCTTCTATTTCATTTGACTTTGAGAAATGTTAAAATGTGTACAAATGATCCATACATGGCAAGATCAAGTGTTGAAATAGAATTTTATCTAAATGAGAACTGTGAGATTAGATAACGATGCTTCACATATAAAAATGAATTAATTCCAATTTGGAAACCGAATGTTAGCCAAGACCATGTGGTTTTGTTTGTTTTTTTGTTTGTTTTGGGGTTTGTTTGGTTGGTTGGTTTTGGTTTTGGTGTATTTTTTAATGGGAAGGCAGTTTGTCGATATTATGGAACATGCACAGAAAACCTCTTAGTTTTGCAAAGATTTATTTTCCTCCCACATGTTCAAATGCAATTTTTTCATAGTACATTAAGCCGTCTGCTACTGTTTAGTTTGCATATAGGATAGCTAAACCCAAAAATAAACATTTGATGTAATAAGACAAGAACAGTTTGATTTCTCTTAATTGATAGTGGCATCCATTTTAGATCTAGCATGTGGTTATACTTTGGGGACAGGCAATTTTCATCAAGTTAATTCCAGGCATTTGTAGCCTGGTAAAGAATTTTTCATTTTGACCAGTAATGCAATGGACATACACAAAACTGGTATGGAAATAGCATGCAGAGAAGACACATGGATGGGTTTTAATCTGATTTTATGATGAAAAAAGCAGCCCTACTGGAGCTGGTACTGCTAGATTTCTCATTGTGCCCATTCCACATTGATACTTTTTAACTATAGTCCTTTGATCTGTTTGTGCGTATAGGGGTTCTATGGGAAATGTTTATTTCTCCTTGTCCTGGTATTCCCTGAAGGTTATTTCCACAATGAAAGTTAAAGGTAGAAGTCCATTTCCACTTTCTGGCTTCTAGCTAAGGACAAAACTTAACAGGCATGCAAATTTGGCTCAGAACTCTAGCCAGTCCACTGTGTCCTGTCTTCAACAGAATTCAAAAGTCAATGCCAAGGGAAAAGAATATAAGATGAGGACAAACACATATTTGTTTCTTTCAAGTATATGCACAACTTTTAACAAATTTGAGTCCAAGGACTTGCTCATCTAGAAGTGAGTTTCTGGATGTTCAGGTTATTTCTCCTTAATTAATCTGTTTGGGTTGCCTTGAATTCATGTGAAATTAACATCTTCTCTCATGTTATTAATAAGTTTCTCTATATGGTAACTCAGTCAAGATACAGAGCCATTTCCCACCCTTAGCAGCTCTGGTAAATAATCAAATATCCCTATACAAAACCTGTGTTGAGTCTACAAGTGTATGAGAAAATCTGTTGAAAATATTTACTTCTTAACCATTTTAGTTCGAGCCAGAAACTGAAGTGTGATCAAAATATTGTATTTTAATTCAGCAGAATATTTTTCCCATACTGGAGAAATAAATCTTTGCTACATGCTACTGCTCTTCATTCTTCTGATATTAAGGAAGGAATTTAAAGAGGGCCAAAAAGTTTCAACATTCTTACAACCAGGTTGTATTTACCAGGTGTAACTTAAAATTGAGGCATGAAACTACACTTAACATATCACAAAGCTGAACACAATGTGTAACTGATCTGCTTGGTGAAGAAAAGTTGCTATTTATTTGTACAATATAGTATGTGATATGTTAGATATATTGAAAACCAGTATATTTTGAAAGTCATGAAGCTAGCACATCGTGTGTGCAATACTCTATGGAATGGTAGTTATGCCCTTATCTCAGTCTCCTGCTGCACTGCTACACTGATTTTTCTTATAGAAAATTACAGTAAGAGCACATCTAAGGTCTGGCAACACTGGCATCAGTATTCTGCCAGGGTCTGGAGACCTTACCTTCACTGAGAGCTGCAAATACAAAGCTAGCTGTCTGTCCTGGAGAACTAGTCAAATAAAGAAGATGCTAACACATCTGATAAGCAGTGATAGCACTACACAAGATGACTATTCATGAGAAAAGTGATATGAAAATGTAAACCTTCTTACTTATGTAAAGAATAACCCATTCTCCATTCTGATGTGCTGAACAAAAGTTTGGAGAGGCTAAATAAATGACAAGGCACATGGAAAAGTGCTAAAAGCATCTTTTTTTCCCAGTCGTTGTTAAAGTTTATTCCTAGTCCTCCCACATGTTATGCCTTGTTAGAGAGAAAAAAGATTCTCCTTGAAGTAGAAAACTAATGACTTATGTACTACTTAACGAACAGCAAACAAAAATGTCCATTAAACTGGACACCATGTACCTAAAGGTGCTGAAGAACCTGGTTGGTGTCATCATGAAAACATCCTCATTTACTTCAATTTCCATTGACTAGGAAAGGCAGATATTTATGCCCATCATCAGAAGGAAGGAATACCAGGGAACTAATGTGCAATCATCCACACCTCAGTCTTTTAGAAGATTATGAAGATTACAACTCATGGAAGTTCTTTCTACACATCTTGTGGACAGTAAGGCCATTTGGAACAGTCACCAAGGATCTTCAGCAAGTTCCAATCATGCCTGACTATCCTGATTACTATTCAAGATTAAATGACTGGATGTAAAAAGAGGACAACAATGGGCGTCATGTACCTAAATTTTAGGAACGTTTTTAGTTTGATTTTCTACATCATCCTAGTAGTTAAACTGGGAAGATATGCATGGGATGAGGTGCACTGCAAATGGACAGTAGAGCTGGCTAGACTGACAGATGTAAAAGGTGGTGTTCAACACTTTGAAGTCTATCAGGCAGCTAGTTATGAAAGGCATTCCTCTGTGCTTCATACTTGTAATTAAACATATTCAGTAATCTATGCAACAGGATAGAATACACTTTCAATCAATTCATGAATGATTTTCAAGCTTGGGTGGAAAGTTAATAGGCTGAAGGTCAGGGTTGCCATTTAGAGATATCTCAATATACTAGAGGAATGAGCTGACAGGAGTCTCAGCAAACACAATGTCCAATTCATTATTTTGTACAAAATGTGGGAGACAATGCTATGAGAAACTAATTCTGGTGCTGGATAGGGAAATCAGGTCTGAATCTTTGGCTTCGGCTGTCATTGAGCTAGGAGACTAATTACAGTTTTGTGAAAACTACCCCTCTCCTCCCAAGTTAAGGAAAGATTTTGGTACCTTTATACTTATGCTTAGGATATTAACTACAATTACACCTACTGATTTCAGTGGAGTCAGGTAATTTTAAAGAATGCCAGTTCAGGAGGCTTATTTTACAGGACCATTATCTCGTTCTGATTTTTCTTTTATGTGTACCTCAATCAAAGATCAGAGCTCTATTGTACTGGGCACTGTAAAGACAAGTAATCAAAAAGCAAGCTTCTGCTCTAAATAGTTCTAAATTGAGATACCAGTAAAAATGCACCACAGAGATGAAGCAGTAAATGGAGTAGAGAGAGTAAGGTAATAATGATCAGGCACCTTAGCTCACAGTTTCAGGAATTGATTTCTGCATAGTCACACCAAGAAGTGTGTTGGATATTTTCACCTGGATTATCTTGCACAGTGGTGTTTAAGATACATGCCTGGGAGTAAGAAAGGAATCCCAGTATGAATACTGATAGAGGAAGAAATAACATCTGGTTCTCCTTCTTTCATTGATGAGTTCTCTAATCAATAGAATATTTTATTAGATGCTTTTTCATTATCCCTCCTGCCTAACAATTTGCAGTTTCTCATCTATTACTTTTTACTCCTTTTTTACCACCTCCCCCCCTTTTTTTACGATGAAAATCTAATTTTTTTTAGGAGAGTATGGAAGGTCTGAGACCCAACATTTGCAATGATACCTTTCTGTAACCCCAAATAAGTGTTTTGGGCCAAATTATACACTTAGCCTTTCAAAGTATAACATTTCAGGCACATCCTTATTCAGAGTTCAGGTTCTTTTGCCAGATATAACATATTAACATATGCATGATATGCATATGGATTACAGATATTTAAATTAGATACCTTCCTTTCATTGCCAAGTGTATAAACCTAATGTGTGGTGACTTAATATTTTGACTCTGGACATTTTTTCATTTTCTAATTCACAATGGGAACCTAAGATGAATTTTCAAAGATGATTGTTTTATTTCTATGCCTTAAGGTACTCCAAAATTATTCCAACTTTCATTTTGAAGTAATTTAAATGGTTTAGAAAGCATTATGCTATACTGCTAGTACAACTGATGTAATCTGTTGTTAGATTTTTTTTTTTTTAAAGGTTTGATATTTCCAAGTACAAAGAATTTAGAATTACACCAAGCAAGATTCCTCTGGAATTACCTTAAACATTACCTTAAACAACTGAACAACATAAGGATATCTGAATCACAAGGACAATATTAGTTTGGAAATAAATATTGCAAGAATAAATTAATAATCCTCTTTTTATTGTGGATATAATAAATGATCTGCAGTAACAACAATATGAAACTAAAGCTGGCACTTACTTTATAGGGGGAAAATGAACTATATGCAATGAACAAGTATTGGATTCTGTTTTATTTTTTTAAAAAAAGTGAAATTAATAACTTCACATTGAAATCCTTATTCTTTGACAGAAGCACTAGCTTTCAGGATGCTTGCTGCTGTATTACCTGACTAACAATGCAAAAAGAAAGTTAGTTATATTATGATCTACAATAGTCTGTGTGATCGGCAGGGAGCTCATTAATGTTAAACAACATAAATTCAGCATTATCTTCCATTTTCCTCTGCTTTTTTTGCACCTGTGTTACTTAGGTAACTGTGATCCATGTAGAATTCACAGACATATTCTTTTCATCAAGACAGGAACTAAATGAACTGCTATAAAAGGAAGAGCATGACACCCTCTTTCATTTAAAGGAAAGATGATTTAGGATATCTTTCTGATTTCTAAGACTAGATCAGTAAAGAGGGATTTCACACAGTATATGCCATACCACATTCCACTTACAGGACTTTCAGTCTGCAACAATCACAGTCTCAAAGGAAGCCTTAAACACCAGTCTCCTGACTATAATGTACTTGCAAAAGAGAAAAGTGAGCAAAAGGAACTACTTTTTTTTTCTTTTCCAGAGTTTTGCCACCCTGCATAGAACAGACTGATCCCAGTGCATGCAGTAGTCAATCAGCAAAGGAGAGTCTTTGGGTCTCAGAAGTGCTTAAAATAATACAAGCAATTCCATTTTACTCTGAATGGCCATGATGTCATCAATAGCATTACAGAAAACAGTCGAGACTTTTATTTAAAATTTTTAGCTTAGATATTTTCAGCTGAAGTTTTACATTTTTTAATGAGATTTTTGCATGTTTCAAAGGTTATGCATATAAATTCAGACTTTTGCTATAGTAATATATAGTAAATGTAAATACTATGTATGTAGAAATCTGAATTTTATATTAAAAATTATGATAGTCTTACAAATCTATATGAATTGTATAAATCTGGATTTTATGATTATATATGTAGTCTATATAAAGCTATATATTTGTAATATATGTGAACATTATTTACAAAAACTTAAGGTTCTGTACATTCAAAAATGTCTCAAGTTTGCATTTTCAGTTATATAAAAAAAAATGTATTCACTATTTGAAACACAGAAAATATGGTAAAAGTCTGTAAAACAAGTTGTCCAGCATTGAAGATTTTGGATGTAATTGATGTGAACTAAAGTTTTGCAATGACATTGTAAAAACTGTAGCATATAATTCACTAGCAGTGGAAATTATCAAAGTAAAAAAATGCATCACAGGTAAAGAAATACTATCTATTTTAATAAACAGCAGAAGTATCTATTGCTGCTATAATAGAAATTTGGAAATATTTGCCATGTTTCAAAGCTCAAATCGGCATAAGCCAGAATGACACTTAGCATAAGATTCAAATTGTATCAATAAAGTTAAATTAAATCTAAATCAGCAAAAGAAAATTTAAGATTATTCTTCTTGCTTCAAACAGAAGATACTGGATCCTTTCTTTTCCCTGTAGACCTTAAAATTGTCTGTGATGTTGTTAACCTTGAACTTACTGCATTTATGGTCTTTGGATAGGGAGATTTAAAAGAGATTCAGAGGACTGACGTGAATTGTGCAGCCTCATAAAACTATTTTTACTGAACAAGCAGAAATATGCACAAATCCCAGAACAAGTATTGTCTAAACCAGTGAGTCATGTAAAATAGTACAGTCTCCTGTGCAATTATCTATGTGGTTCCAACAGTACTTATAATTTCATTTGTAAAACAGCAAAAATAACATAGCTATACAGTTTTCTGTTGGTTGGTCAATAATCTAGATGTTCCCAGTTTGGGGGTAGAAGCTGAGACATTTATTGACCACTCACATTACAATATATAGAACCGAGGAACGGGGTATGTTAATGAGGAGGCAGGACATGTTAATGAGGGGGACAAGCTATTTTAACGAGGACTTAGGAAATCCAGTCACTATATTTCATCATACAGTAAGCATTTCTCCACACCAGGACCACCTGGGGGGAACAAGGGGTTTCTGCATGTCTTGCAACATCTCGTACGGTCCTTCCATATCTTGCAAGGGAAGACAGGGCTAATATACATAGATAGCTAAAAACAGTCCTGGTCTTCAAGGCATCTTCTCCTGGCAGGCTCCTGTCTTATCAAAGGGAGGAAACTCTTTTAGTATCTGCTTGCTGGACAATCCCTTCAGGTCTCCTTCTATTAATAATTGTTTTTCTTCCCCAACAGTTTTCAAGCCTGAATCAGCTCACATGCACCTTGTGGCGGGGGGAGGGGGAAATCTGCAATGTGCTTTCATTGCTCGTTGCCATGCAAGGACATGGCAAAATGTATTCACATGTCCTACAGAATGAAACTCTGAGAGTTTACAAGGTCTCAAAGCACTACATTCTTCAGTAGACACCATTACAATCAACAATAGCACAATTCATAGAATTTTATGCTTATATATTTGCTTCCTTTTTTAAGGCTTGTTCTCCTATACTCTTTAGAAAATAAAAATAATGAAATAGTATCATAGGAGTCTGATCTATTTTACTTCTACACCCAAAAAACACGGTCTCACAAATAGCGATGAGACCTGTGTTCCACAGGCAAATTTCCAGATCAGAAAGCTTTACCTGAACAAGATAAGTGTCCCTGTGCACATGAGCTCAACATCAATGACAAAAGAAAAACAGCAGGGATTCTGCACAAATAATTATTGTGTACACTGCTGAAAAAGAAATTATATAGCTAAATCCCTTGCAATGTCTAAAATTGGAGAAAACTGTCAATAAACTAGCTTCATATAGCATTAATGAGTTCTGCAATATTACATCACAAACTACCTAATAGATAGAAAGTATACTGCAGGGATAAATGTTACTCAGCTAAACACTTCCAATTCATTTCATGCAGTTCTGCTTTGTTGCAGATTTTTGTAAAATATTTTTTGCAAAAGTATTCTTAATTTACAAAGAAACATGTTAATTAACTGGATAAATATGTGTCTTTAAATGTCTTGCCTATTCTGCTCTAAAGAATACAGATCTTTGACTTTTCACTGCCTCTATAGTAAACTCTGTAGTCAATATCTGACTCTATGCATAGCGCTAAGACCTTTATTTTTATTTTTTGATCTTTTAAGCATCTTGGTTATAGCATCACAGAATTTAAAATACAAAGAAAAAAATTTGCTTTAAACACTATCTGAAATTTGCGTGACAGATTTTGGAAAAAATGCTGCAGATATTTCAGTTAAAGATAAAAAATAGAGTTATACAATTCTTTTAATTATGAAAATATGTATCACCTTGGAAAATAGAAAACTTATCATAGCTGAAAATAGATATAGTTGCTTAATAAAGTCAGTCTGAACTGACTGATCAGATTTGTATTAGTGAATAAGGAATGAAACTCCACTCATGGTTCATCACACTCAGGACTGTCATTTATTGCATAGTTATAACCATCTTCTGTCTATGCTACTTTATTTTTAACTGTTCAATGACTGCATCTGTTGCTGTATCATTTCAGTTGTCAATATTTTTCTCTACTTGTATGTGCCACCTTCAAGAGAGAAATCATATACCTATCACTTTAGGAGTGGGAGTAAGAACTGCCTTTTCTTAAAAAAAACCCAAAACAAAACAAAACAAACAAACAAAAAAAAAACCAAAAAACAAAAACAAACCACTATTTATAATTTTTAGTTAAAGACAATGATTCATTGCAATTAGTGGTGTTTGTTGTTGGCAAAACAAATATACTTTCTTGAAGCAAAGGATTACTCTGTTTTACATTTTACCCTACCTTTTGTGTAATGATAATTAATTAAATATTTTAGACGAACAGGGAAGTGCATTTACAGTCACAAATGGCGACTAAATTTATGCTAAAAAATACACAGTGTAAGAGTGCCATCTTCTGGAAATAAAATTTCTTACAATTCTCATTTAAATTTAATCCTTAGATCACAAGGAATATTAGTTAAAGATTAATGATATTTACTTGCCTGTTTGCCCTGTGTTTCCCTTTTCATTTGTCCATGCTGGCTTTAAAGTTAGTAATCCCTCTACAAACTCTTTTCTATACAAGGGCCAGAAGAGTATGAATTTAATAATCGGAGAGAGTTTAAGCTTTCAGGTTTATAAGTAGTTGTACAATCCCTACGGGTTAAAACAATCTGAACACTAACCTTTTCTCAACAGAAAAGAACTGACTTTCTCTGATTTTAAAAAGTTTTAATCCTTTATCTTAATAAGTTCTGACAAACTATAAAATAAACTGAGACTTGGTTCTCATTGCTCTCTGAAACTTTAAACTGAATCATCTCCTCTGTCCTGGCTGTTCTGCACTAGGAGCAAGTCACTAATTATTACAATGTGAAACTTTTGGTCCTCTGAGGCAGACACAAACACATACCCACACTCCACACCCACACTCCACACACAAAGGCTTCAGAGACTTAGAAGAATTTTGCAAGAAAAAATAATTTGGGCTAACTATTCTGTCTTTCAAATACATACGTAATTTCTACTAACTCTGATAAAAACGTTCTAGTCAAGGGGTATCTCTATTTCTAATGAAAATGATGACATACAGTTAGCTTTAATCTCACTGTTAACAAAGAAACCCCTATGTTCTATAAACATAGACAAACCAGGGACCCAGTAATAGCATAATTATCCTTGCCTTACCAAAGTCCTTGTATCCATAAACTGCATGGTTAAAACATGTACTAAGGCTTTGCATTGTCTAGGAGACAGGTCACGGGGAAGTGATGTGTAAAACACTGTCCTCCCCTCTTGCCTTGTAACCCAATAAAATCACATCCCACCTACTGTACTTCAGATGGGATTTTTCTGTCTGTGTTTATTTTATATATATTTTTTCAGTCTCCAGCCTTCATTTTTCATGTCATTTTTTGTATTACTGCTACCAAAACCAATAATCATTTGTCCTGCATCTCACTCATTCTTTGTGCACTTAAAAGCCTCTGAAATGAAATTCCCCTTCTTCTCTGCTCTTACCTTCCCAGATTAAATATACCTATTTGTCATCCTTCCAAGCTTTTCACTTTCTGTTGTCAACAATCACTCCACCCTTTTAGACCTTCTGTCCCAGAGGGATTTCTTCTTTGACCAGACCTTATTTTCTGTTCAGCTAATCAACAGCATGCTCCACATCTTCTTTCAAGGAACTTGTAAACATGTTCCTGTAACTTTTGTAGATATTTCTTCCTTCTCAGCCAAGAATCAGATGGAAAAACAAACAAATTAAAACTTTCTAAATAAGATCTTATCAGATTAACATTGAAATACATATAGCACTTTGTCCAGGTTATCATATTATCAGTATGTGTATTAGAACAGTTTTTCAGCTGTTATCAAACATTAGGTCCCCTAATTTGTTTGAGCTGGTAATATGCATGCTTGTATTGCTTTAGCTGCTATTTTTCAATTCCATATTGTATTTTGTGTTGTATTCTGCTGCTAATGTCAAGTTTGGAAATTCCAATTCTCACTACTATATTCTTACATAACAACAGTTTGAAACTCCGCATATTAGCATTCTCAAAACAGAATTCTGGAAAAGTGCCATTCTTAATCACAGATGTGTTTTCTGTATTGTCAATGTCCTTCTGTGGATGATGGAAGCAAATTAAAAGACTCATGCAGAGAATCTGGAGAGGACATGAGAACAAGACTCCAGATATGGAGGTAAAAACATTACAGCACTATAAACTGTTTTGTAGATATATAAAACTGCCTTCTTGCTCTAGCAATTTCAAAATAAAATGTAAGATTAAACAACTTACAGATATATTTTGAAATACTAAAGAGTGCAATTAAAACATCTAACAGACTAAAATATAATTTCTTTGCCCAAAAACTTCCACCAGTCTAATATTAATGAGGGGAAAGTGAATGAAGTATAATAGTCTAAGAGGGTGTTACTAGACATAGTGAAAGATACAGGTTAAAATAAGCAAAAATGTACATGTACTGCGCTTAGGTGTTTAAGGTCAAGGATTTTAAGTAGCTCTCTGCAACGACGTAGACTATGAGCAAACTGAAAGCAAAATGCTGAACAGTGCTGGAAAACAGAATTGGATGATCCTTATTCAGACAGTATTCTGTTATTGTAAGAGACCACGTCTTACAGTTTCAGATACCAAATGGACTTAGATACCAAAACACTTTAATAACCAATATAAATGATATATACAACTTCACTGTCCTTTGGGAAAGACTCTGCTGTTCAGAAGGAAGGCTGTGCAAGGCAGTTCAGCAGTCACAGTGCGAGGTGCACCATCCTGGGTCTGTGCTATGGGGTCTGCTTGATGTCACCTCAGTGTCCTTGAAAATCACTATTCCTTACAGAGTACTTTATGTTTTTAAAAGTTTTATTTCTGTTTTTTTCTCTGACAGCCTGTTCCAGAGCTTTTTCCTGGCTTCCTACAGTTTTTTATAAGCTTTTTCAATTTAATGAGTTTTTTCTTCATGTCACCTTTTGAAAACTACACCAGCCAGTATTTGTTTTGTTTCCAACTAAACGTGGTCTTTCTTAGAGGCCTTCAGAAAAAAGTCCTGAAGTCCATATTAGGACCTGCCGTACAATTTCACCAAATTTAAAGTTATTTCTATTTTCCGTGTGACAACAGAATCTTCTTTTATCTCAAACAATACCATATAAAATTCCATATTCTCTGAAAATGTCAAGATATCAATGTTTTCTCTCTAGTCCTTTATTGAAAATATTAAGTATGGCCTCAGCACTCATACATGCAGAGTTTCACTGCCAAATTCCCAGCACACTAGTTATTAATATTTTTGCATAACCTTTATCTAAAATACTTTATTTCCTTAAGTTTATTCACTTCTTTCTTTTGTGACACTCTGCAGACACATTTAATGAAATTCAGTGAGATTTTCTAGACAAAACAATCAGATGACAATGAAAAAAAGAAATCAGATAATCAGGCACAGTCTATTTTTAAATGAAGTCAGTATTGTAACTGCTAGTGCTGCAACATAAAAAAACAAACAAACAAAAAAACCACAAAAACAAGCAACACAAACAAACAAACAAAGCCAACAGACAACAGTATCATGAACCTTATGTTAAAATTGTGAGCAATAATATCTTAAAGTAATCACGGGCTTTGCATCTTATTTCACCAAAAGCTGCTAAAAGATTTTGAAAATTCTGTCTTTAATATATAAAGTTTAATTGGTTCTATATTTTTAAAGGTCCGAGATTTTTTTAAAAAATAATAACATGACATTTTAAAGTTATTACCAATTATAGAATTCTGTCAAAGTATCACATCTAAACATTTGCTATGACACAAGTATGAGAAACAAATTTGGTAAGACAACATAGTATGTTTAAAAGGCCAGCTACAAAATGGTAATGGACAAGCAAGATCCTTTAGCTACAACTAACCTACTGTCCACATGTCAGGTTAGATTTTTTTTTTTTAAACTTGACTTTCATGGTTTGACACTGACTTACTTGGATGTCAAATTAAATTAGACCACAGAAAGGAAAACTTTCTAAGTAATAGTGAGTGGGTGTATTGTATTTTTCAAAAAAAACCCATGGCTAATTAGGTAGTTATGATGCAAAAAGGTTTTTTCTTCATCATTCACAGGTAAAAATAGAGTCGACACTAAGATGAATTTTGAATCTTTGCACATGCAGAGAATAAAATAGCTATAAAGATTTTAAGTTTGTCACAGGAAGTGCTCTCTCCATCATTATCTTGTAATATATTTATTTATTTTTACCCAAAACAACACCTTTTTCCATCTAACCAATGGCTAACTGAAAAATCTCACCACAGATACATACTGTCACAGAAGCAGTTTCAATGAGTAACTTTAAGAATTTTAAATATCATAACTCATCTTATGCAACAAGGATAAAACCAGAAAAATCTAAATTCACCCATGCTGAAATATTTTCATTTACATCTTCAATTCAAGGAAACTCTGAAAACAGGACCTAATAAAGAAAACTAAAAGGTTCCATGAAAGATTGATTTTCTGGTCCATAGCCCAAGAAAACAGCCAGGAAAATCCACACAGATCTGTGTGGTCAAAACTAAAAAAAATAAAAAATCGTTAATATTGTTAATGTAGAATTAGTAATTTCTGGGTATATACATTGTAAACAAAGAGATGTCAAAGCATAATTCCTCCTTTCCAGCTTGTTGTCAGATGACCAAATGAAGAAAGTTAAGTAAGTAAATAAATGGACGAATAACAAATAAAGGCAGTTGCTCTGAAGGCCTTTGTAAGGAATTATAATGCAATGAAACTGTAGTAGGCAACGTGTTACAGGCAGAAATATTCTTAATATTTTATTCAGTATTTTGACTTTGGCTGAAAGCTTATATAAAAAGATATCAGTGGTCATCCCTATACACAAGGACATTAGATTAAATGCTGATGTTAGGTTATTCAATTAAATAATCTGAGTTTCTCAACCTTCTAATGTCATCTTGCAATAGGACAAGTAAAATGAATATGGAGTTATTTGGAAGCTGAACAGTTCATTTGTGTAAAAGAATCACATCTTGCAGAGTTCAGTGTCTTCTAAATATATGTGAACTTGGTTTATTGTTTTAACTATTTGAAAGTCTATAAAATCTCAGCTACACTAGTGAAAAGGATGTACAAATACATGGGCTTGCTTCATAGACTTCTCTTCCTCTAACTGCCAGAAATTCTTCCATGCTTTGTGACATCTTTCCAGACTACTGTAATATACCTCTTTTCATCTCTTAGAGCAATTTCTCAAAACTCCCTTTGATATATGAGAAAATTCCTTGGCACACTACTATTACCTCAGCAGAATTGATTTATTTTTAATGATGATTAAAAAAAAAAAAAAAAGAGAACTTACAAACAGCATTTTGGTCAGGTTTTTTTTATTTTCTTTCAGTTTATTCCTCTGTTACCAAGATCTTCAAGCATTCAGTTTCCAGGCAATAATACTCTTTTACTGAGTAATATTTTCTTTGGCTCTTGACAATTTATTTGTTTATAATGTGTTGTGTTTCTCAAATATATCAGCAAGAAACATCTACTAGGAGAGTGGGTGGGAAGAACTTAATGGAATTTGAAAAAAATGCCTCACAGTCAAATTATTAACACACATAAAAAAAAGAAAATTTAGAGGAAATTGATAAGAATTTGTAAATACCTTAAAAAAGAGAAAACATAAAGTATTAAATGAGTCTTTGTTTTAGTGAGGAAGGGCATAACAGAAAGTGAATAACAATTGAATAAAGGTTGAAAAAAGATTACTTTCAACAACAGAAAGGACAAAAAATGATAAGTGTTGAAATAATATTAGTCATTAATAGTAAAAATTGTGAAAAGATTAAAAATTGTGAAAGATTAATATGGAAAGTACTGAACTGTTCACATCCTTAAATCAAGACAAGTGCCCTTCTGAAATATAGGTTTAATGAAATAAATTATTGAGATCAATGTGGGAATAAATGGATAGAATTTTTTGTGATATAGGAGGTCAAACTAGATGATCAAATGAAACTTCTGGCCTTAAAATATATGAAACTGTAAAGAGTTGACCAATAAACCATATGGTGTTAATTTTTTTCTGTCCAACAGCCATTTATATGCAATAAATTCTCCAAGAACAGAAAGAACACACTCCGGGGCCTCATCTTTCCCTGTCTTTTGCACAGTTAAATCTACTTCCGAAGGCTAAGTTCTGTGTAGTTAGACAATTGTGCCTTGATACAAGGAAAAATACTGAGTATTTGAGGCTTTATTTATGAAAGACCAAAAAGAAGGCTAATAAACACCATCTCCCAAAAATTGTCTCTAAAAATTCATAGAAAACTACATTTATCAACTTCTCAAGACTCCGGAAATTTATCGAGATAAAGCTTGGTTTCGTAAAACAAACAGACAAATTACAATTAACATACTGACAATATTGGAACTGTCATATTGACAATGGCAATACAAATAACATTGGATTGCTTTTTTAATCAAATACTCTCTTCCTTGACTTGAATCACAACTAATTCAGAAAACTCCTGTGGTGTGGTGTGCTGTTCCTAACATTGCCAAGAAGAGCAGAGTTATTTCTGTAAAATATGTATCAATTCACCTCCAAACTTATGTCACTTAAAAAGAGATGCTGATCTTGTGTAAGGAATTTATGAACTAATGATCTCTTGAAGATGTATCACACTTACAGGAGAACATTGGGAACAGAACACTGAAAACAGTAACTTTTCAGCATGCTACTATAAAAATACATAACCTTACAGTGGGTTTGAGGATAAGTCACTAACCTTTCTCTTTGGACAATCTTAGTATTTGACAATATAATTCCTTTACTTCTCAAATTTAGATAATTCTGTACATTAGAAGTGATTTAATTACAAGTTTCAAGTACTTGTTTAAAATATTGCAGGAAGTGCTTTTGTCATTCATCCTTCACATCTTTGCTTTGCAGAATTCTTGATTCTACAATGTTGTATCTGACTTTTCCATTCGGTCTTCCTTTTTTTCTGAATCAAAATACTAATGGTGAAAGATATAAAAAAGTATTCACATCACTTAAGTTTGTAATAGGAAGAATCTAATAAAAAAATCTCTTCATCTATTGAGTCCGTCTACCTTTCTTTTGCTGATAAAGCCAGTACTGCTAGGGCTATTATTTAACTTCTGGTGCTTTATATAAAATCTACGCTTCTTTGCATTGTTTTTTTTTTCTTATCAGGAAACTGAATAATCCATATGTTGAACCAATTTTCACTGCTGCTGTTTGATCAAGCTGATCTGGCAAACAGTGTTCCTCCTCAGTTCCTCTGTTCTGATATATTTGCCTGGCTATTCCTAACTTACGTGTGAACTACAAATAACCCTTGTTTAATTTAAATTGCAGCAGAGAAATAAAATAAAAAAAAAAGCTTAAAATTTAGGACACTTAGCAATGGCTGTCCAACAGTCAGGCAGCAGCTATTTAGTGCATTTTAAACAGATAAGGAAAAAAAATATTTCTCTGTTTCTGCAGTGGCAAAACTTTCTGTTAAGCCTCTTCAAATATTTTGACTTAAAGCTTACAACAATGAAAACTGAAGGAGAGGATACAAATAATTTAACCTAACCAAAATAAAACAAAATCTTTAAACTTCTTTTAAAGTTCGGGACTTAGCCTGAAAGGTATCATGGGGAGATGACAGATTTGCTGCCACTGGGTTAAATTAAAGCACCTATAAATTACATCACCTTCACTACACCTCTCTCCCACATCCTCAGATTGAAAGAAGATTCATTAGAAAATGTCAGCTTTACATAAATTTTGCATGAATGAATTCTCACCTAACTAATTACAAGTGGAATCTAGTTCTTTGTATTTCCCGAGCAACAAAGAAATGTATTATCCCAGGTACTCTGAAACATAAAAGCTGCATTATGAAGTTATTAAAACTAGAAGCTCTGCCCAGCCTATCCGGTCTTCCAGGATGACTGCTATAGAGAGGTAGGTGAAGTGACAGTGAGATAAAAGCTTTCTGAGAGAAATCTTAGTGGATTACCTTGTCCACTGATCAAAATCAAATATTCTCAATACAATACTTTTATTCTGTAAGGTGAAAAATTCCTATGACTATGTCTACCCTGTTGAAGCCATAGTAAGGGAAATTTTACCTCAGGATTGTTGCCACCATAGATTATTAAGAAATGAAGGTGAAGATATTTCTGACATAGTCGACCATATCAGCTGGAGGATAAAGAATTCATCAGAAAATTTGTATTTGTATGTAACTACAACCTAGAGTGCTGAAGTAGAAAGAGGCTTTTGAGAGAGATTCAGAGAGACGAAAATTAGAAATATTTATTTTTCAGACAGATGTGATACACTAGTTTTCGGGTTTTTGCATGGCAATATAACTCTTACAAGCAATTTAAAAATACCTTTGCAATATTTCCTGTTTTGATTCATTAGTATTCAGAACAAGCTTTCTTCTGATTAATCCTTGATGTAGGAAGTTAAGAAATGAAATATTAATATAATCTGGGGATGTACTATAACTGCAATTCATTTTTCTTAATTAGAAACTTGAGCTTTTTGTATAACTAGCTTCACTTTCCTTACATGAGCTGGATTTCAAAAATAGCCACAGCAAGACCAGTAATACAGAAAACAAAAAAAAAAAAAAAAAAAAAAAAAGTGGGAATTATGAGTAATCACTGTCTGAAGTATTTAAAATCAAAATCAGGTGAAGAAGTTATGCAACAACCTGTAATACTCTTTTTAAAATACAGGGAAACACACTTACACAGCCATTTCTTCACACCCTGTGTAAAAAGAGTTTGTAGAACAGTAAATTTTGGGTATATTTCAGAAATGTAGGAAAATAATTCTAAAGATAAGATTCCCAATTTAGGTAGCAAAAACTGGTGTTTAGAAGACATTAGTGGAGCTTTGTACTTCATTATATAAAAATACATGGCATTTTTACTTGATGTGGAAAGATTGTTTATCTCAAGAAGCATGTTACTGGATATCGTCATGATTCCTGCATTATTATAACTTGAAATGAATGCTATATACTACAATAACATTGTTAAAAGAAGGGTTGCCCTTCAGCATACATTCTGGAATGCCCACTGGGAAACAGTTTCCTGTGGAGATGTGAACCTTCTGATCACTGAATGCCTTTCCGCAGTTGCCTAACCATGGCTATTCCTTCACTGGATACTGCCGTTCTCAGAGTTAAAACCAGAAGAAAGACAATAATCTATTTCTGGTTCCATAAGCTAAGCTAGTGAAGAGTTCAAATCACTGAGGTACTCAAGAGGCTTCACATTGGAAAAGGGAAACAGCTGCCACAGACACTTCCAGAGTCCGTAATGTCAAGGAGTCTCTTTAGACGAGATGTGGCCAGACAGTGTTTACAGTTCTCATAGACCCTCGTGAAGAAAAAATTGTTGAAGTTGTTGCCTGTATAATGATGATTTGGAAAGAGGGAATTTGTCCACAAACCTTGCAATCACTGTGGTAGGCGAAGAGAAATGGAACAGGAATATGATTCCGCATCCCATCATGCCCTGTACCCTGTACTCCACTCGCAGCTATTGCCAATCCCTGATGCCTCAGTATAAGAAACAAACAAGCAAATACAGACTAAAAAAAACCCCTTAAGAATAATGGCCAGGAATCCATCCATTTTTAGGGAAAAAAAAATCCTGAAAAACACTCATTACTTGAAAAAAACAAAGGATTTATTTTTAAGAATTCTTTCTTTTTCTGCATGTGATTTTTTTTTTTTTTTTTAACTGAACCTAAATCAATGTTTCATGAAAAATCTTGGAAGAACTTTTTACTCTGCTATCTGTGTAATTAGTGTTCAAACCAATTTATGATGATTCCCGTGCAACTGCAAAATGTTATTGACTGGTAGTTTCACTACATACTGAAGAAAGTTCCCTTGTTTCTTGGTCAACCCACTCAAAGAATTCTGAGTTCTTGAAGACACTGACCTTGGACTGAATAAAAGATCTTAGTCATGAGGACTTTTAAATAAAAATACTTTGAGAATGTTTAAATAAAAATACTTTTAACCTAAAAAAAAAAAAAAGACAATATAAGCTCACTTATAAAACATATTGTTTTGAGAAAAATCAAAACAAATTTTAACTGTGAATGTGTTAAAGATTTCTTTCTGAATATAAATCAGTTTATACTGATAAATTAAATATAGTGAAGAACAGAAAAAAAAAAAAAGGCAAAATGAAACCAAAATCACTAAAAATAACCTGTTGGCCTGTTGGCTGTTGTGATTGCCTAAGGATGGTGCTGGGCATTCAGAAAATTCTAGGCTTCAACAAACTCTTAAACAAACTCATTCCCCTCCATTAACAGCTGTGAACCTTCCTAATAAACAATTTGCAGAATAGTTTGATAAGAAGAACAAAAGATTGCTTTGAAGTATCATCATTATCATGCTAATGTAAATAGCAGTATAGCATACAACACTTGGTAGGATTTCTTACTTCTGCAGCAGTTGTTTGAAAAGAGCATGGCCTGTATTCATATTCCTATGCCATTTGAGAGAAGCTGCCCTGTTATGCAAAATAGCTTGTTTAACAAAATGAAGACTCAGAGAGTGAAATACTGACAGTATCATTGATATATCTTTTCTCACTTCTCATTTTATCAACTCCCACTTTCTATCATGAGTAGAATTCACTTTTCTTGCTACTAGATTTGGAAAGATACACTTTTCCTGTTCTTTTTAATTTTTACTTTTATTTTTAATCAAGACTGTAAATCTTCCATCTTCTTTTGCCTGTGTTTCTCAGAGTTCTTTTTTTCAGTTTTCTGTTTATCTAACCTAAGGTTACCATCAGTCACTTAAAGTCATTCATTTCTCTTGTCTCTTGTTTCAGTCAGAGAGGGGTAACAAGTATTTCCAAAGGGCTACTCTTTCCTTCTTAACATATTTTTGTAAAGAGCCACTGCAAGTACTAATTTCTTTGTATTAAAAGGGACCTAACCAGTTAGCTTAAACTTTAGCTGTAAGATAAAGTTGGGTGAGATGAACCCGAAGCTCAAGAAACATTTGCCAATTATGTTTATGATATTACTTCTGATTAGAACAATCTTGGCATCTCAGCTAGTCTTCCCCCTTCACTCTAGTTCAAATCTTTAATCCTTTAAACTTTACCTTTCAGCAGATACCACCCTTTTTCAGTATATTTACCACAGCACCAGAACAAAATCAAGCACGCTACTCAAGATTAAACACCCCAGGTTGTGTTCCTGGCTCATTTGAGATTATTGCAATGTGTAAGGAACATTCTCAAACATAAAAAATTACATGGAAAATTATTTCTCAATTTTAAATTCTGTCAAATATTTCTTTTTGGGATTATATACATTGAATACTGAAAATTGGCATCAGTTTTATAATAGTAGCATACTTGAACTGAAAGTTGAAAGATAGGCTACACATGAATTCAAAATAAGCTGAGTTAGTACATCCCTTAATGTAGGTTAAAAAAAGAAAGAAGAGATCTTCACTAAATTCAATGATCAACTTCTGAACAAAAGGAGAGAAGGGGTTTTGTAATGCAAAAATAGTAGAATGATTATCAATCAGCTAAATTATCTGTACACAAAGTGAGATATAGAATAATTCAAGGAGACATAGAAGTCATTAGATGTCAGCTAGTTCTATCTCATTAGCACAATAAAAACTTGGTTTGATGTTTCACATCACTTGATCATCAGAGAGCAGGATCCATACATAATTGATAAAAACAGAGAAAAACTAGAGATTAGGGCAAACATGTCTAAAGTTTTAAAATGTCAGTGGAATTGGAATTTGAGAAAACAGAGAAGAAATTACCTTGCTTATATGGTAAAGCTTAAAATAAATAAACAAAGAATGGATGTAAAAGTTGTTTCAATTATTTACACCTCAAAATATATATGTGATATTCAGATCCATGTTCTTACGCATTTCTGAAAAATCCTCAGGGTACTTTTTTAAATTTTAGCTGCATACATGCTCTAAATTCTGACCCTATCAGTAATAAATGCAGATAACAGGAATTATGAAAGAGAGTGCTGAATTAGTAGACAAGGTGGAAAATAACTTAGCCAGAGGAAAAGCTACAAATTATATTCTTGGTATCAAAGTTAGCATTGGGAGCAGGAGACTGAAAGAATCTTGATGCTGATGACCAAAAGCTGTTGAATATAGTGTAGAGACCTAGTAGACACTTGAAGTAGACAGAAAATTCAGTACAATGGCTGTAAGAAAGGACATATTGAAAAATAAAACCAGTATCAAAACTGTTTCCCCAACAGTGCATCTGGTAGAATAAAATAGATTATTTCATCGAAATAAGGAAAAGAATACATGTCACCTTGTGACCTTGTGACTTATGACAGATATATATGTCTTCTTTGGTTGTTCTTTACTAAAAGATAATGCAGAAATTTTAGGATTATTATGTGCAGCTTTTGGACCAAAAAATACCTCACAGTATCAGTTACTAGCTGTGAAGATGTGACTTCATACTCTAAAGTAATATTCAGTGATAGAGAGAACATTTTTATTTCACACTTGCATTTATGGAATAGGTGTTGATATGAGGCCTCTGTCATATGAACTTAGAAAAAGTTAAGCACATCTATTCAAAATATTTATTATTTATCTAAAATAGTCAAGATTTTTTTTTATGATCATTTTAGTGCATTGGAAAACGTTTAGGAAATTCTATTGGAAAAACTCTAGCATGACAAAGTTAGGCCATCATATTCTTAGATACTTGAATCAATGTACCACACAGTTGAACATTGTAAAAGCAGTTCCAGTTTTAAGGGGGAGTCCTTATCCAGAATGATAGAACTCTTTGAAATCATCCTCATCATGTATCAAAGTAAAAATAAATAAAAGTTTACAAAATTCAAATACAAACAAGAATATATAAAGGCAGCAAAACAAACAAAAATTTTACATTTTTTATTACATACAATCTATTAATGAGCCCATCATTCCAGAAATCTTACAGGCCTCACACCCTCACGTTGTTTTTATGGTGCTCACTTTCATGCCTCATCCTCTCTTTTGTATGTTCATATGAGTGGTTATATTGGTTTAAGACTTAATTAACATGACATTATATAGAATCATAGAAACATTTAAGTTGGAAAAGACCTCCAAGATCATCAAATCTGATCACAGAAACACGTTTATCCTGAATTTAAATGCATTCAAAACTAAATCGGAGCCAACATATCATTGCTTCTCTTCAATACCCATTTCAACAGATTAGTTTATTCTGTTTGCACATATAATAGGTTAGTTTTCTAATTTATATATTTTCTATTTTGTTGTTTCTTTTCAAATTGATTTCTCATCCTTAAAAGAAAAAAAAATCTACTTCAAAAATCACAAATACATGAAAAATTTTCTGAGACTACTACAAAACAAATATTTCCTATATACATATCAAGTAGAAACATCACTTGAGTATTCAGCATCTGGTTATATAAGTAGCTATAAGACAGGTATAGGTCTTCAGAACATTTCAAAGGGAAAGAAAGAGAAGTAAGTATATTTTAACCTCATAGCTAAGGTATGAGCTGTTGTATAGTAAAAAAATATTATATTTAAACGTTTTTGAAAATATTCCACTATCTAAACAGGTTGTCATATGTGCTTTGTCTCATGATCCTATCCTCAAAATCGATCAGATAGGACACCACTTGGGCCTATCTGACCATGGACTTGGTTTTTTTCACACAATAGAGCAGGAAGTAAAAACCAGTTCCAGATGCACACAGCTAGATCTTGCCAGTGTATATCTTGATATTTCTTGATAAGTAACATAGGTAGATAGATAGATAGACAGATAGATAGATAGATAGATAGATCCAAAAATATTAAATTATTCAGTCAAAATTATGTCCATGTCTTTGGTCATTACTATATATTACATATATTGTTAAATGCACATTGCTCTGTATAGAGTTAATTAAACATCCAAAGTATTTTCTCTTTTTATTTTAGAATCTTTACATTCTGTTTATGTTTTCTTTCTTTTTTTTTTTTTACATATGTGAGTCTCTTAGTTTCTGTTATACGTCCATGTATATGTATGTGTATACATATATACGTTATGGCAATCTCTTTGTTTCCCTCTAACTACTTTACAATAGTAAAGTATAATAAAGCAGCAAGGGAGTTTTAAAATCAGTAGCAAATACAGTCTCTGAATTAATAGTTGGTTTTCTGTTCGCTTCTAGGATGCAACAGAATCTGCCCCCTCTATCAAAAAGTAGAGGAACTGCAAAGAATCTCACAGATATATGGTCTTAGTCCTGCACTGGTCATCCTCAGTACACAGCCTCATCTGCGATTTTTCCATTTAAAATCTCTCTCCACTAAATTCCAACTTCTTCAGTCGCAAGATAATGCATGAGCCATATCTGGAAGTGCACACCTAAATCACAAACAGATGAATTCTGGGTGCTGGGGAGAAACCTCTTCTACATCAACGGTTTGGAATATGACTACAAAGCCATTTTTCATTATCTAGGTGCACACAAAACTTTCCCCCTCAAAAAGACCACAACCAGGAATAAAGTGGATACCATGAAATGTTCTGAGAAGCTTAGACAAAGACACAAAATGTCCAAAAATATCAGTTTAGTAGCAACTGGGTGAGCTATCATTCTCCTAGTTAACTTCAGTGTACCATAGCTGGTTTCTGTCGCTTCCTCAATTCTCTGGATTTTAAGTTTTTATTGACTCCAAGAACATCTCTATAGTTGACATATGTATGTTTCTGATCAGCTCAACGAGCTAAGAAATCCTTTAGAATATGCAACATGAAGAAAAGTGGTGTAGAGCTGTAGTAGATTGACCCTGGCTGGATGCCAGGCACCCACCAAAGCTGCTCTATCACTCCCCTCTGCAAATGGACAGAGGAGAGAAAATATAACAAACGGTTCATGAGCTAAGGAATCTCCACTCTGGTGCCTGCAGCACCTCCTCCCTTTCCTCCACTGACCTTGGTATCTGCATAATTGTTCCTCTCACATGTTCTCACTCTTCTCTGGCCGCAATTAAATCTGTGCAATAATTTCTTTTTTTCCTTCTTAAATATTGTTATCACAGAAACCTTACTATCATTCCTGATTTGCTCAGCTTTGGTCAGTGGTGGATTCATATTGGAACTGGTTGGCATTGGCTCTGCCAAATATGGGGGAATCTTCTGGCAGGTTCTCACAGAACCCACTCCTGTAGCCCTTCCACTACCAAAACCTGGCCATGCAAACCCAATACATGGGTACATGGCTGATTTCACTCTGGCAGACTTGTAGATGCAGATCCTTTGCCATAGCATCTATACTGCTTCTGAAACTGAGCTTGGCAAAAACATTCTATAGCTTGCTTTTTATCTTTTTCCTTTTTTTTCCCCTCTCATGATATTGCACTACTAAAAACATTAAAAAAAAAAAAAAAAGAAAAAAATCCACAAAAACTGACTGAAAACAAGAACGAGCCCAAAGGCACTAGCCCTCATAGCACCGATTATCTGAATCCTAAAAAAACTTAGCAAGGGAGGACTTTGGTTGCTTTTGGCATTCCACATACCTCAGATGTTACTTCTGGTCCACTGGTTACCAACTGACCATCTTGTTGGAAATAAATGAAGAATACTTCTTCACATAAATGACAGAATATATTCAAGAAATATCTCTTTCAAGAATCTCCTTTCTCTGTCATTCCTTAACTTGTTCTATATGTATACTATGTATTTATATATTAATTGAAAATTAGATTTTCTCTTTGCTGTTTTTCCTTCACTTTTTGAATGAATGAAGGAATGAATGAATGAATGAATGAATGAATGAATGAATGAATGAATGAATGAATGAATAAATGAATGAAATGATGCAGTGTTATTGTGAGTCATGTAAGTAATTTTTTTAAAAAAGGCTGTGGGGGATTCTGCAGCTAATTATTACTTCATCCAAATACTTCTGACAGCACCATAGAGCTAGAGCCAACTGCTCTCCAAGTTTCTATGTCTCATAGGTGAATGCTTTGCTGCAACTCTTTTTCTAGTTTGAAAAGCTATGGTATCAGCTTGACAAATAGATACACAGAGAAAGCATTTAGTGACAAAATTTTATACATGCAATTAGTTTCATGAGGCTTAGTTTCTCAGTAATATATAACCCTGGATGCAGTTTTATAGTGTGAATGTTTGAGAGTAAGTGGTAGAAATCTGGCTAAATATCTCTTCTATTTGAACACTTTGTAGCCAACTGGATATATGGTCCATGTATATTTTTCAGTTCCTTTTTTCCTGATTTCCCTAAGCCATTTTCAGTTTAAGTGATCATTCTAAAACAAGGACATGTAACCCGCAGACTACACACAAATGAGAAGAGAACTTTCTGTCACAGAAGCAAGTAAATTCTTAATAAAACATTGCCTGCTGTGAATTGTAACTGCATCTCTGGAAAATTGTCAAACTAACTTATGGAACAAAGTACTCACATTTAGTCTGAAATAATGATTTTAGGTACAGAATTGTATATACTGCAATTTAGAGAAAAGGAGAGCTTCATTCCATAATAAATATTAATTTCCAAATACTAAGCTAATCAAACACTTCCTCGAGTATATTGGATACATAACAGGCAACAAGGTAGATTTACAAAGCAACAAATCTAAACTGATTCAACTATTTCAAGTGGACAAACTTTTAAAAAAGGAAAAGAAAACTCTTCAGTAATTTTAAAATGTCATTTAAAGTAATGTAGTCTGAAACACAAATCTGACTGAAATAGACATATTCCATATCTACCTATCTATCTATCTGTCTATCTATCTGTCTATCTATCTATGTATCTATCTATCTATCTATCATCTATCTTCAAAGATACAGTAACGAATGAGTCTGAACATAACATATAGCTTAGTGTAAGTCAACTTACATTTCATTCTGATAGCAAAACCTTAAAAATTTAGATATAAACCAGAACAAAAATAAAACACGTCTTCAATGTAAGTCCAAGTTCTTTTCAAACACAGCTTAGAGTGGTTTATTTACTATTATGACATCAAAAATATTTAGATGAGGTAGTGATGATATCTGTAAGTGAATGTACATCTTTATGATTAATTTTGAAAATAGACACCTAAACAACATTGCTGTCTGGTATAGAACTTATGACTGTAAAAAACAGCAACATGAAAGCAAATTTATATTTGCAGATCCTGGCACAAGCCTGACTTTGAAAATGCAAAGCATGATTCAAATAACAATCTTTATGGAATAATTCATTTATCACAACTCATTGTTTCCATGGAAAACCTCATAGTACTAAGTACATCAAGATGGATAATGTTCTTATTTAAAATTTTTCTTAAAGTGAAGCATTTGCCTTTCTAACTTCTGATAAGTCTTCTTAACATTTTATTATCTGATAGTACAGCAACTAAGAAAAGAGGAATTAAAATTCTCTCTTCTCAGGGAATTCAAAAAGCAGTGTAAAAACATTCAAGGACACCAGATTAATTAATAAAGGAAACTGCTGTAATAAACTATAATACACATATATGTAAAAATGCACTATTTGAATATCCTGTATCTTTACAGAGTGTTAGGATAACAATAGCTGATTTTATAGTAACCTGCTTAACAGAAGAAGGAGATGAAACTGATTGGTTCCTTTTAGAAAACAGAAAAAAAAATAGCCACATCAAATAGGCTTAATGAAGAAATAAATCACTGACACATAACTACAAAGGCAGAGGCTACATTAGTGAGTTTCAAACTCTATGCTACCCATGTTTCTGAGAATCAGTTTCCACAAATCCTTCATAAATGCTCCTGAAGAAAATATCTATACCAATGGAGGTAAACATGTCAGTTTCCTGTTTTCCCTCTGATCAGAACTCAGTAGAGAAGAATAAATAGGTAATGACTCCATACGTTTTATGCCTAGTGAAAATAAAGTAACAATACAAAAATTTTCTTTTACCGAGTTACAGTTTGAGATATCAATTATCTTCATGAGGACAGAAAAGAATTAATCTTTTAAAATACAATAATTTTCCCCAAATTATCTCAGTTTGCAAAGGGGCCATATTCAACAGAAAAGATTTTATATATATATGTGTATATATATTTTTCTTTTCCTGATCCACATGGCCTTACACAGTAATCAAGTTCTCCTCTGGCAGACACAAAGAGACAGATTAATCTGCTTAAAACTAATGCTACCAAAGACACCTGAGGCTATTCAAGACATTTCCATGCTGTTGGTAGGTATGATGTGGGCTACAAAAGATTCACACTGTCTTCCTAGCAGCAGTTAGAGGCAAAACTGGATACTTGAGTGTCCAAGATATTTCTATGATTACTTTTAAAAAACATAAATTAGGATATCCTCACAATGAGTTAACAAATTTCATTACCAAGGTGTAAATAGTGAGTTTCTGAACGAAGAACAGTTGACTCCAGGAAAAATTATTTCTGATAGAGAGAAGAAAAAAGTTGAAAAGAATTCTATAGGGTACTGAGTCAGTACTTTCTATTTACAGTGTATGATTTATATTTTATAGATTTAGATTTATTTTATATAGTGTGACAAGATAGTAGCAAAGAATCAATTTATTAGATTAGATTAGAAACAACTTATTAGAAAGAGTAAATTGTGGCCTTGAGATAAGACATCTCTAACCTATAGAGTAAGATTAATGTGGTTATCTGTCTGGAAACTAATTTTTTTATTATTTATGTTTAAATCAAAATTTGTTCTATGTATCCTTTCAGCTTCTTTGATCCTTTAGGACAGTACAAACTACACAAAAATCAGCTGCAGCTTTGAGATATTAAAAAAACAACAACAACAACAACAACAAAACAAAAACAAAAACAAAACAAACAAACAAAAAAACCACACAAAACCCCCAAAACTTGGCCTGTGGGGAAGGAGGGCTGGGGAAGAAGGATTATGGGGTGCCAACAAAACCTTCCTGAAGCAATTTTTAATTGAATTCTATTTGTATGGCATGCATATTGTGATCTCTTTAGCAAATGTTATGAATATGATTGCTTTGCAAATTTATGGGAAATTAATTTTAGTCAGTATGACAGTAAATATCCGACATGCAGAGATCTCAGGAGGAAAAGAAATCATTAAAGAGACAGAATAATGTTGTAGGACAGGTAGTTAGGTAAGCCAAGAAGGGGTAAGACATGTAGTAGAACTTTTTTTAGTGGTGTTTCCTCTTCACAAAAGCTGATTTTATCTCTAATATTACAAACACTAGGAAGCAAACATTTACCCTATAACAGCGAGAAATCACTTCAGCAAGTAAAAAATAATCTACTGTGCACTAAAAAATGCATGTGTTATTATCTACAGCATACCATTTTTATTTCCAAATTAAAAAGGCCAGAGACTCTCTTGTATGTACTGGAGAATTCTCTTTCACTAGTAATTTATTAGCCATCATTATGTTCAATTATTATGGTCACAGAGAGTAAAACAAAACTCAATTGTTGAAGACTATACAGTCTGAATATAACCTATTTCCTATTTATCTTTTCAATGGTTTCCCAGGCATAGTCTTGGTTATGTTCAGTGAACTTTGCTGTCAGTTTTTGAATCTCACATAGCCTGCCAGGTCTCTCCTAACACACATCTGCTGCTGTACTGATTCCCCTCAGTGACCTGCTGGGCTATCAAACACTGGCTCAAGTTACTGTTCCTGCCAAGACAGGGCATGCTGTGACCATGCCTGGCTGCTGGGCTAGCCCTGACTGTGGTACTCTACCACTGCTGCTTCTGCCTGGTTTCCATTCAGTGGTCTGAATTTCCTGCTGCAATACTTCTTTTGTCTCACAAAGACACAAAACTGCTTTGGAACATAGCTGTGTAAGGAGTCTAAAGTGAGATCTTCTGTTCCTCATGTTGGATTAATTCTTATCTGCCTTTCTATAAGTCTCCTCTGCCTTTGGTTCTTGTTTTGGCACTATCTTCTGATCTGAATATAAATAACAGCCTGTTTGGATTTTCACTAGAGTTGAGCACTGCTAGTTTAATTTAGATGAGGAAAAATTGGCTGAACACTACTCAGGCACGTGCATCAATCACAAAACTTATACTTGCAATAAGTTACTCGTTAGAATTTTTTGTTGAAAAATCCCCAAACTACTATTTGCTTTTCTGTTTATTAAAACTAGAAAAGTTTTCAGAATTTGGGAGATCAAGCAGCTATCTACCTTCTAAGTAACTCCACTGAGTGCCAACAGCCACCTCACTCCACTGAAGAGCTAAAACATTTAACTGACAAATCTACAGCTTGGAACACATTGCAGCAATGTTCTTTCCCACCATTACCTATATTCAGTAGAAGGGATGATGTTTTCCTGGGCTTTATGCAACACCAAATCTGTCCCCTTTCGTATTTTTTTTTTTTTTCTTTTAATGAGTTAGTTGCTTCGTTAGTGGTTGTTCAAGTTACATTTGACTGTGACAGGGCAGAATAAACAATTTTCTGAAGAATAATCTTTAAAGTAAGCATTTATAAACCAGTATTTTTTCAAGTAAATCTCTTAAGAAAATCAGTGTTAAATAAAAAAAAAAAAGTAATATATATATATTCACACTAATTCTCTATGTATCTATATACATTTATTTCTTTATTTAAAGGAGAAATCTCCTCAGAAACCATGTTTTTGTACTGCAGAGGTTCACAGAGGATGCAGTTTATACAGCATACAACCCCGTGACAGATCACATCATATATTACTTACCATAGCTGGTGTCCAAGAAGTTAAACAATTTAACTTTTCATTATAAAGAGCTGCAAGGTCACACTTTTCAGCATAAATTTGATTCAGTCTAAATAATACACCTGTTGCTTTTACTGCCTGATTTAGATAAGTTTAATATTTCATGAGTGTTAAAAATATATTTTATGCAGTAAAGAGAGAAGAAGAATATGCCCCAAGATTCTGTGGTAAATTAGAGTCAGTGCTGTTATAAGTTCTTTTTTTCTCCCAAGAGGGGAATATTTTTAATGGGATTCTGTGAAAAAGTCCTGCTGGACATGTGAGCCATATGACTACAGGAATGGGAATTGTCAACAACATGCATTTAAAAAACACATTTTCAATTATCTGTGTCTGTGTAATGGTTTTGAGCCTTCAGGGTTTCTATTTTCAAATGTTTACTTCTTCTAGACTACGTACTAGAAATCATACTCTTTTTCCCATGATAGAAGACATACTTCCATAACTAAATCATTCTAGAAGCTAGGAATTAAGAAAGATGTGTGTATGTGTTTATTCATATGTATTTTATAGATATTATATAAATAATATACATACACATGTAAATATATTTATTTTAAATGTTGTAAGAATATACACCTACAGGCCATATCTACCAATACTACTCTCTCTTCCTCAGTGATGAGTTGCTCATCATCACCACTATTACCTTAGAAACACCTTTGGTTCATAATAAAAATCTGTTCTATTCAGTAAATCAGTACAAGTAATTGCAATGACAAACTGTATACTTTAAAATTTGAGAGAGAAAAGTATTGATATGGTTTTGAAATTTTTGCTTTGTTTTCAAACAGTTTTTGTAGTTTTCTAGGTTCACATTATTCCCAAATCATAAAATATACAAGAATCGGAGAAATCTACAAAAGTAAGAGATTATCACTGCCACGAATGATCACAGTCATGATACTGATTGTGACTGCTATTTGACTGTGCCTCTTAAATGCTCTCTGAGCTCAGCCAGAATCATCCTGCTCTAGAAGTGTATCTATCAGCTTGCTCTGTCTTATGGCAAGAAGGAAATGGTTTTCAATTTTAGCAAGGAAACAAAAAGACTGGAGTTCCATTTCTTCCTGAGAACACAAGTAATGTCTGGTGTTTTGTTTTGGGGGGGGTTGTGGTTTTGGTTTGGTTTGTTGTTGTTGTTTTGTTTTAATTTGTCTTCTGAGAAATAAATATTTTGGTATTGGCCTTATTAGTTTGGAAGACTAGACAAGATTTCCGAAATGCAAGCTTTATGCTCTAGCTATAGTGTATGAACAAATTCAAGTTATTATTCATCAGCTTTGTTTTGCTACATCCACTGACCATTACAGAGTCACCATGGCATTGCTAGATCATGGAGACTGAAATATTCCAAACTTCCTATATCTAAATTGCCAATTTTTACATTAAACTTTTTGCATTATATAATACAATTTTTCCAATGTGTAAATAAAAATATTTTCTTTTTTTTCTGACACACACATATTTTGGTATATCACAGGTTTCTATAGAGATTCAGAAAATTTTGATCTAAACTTGTGGTTTCTGAAAAAAGAATTGACTTCAGGCCCTGAAATTATAATATTTTGACTAATGTTCTATATAGTATGTGGGCTGTCAGATGGTGTCTTCCATAATTGATTGCCCTTCCAAAATTCCTTCCAAAGTAGGTTATAGTATCTGATAGGCAATAAATTATAATGAAGTGAGTTTTGTCACTGAATTCATAATGGGTCTGGTCTTTTGGTATGTAACTTTACAGCAAGAGACCAAAGATTCATTTATTTTGGGAGGGATCCACCATGGTTGATAAAAATCTCCTTATCAAAATGTATTGTTTTGACTTCTGATTTAAAATTGCATGTTATGTAGAAATTAAATTAAATTGAATAGGTAATTTTTCTTTTAAGATAATTAGAAATTACTTTTTTCGCTGATTGACTAAATTAATTTGTGATGTAAATATTAAATTCATTTTGAGGGAGAAAAAGACATTCTAAACTGGAACTATGACAAGGTGTTTATTTGCCAATATTTATTTAAGATGGACTTATAAAATATTATGTATGGAGTAGTAACATCCAGAGCATAACAATCACATGCCAATTATTATTTTGTCAGTGAAATATATCCTTTAGATTTTGTGTATATACACACAGCCTCCTGTTTTGCCTGAAACATCTTTTATTCATGAACCTCATAAAATAACATGAAAAATTTCAGATTTGATATTACTTCTGTTAAACACAGTCTGCAATTAACCCTTTGGAAGACAAAAAACATCTCATTAGCTTTGATTTGCAGTTTTTCCTTATTTTATACTATAAAAAGAACAAATCCAGGAAAGAATATTCTTCAACAAGTTTTATAGTTCTGAAGTCTAATTTTCTCTAAATTCTTCTTGATGTGTAACTCTATATAAGCCAAAACTGCAGCATCACTGTTAAGAAATTAAGGTTCAAGACTCACCACCACCTTTTGTGGTGTTATAAGGTTAATATGTCTCAGTGATTCAAGACTAAAGGGCAGTCAATCTTTTGTAATCTCTTTTTTTGGCACGGCCATAGGTCCACAGATGTTTCCCAAAAACATACAAGTCTAGATGAAGCATTGATAACAAAGGTAGAGGAACAGACACATACAAAAACATTTAATGAGGTCAAACACATACTAACCAGGACAAACCAAGTGATAGGAACAGTGGCATTTTCTGCTAGTTATAAAATAGAACACGTGTTTTGCTATCTAACAGCACTTCAAACAATACAAATTTTAATCTGAGCTAGTTGCAGCTTAGCAATCCCTTCTGTAAAATTTTCTGTAATGACACTTTGCTGTTTTCACACATAGAAAGGTTCAAGTTGCAAAATACATTCTAACAAATGTTAATTTGAGGCTATCTTTGGCAAAAAGGATGCTGACTCAGTACCAAATGCTACGTTGACTTTCCTGTATCATTTGAATCTTTCTAAGTCAGTATATCTCTGGTAATGTTATGTGATAATAAACCTCTGATGAAAAATGAGTAAAGCTCTGATGATGCCTGTGACTGATAAAAATATTTTAGATGTACTTTTCTTTTCCCAATTATCACTGACACTGATGAATATCATTCCAGAATAAACTTTAGAAATATTTTGAATATAGAACATTTCTGCAGCTGCTGGAACCCTGCAATGCAGAGACATATACATGAACATTTGATACAACTAGATTTAACAACCTGTCATTAAAGTGTGTCATGACCCAGAAGCGTGTGTGATGTTCATTATAAATTCTCTTTGGGCTGAATAAAGAGACCAGTACAGGTATTAGGGAACTTTTAAACTTTATTCTATAGTTGTCTTAACCCTGGCAACCAGCCCACTATATAGTCATAGAAGTGTTGACTAAAAATCTCTCAACTTTTACAACGAACATTAACAAGCTCCACAAACTGTCTCCACAAAAATCAGTATGGAGTAAAGGGTAGAATATGATTGTTGCACTTGTCAAGATAAAACAAGATAGGAGACATTCAAAATGGAAAAGAAAGTGAAGGGAAAAGACCACCAGTCTTGAACCCACATTGATTTTGCTACCATGGATGGTCAGGATCTGAGGCCAGAAAGTCCAGAACTGATTTACTTCCTTTTATAGCTTCCCTAGTATACACCCCCTTACTTTTCACACCGTATGCTAATATTTGTGCATCCACAGTTGATCCTTTAGAGCTCTTCAGGAAATGAGTCATGGAGAATTGGAGGTCTCTGGTGGTCTTGGAGCCTCCTTTAGTGAGGAGCCCAGAACTTTAATCTTCTCTTGATGCAGGTGCATTGAGCATGACTCTCAAGGCAGACTTGCAAGCCTAGTGACTGAAAGAGAAGTTGGTTCAGAACTGCTCATTCTACCTTCACGGGACTCTGTCTTCCAATCACAACTTTCCTGTTCCAGCACAAGAGTAAATGTTTGATACAAACATGCTTACATGTTTATGACTGGTCCTCCACAAAGTGCTTAATCTAAGGCTTTTTCTTCATTTAGCCAACAGAATGAAAAATCAGTTATTCTGAGATGTATCTAATATAGATGAAATGACTAGAGGTACCACTTCTCTATTAGCCACAGAAAGATCCAAGAACAGAGCAGACACTGAACTTTCATCTGGTTAAGCTAAATTAAATGAACCAATCATTTTCTACTGAATCAAGTAATAATGCAAAAATGTTCTTGCTGATTTTCTACATAGAGAACTCTGTGTTAATGTTCAGGCAATAGGTGTTTTCATCGCAATGCCCCTGGGGAAATGTATTCACTGCTTTATGTCTCTTTTTCTGTCTCCTACTTTCCATAAAATCTGTGAAACTTCTCTGGCCTGTTCTAATGTATAATAAAAGTGCTAGATAGGAAACAAGTATTCTTACACTTTCATTTGTCTAGTTTATTCACTCAGGAGCTAAATAATTCTGTCTACTGAGTATCAATGTAATTCACACGTATTTTTACTGTGCAATAATAAAAACACTCTTTTTTAATTATTATTATTCTGATTATACACAACAGGTTTTTAGTTTTAAATAAAAAATAATTTTCCAATTCACTAATTCAAACCCAGACCAAATTGTATCCCACTTCACAGTGCATACTGTGGGAGAAAAATTAATATACTAAGTGATTGGATTCCATATGTTCTGAGAAAATGAACAGGAGGAGTTCACATTTAAAAATATCTTCTTCAAAGGTAATGTGAATAGGTAATAATAGAATTAAATATTAATTTTTAAAAGCTTAAATATTACAGTTATGTGAGTTGTCTTTGTTTCTATGTCAGACTAGTTTGACTTTGAAAACTGGGCCCTACATTTGATTTATTATTTTTTGCAATCAGTGATTATTGAGTTTCAATATTCAATTCCCAATTTTTGCATTTCTTTACCAGATAAAAATTATATATGTTATACGGCAAAGATACATATTTAAGAAACTTCAAAATTTCAGCTGTTTGAAAAAAAATAGAAAAAGAAACATATTTCAATCTTATATGAATTGCCTTTTATTTCAAAGTGGAAAGCTTCAACACTTGTAAATGTAACCCAAAGTAATAACCACAGGAATACTACTGTACCGAACTATGGAGTTGATAAGACTACAAAGATTCTGTCCTGCATAGATCTGGAAGTTGTAGTGTTTTTTGAAAAATGAAAGGTCTTCAGAACACTGCAAGAAGTCAGGCAGATTGCCTCCACTGTTTCATGAATTTTGACAGTCTCCTCACCTCAGGGAAAAGAATGATGGATAACAAGCTGTCCATGAGCCAGCAGTGGCCCTTGTGGACAAGAAGGCCAACGGTATCCTGGTTGCATTAGGGAGAGCATTGACAGCAGGGCAAGGGAGGTGATCCTGCCCCTCTACTCAGCTGTAGTGAGGCTGCACCTGCAGTCCTGTGTCCAGTTCTGGGCTCCTCACAATAAGAGAAACATGGAGCTCCTGGGGTTTGTCCAACAGTAAGTTATGAAGATATTAAGAGACTGGAAAATAATTTGATAAGGAGGGCCTGGCTGCAGATTTTGGAAACATCTAGATTATGTAGAAATAGTACATATTGAGACACCAAATTACTAAGAGAATACCAGTTAGGAGATGGATCACACATTGGGCAACTGACTATAGAATTTTTAGATGGTGAAGGAAAGGCCTAGAAAAAAGTTTCCTGAAAATGGAGCCATATCCATGGAGTTGCATGTCATGGAGCACCCAGAGACATTGTGGGTTATTCTTGAGGCCGTTAACTTCAAATAGCTGTGCAGCACACACCAATGTTCTGTCTTATTTTTTCTAGACCAGCAATGATCTCCCCTATAGAAGTGGAGACCAAGTGAGTGTGCCTTTGAGGGGAGAAGAGAGCAAGAAACTGCATGTGATGATTAAGTAGGGTAAAAGGTCTACTCTCATTGCTTTTTAAATAAACTTTAGTATCGAGATCCACTATGGATTGCAATATATCTCATCCATGACACTTGCACCCACACTGCTTGGGACTATCTGATCCTGGGCAGGATTTGTACAGAAGAGAAGTGGTTAGCATTGTCTAAATCTGAGAGAAAGATTAGACAAGTTGTTAAGCCCATTTTCTGGTTTCTTTTTAATTTAGAGTATAAACATGTCCATTGGAAGCACTAAAAAAAAAATAAATATTGAAGGCTGCATGTGAGTGCACATCTAGAAAGCTTGCTTGAATTCAGCAAATTTCTATCCCAGAGGAACAAATCTTAATACAACAGTCCAATGAGTTGCTACTCAAAGATCTCCAAGAGCACTGTGACAAATCGCATTAAAATTTTCAAGCAGAATCTATACATTATCTTACTAGAAACAGTCTGCTCATATCTTGTTCAGTAATATAAATTGTAATCTTACACCTGCTGATAGGACACTTTTTGTCCCACTTTAACAAGGTAGAGATCAACAAAATACATTAATTGGAATGCAGATGTTTTATTTTGCAATTACATGTTTCTGCTTTGACATGTATCACATCGGGGCTAAATTAGTGTCTTGCCTGTGAAGTCTGTAATATGTCTTTTCTTCTTTCATGAGAGTAAAACTGGAATCAATTGCCTTCATTGGAGACAATCAGAATTAAACTAGAATTTCATTGACATCTTTGGATTATTTAAGTTGGAGGGAGGATTGAATGGATTACTAGCAGTTGAAAGAAAATGATTTTTTTTCTTTCATGTAATAGCATCTAATCAGCATTAATTACCATTTCTGTTACAGTAGGATTTTTCCTTTAAAATATATAATTTTATCTTTCATCTCACTCATAATTTCAGAGACTAAACTGCCACAAGATATACTCTCAAAGCAGTAAGAAGTTGGGGTGGGAATTCCTCTTTAATATTAGAGAAGAAAAAAAAAAGTATTTTCAGTTAATATAGTGCAAACAATGTTATTTTCTATAAGTATACCTCCCCATAAATGTTACTTCATGCAAACAATTTAAAAAAAACCAAACTATTAATCAAACTGAAATTCTACCGTGTAAGTAGATATTTGATTCATAATGCGCAAGGCATTCACTGTCCTCCATTACCAGATATTACAACATTTCCACTTATTAATGAAATACCACAGATGAAATATCTTACACTGAATAGCCACAAATTTATTAAAATTTCAGTTTTTAACTTATCAGCAGTATTCCACACTGAATTTAGACTAATTTCCAAGAACACTATGAAATTTAAATTAGATGAAACCAACCTACACTATTTTTTTTTCCCTTGAAAACATGCTGGTAGGAAATTATATTCTTTGTATATCACCCTAAGTATAGCACATTATATATTCCAACATACACCATGAAATTCACTGGAGGGGGTGTGAGGTTTAATCTTTTCATTTTTTTCTACCATTCCCATCAGGATAATGCTATAATTTATATACCTTTGTTCATTCAACAGAATAAAAAAATATTGTAAGCAACATGTACATTTTATAACAGAAATTTGAAAGTTGCACAGACAGGTTGCACAGAAAGCTTGAATTTCAAGTAAATACTTACAGCTAAGGCATGTCATCTTTAATTTTTCATTAATTGAAAGGGCATCTCAAACTTTTTACATATAGCTGATATTACTGTAATAAAAAAAAGTTTTCTTGAAAATAAGAATCTGCAGTCAAGGAAGGCATTTCCTTGATTTTAGTCCTTGTCACATCATTTAAAAATAAAGGTAACCTATTTCCATTTTCCCCTAAGATTGCACAAGGTTTAAATGAAGCTGTCATGACAGAAATGTAAAATGTGAAGAATAGTCTAAAAGATTACAAAAAACTTTCATTTATGCTGTAGCTCTGCCATCAAAGCTTCCAACTTTCATACTAGCAGATGATGCAGTGTATGTCACCATGAGTAGACAAAGAACAAAACAGATAGGAGAGTGTATGGGACTGGGAGAAGAATAATAAGAGTAGGACTGCGCTAAAATAAACCCCTAAACAAGCAAACCAGCAAATAAACCATTTACATATAAGAGCCTTCCCCCCAAAATTACCCCAAATTCAAACAAGTCAAATCACAATGGAAGGATTATTTCTGTCACCATTAGCATACTGTCATCAGCATTTTAAATTTATTTGTCTCAAAACACAAGATTACATGTCTGACCTTTCTTTGAATTTGGGGAGTTGAGATGAAGAAAAAGTAATACTGCTGTGCTCATCTGTGTAAATATTGTTTTCAGGATGGACTGTCTCACCAAGCAGCACAATTCCTAGTTACACCCAAATTGCACCACCTCCCTTCTATTTCATGAACCAGATGCTGCTTGTCCACAGGTCATGGCATTGCTCTAAATGTGTGAGGTAACTTCAAGCAGCCTATAACAAACATCTTTCATTGTGTGCCTGTTAAACATACACACCAGATCATACTCATGCCTTAGCTATCCTCTTCCCTACAGATCCAGCAACCTCAGACAGAGTTTTCCAGGAAAATGCTCTGGATCATATACTATCAGTTCTAAGAGAAAAAAGCTATCTCCTGCAGTCTTAAGGAATTAATTCGAATACCCAGGCATTGTGCACGGTGCCATCTAAGAGTTCCTGAAGCCACTGGCATGAGTGGTAGACTTAGTACCTCAACTAATGGAGATTTGTGTTCTGGACCAGTAGCTGTCCTGTTAAATAAAACCCCCTCTTTGGTGTCTGAAGAGTGACATAACTAATATGCACAAATCTATATAAAACCAATTTTTTTGGTTTGTTTTTCTAATATACACACTGGAAGCAGTTATTAAGGCATAACTGTATCTACTCTATAGGTAAAATTATGAAGTGTCACTTTGCCCAGATTTAGAAGGGACTGTGTCTTAAGGCAGTCCTTTAAGCTGTGCCTATCTTGCCTATGAATTGAACAGTTTTAAGTTACAGGAATACTTAACCTGAAATGTTGCATTATTAACTCCAGGTAGTTTATTATAACTGATGTTTCCATGGAGACAGGTTTTTGATATTCATTGTAAATTATACTGCTACTATTCTATGAACTCTGTGAAAGTTATCAGTATTAATTCCGTGGGTTTTATTTTCACATTCCTAGATAAATCTGTTACAATGCTGACACTATTCAATTTTTAATATGGTATTAGCTACCTTCTTCCAGACTATGTTGCAATGACTACTGCCAAACACTTAAAATGCTTTCTCTTTTGCTTGCTCAAACAGCATAAGCAAAGCTATTGTAGGAGTAAAGACTGAGGTTCAAAGAATAAAAATTCCCTCTTTACAAGGTACGTGTCTAAACCTACTTCTACTACAATGTTAAGTTGGTACTTTGTTGAGGCCATGAACTCCAAGAAGAAGAATGAAAAATTCATCTCTGCTAAAATGGAATTAGGCTATCAGATTTTGATCAAAACGGAAATATATATGTTTTGAGATATTAAAAGAAAGGGAATACTACACTGTTTTCATTTATATTAAGTATTTTCATTTGGATGTCTTATATAGAGAAATTCTGACTAAACTTCACAGGACTCTGATATTTATAGTACAATATCAGAGCTAAACACACTGTTCAGTAAAATTAGAGGTCTTCATTCTACAAAGGTATTTCTTTGCATTCTTATATACATTAAGTTCTCTATTTCACCTTATTTTCCTAATAACTAACCAAATATTTTAAAGTGGCCAGGGACAGAAATATTTAAAATGGTTTTTTTCTAACTTGTTTGGGTATCACCTAATAGGTTGCAGGTACTATTGTAATGGAAATGTATGCAGAACTGTGTAATTGATACTTTTAGCAAAGGGCTCAGATGGGAATATTCTCAACATTATTCTTAAATTTATACAAAATTAAAATGGCAAAATAAACCCTAAAATAATAGCGTAATTGCCTTAGCTATAATAACACCTAATATGTTACTATTGCCATCAGTTCAGAAAGAACATATTGTCATCATCAGGCCTTTCAAAAGATGTGGTGTCTATATCCTCTGCTATGTGATTCTTGTCTAGCCAAAATATTTCCTGAAATGTTAATGGGAATACTGAATAACACTGTTATCTATCAGTACTTTCATTTTATAAGCATTAGTAATCAGTAAAATCAGCTTAGAAATATGACTTATTCAGCAGGGACACTACTAAGGAAAGTAAAAACATTACTTTGAGTGAGAAGTTTTATAAAGTATTTTTTCACTGAACACCAATCTCATTATGTCTTCTGCAGTTCAGACAAAAATGACGTATTCTCCAGCAGAAAGATAAGAATTTCCATAAGGATGGGTCTTAAACTGAGTAAAAGAAAATATATGCAGCTACATATCCCTTATGATATTAAAAAAAAAAAAACAAAAAAAAAAAAAACAAACAAACAAAGAAACAAACAAAACCTGTTGATATTTTATTTTCTTTTAAAATAGAATTGGGGGAAAAGTGGTTCTTCCCCAACACAAGAAGAGCAATGCACTGGATAGGTTACATGGAAATTATCTTGTATCAAATCTAAAAGTAATTATAATTGGTGTGTTTAGTATTAACAGTGAGAAGTGCCTTCTTTAAATAGGTTGATACACGGTTCAATATGTTTATATTTTGATATTTAAAATGGGATTTACTGGTATAATTATCTCACTGTAAGAAAAACTTACAAGAAATACTGAAAGCAAAAAACCCTAAGAAACTTCTGCTGAAATTACAGCTGAAACACATCTGGAGGAAAAATGAGTACCCTCTACACAGTACCCAAACACCTACCATTTTCTTATTTTTCATAGATAGACAGGTAGCTGTTTCTCATTAGAAGTCTTGAAGTTTGGGGTTTTTTTATATCTCTTTGCACCAAGAAAAGCGGACATTAAGGAAAAAGGCTACTAGACACCAAAGCAGTGTCCTTTTATCCACAGTGTCTCTGCTTATTGCATTATTTTTAATAAAACTCTATAGTGTCTATAGTATTTCTGGTATCACTTTCTACTGTTTAGAACAGTTCAAAGTGTGTCTGCTGCTTTTGTTAAACAGATTAAGCAGAGGTTACTAAAAATAAACTTTTGGGGAAGTTAATATCTATTTCAGATGTTACACCGAATAATTACAACCTAAATTAGTCTTGATTATCCTTCATCTTAAAAATTAAAAATTGGGCCTGTCAAAAGACTGCTTGTAAAATTTAAGGTAACACTTCCAACTCCTTTATTGAAACTCTACATCACCTAGAGGGAAGTAACTATTTACATACTTAAAATGTAAATATATGTGTGTACCAGTGTGTGTATACAGACAGTGTGTGTGTATGTGTTTGTGTATAGACAGTGTTTATACCACTGATAAATATTGAATATGTATATGTAAATCTATTTATTTGACTGATAAAATACAGATGTATACATTTGCCTTCTACCAAAAATTCTTTTATATCTACAGCTTGAGAGCCTAAGTAGAAGAATATTACTCATTCAACACCCACAAATGCTAGACATATTTACAGCTTGAGTATGGGATTAACTACTGTGGCATTTATGCTTAATGACAGTCATTAAATTTAAGTCTTCTAGATGCAGAAAATCAAAGAAGCAGTTTCAGCTATAACCAAACAAGAACTCTTTTTCATACACTCTGCCTTCACAGATGAAGAGTTTGCTTCTACTTTAATGTACTGTCAGATAAGGAGTGCATATTCATTAGAAGCCAACTAAAATAAATCCTAAAATTTGAACACTAGGAATTTTAATTGTGTTTCAGCTCCAAATCATAAACAAATTTAGTTCTCAAGTGTAGTTGTCTTTGTGGGAGAGAGACAAGTGTTCTCCACCTGTAATCAGTCTAGGGAAGAATTCACCTGCATGAAGTTAGCCACTCTTCAGAATGTTTCCTTCTTTTTTCTTACTAATTGGCTCTTTCTTAGTAGTTATCATAGGTCAATTATATGAATATTTAGCAGCTAAGCTTCCTGTGATTTAATCATACAGAACATATAGAAAATAAGCAGTGTGAAATGAGATTTGTATTGGTCATGTGTTCACCTTTATTGATTCCTTCATTTGCCATGGAGTTAACTAGAAGAGACATTTTCACAGTATAGAAATTATCTTCCCTTGAATTTTGGTTTGGTTTTTTTGTGTTTTTTTTTTTTTTTCAAATGAAAGTCCCTAGGATAAAATGAAACCTCAAACCTGTTTAAAATCCATTTCTTAAATATAAGAAAATAGACAAATTATGGTTGTTTTTTTTTCAAATAACGTTTTCCAGACATATTTCTGTTATTGAGATTTTTCAAAACTTCAGGGGTTGCTGTTCGTTGAAAATCTTTTTTTTTTTTTGTATTGCTAAAAATTATGCAATATACATTGCGATTTCTTGTCTTTTTATATACTTTCCTTCATGTGCCACATTCACTAACTCACTGTTTCTATGATTCCTTACCATACCTTTTTCTTATGAAAAAGGCACAGGATGCATTCTAATCAGGTCTCAAAATTAGTATAGAATGTGAACATAAAATATTCGAAGGAATGCCATGTGAAACATCTTGACTTCATTTATTCCAGGATAAATATACTGACTTTTTAATCAAAATTCTATAATAACAAATTTTTTTTTTTTAAATTCTAAAATTTCCCAATGAAAATTACTATTAAAAAATAGTCACAGTTAATCTTCTGGATTAACTTTGCTCTTCATTAACAGCAAATAAGCTGACTATTTTGTTCTCTTGACTGAGTGCTGTCTTGTGGCTATGTACATTTAAAGCATGCATTTTGAGCTACACTAATGTGCAATTGCATGAATGCAAACACATGGAAATACTACCTCAGGAGCAGTTTCAACTATTAGTCCGAGTGAGAATTAAACACAGGGTATTTGGATGTGCAGTACTGCAAGCCTAATTAAACAGACAATTGCCAATAAAGCTTTAAAACTAGTGCTATTGCATCTACAAAACAATTGCATATAAAATTTGGCTTTCTCTTGCATCATGCTTCACAGATTTAGTTTTAAATAATAGCTCACTTTTTATGGCACTGCTTTCCTGTGAGAAAATTACTTCAGTTTTATTTGTTTCTCTGTATTTAGATTTATGATTTCTTTCTTTTCAGTTTTAATATGACACTAATTTTCTTCACAGTTAAGGTAAAAAAAGAAATACCAGGGGATAGTTTAGTAAATATCTTTAATGTGTGGGTTTTTTTCATTAGTAATATTCTCACAATCTTCCAAAATCAGTATATTTTAGATAGATTTTCACAACTGGTACATGGATTATTAAAAGAAAAAAATCCTAAGGAAAAAAATCTGTATTTTTGTGAGAATAGATGCTTTGTTTCTATCAGAATATATATGCAAAGCCACGGGAGCAAGGATAACTAGAAAATATTTCATATCAGATCATTTGGAAAAAAACAAATAGGTATTATCATTGGAGCAGTGTGGGCTCTTCTTGACAGCTTTTAATTCGAAAGCACTGAGTAAGCTGGAGAAAACAGTTTCAAAAAGTGGGGTTTTGTGCCAGTACTTAGAAAAACTAGCTTAATAAGAGGAATGCAACAACCTGTACCAAACTTTTAATTTTGCCATGTCCAATGCCTGATCACCACGTGTTAATATTCACAGAGCTGGTAGACTAGGCTTAGCTCTTCTGAATTGATCTCCAGTGGAAATTCTCCATTGTCCAAGATTGCCTTTTACCAATATCAGTGATTGCTTCAGGTTATACTATTTTAATATTTCAATGTAATTTGAACACAGGTACCTCAGGTCCTGCAGAGTAGCTCACCTAACCTGCATAAAGCCATGCAGGGGAAAACAATGGAGAGTTCTTCACCCCTCTTCACCCGATGGCTCTTACAGCATGGCTGCCAATGTCATACCATACAGGCGAGGATGAATCTCTGTTTAGCCTTTCCAGTTAGACCAGGAGTGTGTCTATTCCAGGTTGTGTAATCTGAAAAACAAAGATGTTTTTTGGTTCTGCTTCTTGAGTTCTTGTTTAAACATGAACAAATTAATCAGCTACCCGTTTAGGTAGGAAATGTTCCGTTCAAAATTGCCACTGACAAATGTGTTTCAAGAAACATGGTGGTAGTTTGGGTTGTTTTTCATTTCTTGCTATTTGTAGCAGAGGAAGACAGGGTGAATTAACTTGGGACAGAATAGATAGGAGAGATGAGATGGAGCTAATTTAGAAGCCCGGTAAAGCTGTTTCTCTCTTTTTTTTTATACCACTTATGACAGAAAAGCAAATGCATGCTCATAATAATTCTGCTGGCATCAATGGAGTTATTCTGTGAAATAATTTGACCTTCAAATTCTAGTTTTCCATTTCCTTACATCTTTTTAAAGTCACAGACACATGCTCTGAATAAATACAGTAATTGTTGTGTTTGGTGGTTTATATCCACTCCTCACATAGGTTGAATTAACTTATTAAGTGAGGAGGATTAATGTGAACCACCTCAAATCACCATTCCACCCACTCTCCTCAAAGCTGCATCATAATTACTATTGTTTAAGATAATGTAACTCTGCTGTATTTCTCATATATTGGCAAGACCTAAAATAAGATTTAATGAATGCACTTAAAAGGTTTTTATTGTCATGTGATTAATGTGATTTTTATTAAAAGTACAGGTTTTAAATATAGATACAGATTTTTCAGTTTATCTATGTATAAATATATTTTACTTTGATTTTTTTTTTTTTTTACCCACAAATTAAGGTGGAAAAGCTTCTGGAGATCATGTAAGATACTGCTGTCTTTTCTGACACTGCTATACATCTGTTCTTTACTTTAATCCTGTGATGCTACTGCTAACATCCCCAGAGGAAGATAGCTTGCCTTTCAACTGAACATCTGAGCAGCCAGTAGTATCCTGATTCAACTGCCTATGCACTAGCGTCTAGTGTTATTTGAGATTTCCCCATAGACCTCCCATGACCTTCAGCTGTTGCACCAGCAAGGTCTCTCCAGAGTCCTTGTCTTCTCCCCCACTTCCATGCCAATATGTCTGGTTAGCACTAGAGCACCCTGAGTGGCACTGGACATTAATGTTTAGGCTATCTGAAGAACTGTGAGTTACTAAAATAGGTTTGTGTACAGGTGAAGCATGCAGTTCAAGGTTTGAAGTTCCAGAAATTTTTGAGTAGCCACCACTGTTTGGTAACATCTTCCTATTTAACACAAAAGTTCTCTAATTATGCAGGAAACCTCTGCTTAGGTTTATTTAGACTACCATCTAAATACTGTGCTGTCTTCAACAAGGGAAAGTGCTGGATTCTGCACCTGGGATGGGGCAACCCAGGTTGTATGCACAGACTGGGGAATCAGAGGCTGGAAAGCAGCACCACAGAAAGGGAGCTGGGGGTCCTGGTCAGTGGCAAATCAAATATGAGTCAGCAGTGCCCTGGCAGCCAGGAGGGCCAACCCTGTCCTGGGGGGCATCAGGCAAAGCATCACCAGTCGAGCAAGGGCGGGGATTGTCCCACTCTGCTCTGCACTAGGGTGGCCTCATCTTGGATATTGCATGCAGTTTTGGGCACCACAACATAAGAAAGCTATTAGTGTACAAAGGAGGGCAAGGAAGATGGCGAACGGCCTCGAGGGGAAGCCGTATGAGGAGCAGCTGAGGACAGTTGATCTGTTCAGCCTGGAGAGGAGGCTGAGGGGAGATCTTGTTGCAATTACAACTTCCTTGTGAGGGGAAGAGGAGGGGCAGGCACTGATCTCTTCTGTGTGGTGACCAGTGACAGGACCTGAGGGAATGGTCTGAAGTTGTGCCAGGAGAGGTTTAGTGTGAACATTAGAAAAAGGTTCTTCACCCAGAGGGTGGTTGGGCCCTGGAACAGGCTCCCCAGGAAAGTGGTCAGAGCAGCAGGCCTGACAGAATTCAAGAAGCATTTGGACAATACTCTCAGGCACATGGTGTGACTCTTGGGGATGTTCCTGCAGAGGGACAGAAGTTGATCATGGTGGGTCCCTTCCAACTCAGCGCATTCTGTGATTCAGTGATTTATGATAATTGCAAATATTTGGCATTTCTCTTCCTCTGTAGCCCATCAAAGTGTTTCTCCACTTGATCTTTTTAAGGTGATTCTGTTTAGTATCATCAGAGAAATGTTGACATGTATTGATATGCTGAACCTAATTCTTTTGCCTACTTGTAGCTATTTAGTGCCATATCAGATATTCTGAGGTATCCTGCACTTGGCTGTCACCTTCCTCTAAGTTCTAAGACTTAGATCTTAGTCTTCCATACATTTGGCACTGCATTACCCACATTTTTGGTGATTCCCTGTATACAAGAAGTCCCAGGAAAATGTGCATTTCAAATCTACTTATCTTCTGGATTATAGTTTGTCCTATTGGCTGAGATCACATCATTCTCTCTTGACTTAATGATGTTTTGTACATAATTATAACTCTTAGGCAAGAAGCCAGATGCAGATTACCAACAAAAGCTGATAACCAGAAAAAAAATTAAATAGTACATAAAATCCTTATCTGACCTTTGCATTTTGCATTTCAAGAAATTTTTTTCTTGATTTATGCCTACTATGTGTTAGTGTTTACCGTACATGGTAAATAAGTGTTGTATTAGTTGCTCGTGTATAAACTGTTCTGGCATCTGAAATGATGAAAATCTACCCAAACTCCTTAGGATATGGCAGTCTGGCATTTCAGGGATTGGATAGTTATATTAAAGTTTATTATTGTGTTCCACTTACTTTTAATATTAATTTTTGACAGAAGTAAATCAATATCTGGACTGAAACGTATGAAAACAAAATTAGAACTTAATATTTCTTTAATAGCTTTGGATTATTGGGATTTTCCATTTATAAGTAAAGAGTTCTCAAGGTAAAATATTTTATTAATAGCTTAACTTTCAGAAAAAAATCAGCTTTTCTCAGTCTTTCAAAGTATTGAGGGATTACAAAAAGCACAACAGGAAAATAAGTACTTATATAAAATTTTGAGTAAAGGTCATGTCTTATTTATTCTCTCAGAAATAACAATAAATGCGTTATGTACTCTGTAGCAATAGATCTTTACATTTCTTTAATACCATGAGAGATATTTTTCACATATTCCTCCTTCTGTAAAAAGATTTTATGTCTGCTCTAAACATTAGAGTTGTATACTTTGAAATTCTGGATACAAATTATTTCTTGTCAGTTAGTGTTATAGTTTCAAAATCAGTTAGAATTCCTTCCAAAGCTTGGAGCCAACACCTAGTGCTGATAAGAGATTTAACAAAGGATGTAATGAATATGTATTGTGCTGATAACAACTCTAGCCAGAGCTTTTGTTCTGATCTCTCCTCAGGCTGGGAGGGGGAGGGAAGACAGGCTCTGCGCGGGAGAAGGGTTCAGGGTTGCTGTGCTTTCTGTGCAGGGTCAGCAGTTCACTGGCTCGGCGGAGGACAGAGGACAGACACAAACACCGGACCCAGCATTTCTTCAGGACCTGGATTGTGTCTGTTGCTCTCTGGTTTCGCCAATCACCTGTAGACACCCCAATCTGCTTTGAGGAAGAAAACACACTTGTTATCTACACTACAGAGGTTGGATTTCTGCTGCTTTTGTCACCTCTTCCACAGGACCTGACCCAGCACCTGCGCCTTCCGTTCCCGTGAGAGAGAGCCCAGCCGGCCGGGCGCGACATCGCCATCTGCTGTCCGTAAATATAACTGCAACCCCTGAGACAGCGCAGCCAGCAGTTGAAGTGCAACAGAGCCACCTGCTGTCCGTGGATATAATTGCATCTTTTCCCCTTTTTGGGCACAGCCAAAAGACATTTAACTGCTTGCTTTGTCGTTCGGTGGGTGGAGGGGTTTATTACAAACTGTTGTTGTTTGGTTCTTTCTGGATATATATATATACATATATATATATATCTGTGCATTGTGATTAAGAACTGTTATCCTTTCATATATATTTCTTTTTCTAATTAAAGTTCTGTTTCTAAATTTAAAGGAGAGGGATTATTTTTTTCTTGGCCTACATAGATATCTTAGTTCTCCCCTCGAACTAAGACAGAGGGCCAGTGTTAGGATCTGAACAGGGCTATCGATACAGCTTACTCAGTTTAGCATCCAATGCCATTTAATTCTGTTTTCTTTAGGTCAAGGCACAAAAGAAAGCAGTATTTCTCAGGACAAGAAAAATATGTTAGCTATATGCAGTATAATTCCATAATGCTTTGGCAGCAATTCATTGTTATCTGAGTTAAAAATAAATTATTTCCAAAGAGAGACAAAGCCAGATCACACACATGTACTTTCAGAAACAAAGGAGGAAAGGTTCCACCCATGACATTTCAATTCCCATCTGCACTAACATCTCTGCCAATTCTTGAAATCAGTGCTTTGATTTACGTGAGGGTCTCTGTCAAAGCCTGGCTGTTAGATACAAATCCGAATACAGTTTCAGACCTTCATTCCTAACTGATTTGTGGGATGTATTGGTCTATTGTATGGCTTGTGGTAACTATCAGTCCTTTTCACAAGAAATTTTCTATTAACTGGTGCCTGCTAAAAGCCAGTACTTCTGGAGTAAAATTACACAACAATATAATCCACCTACATGTTGAATAACACTTGCCTGGAAAAAAGCACTTTTGTAATGACTGAAATTTGAACTCTCTGAAGGCGAATTTCCTTATACCTCAATTCAGCCTCTCCACAATTGCAACAGCATTAAGGTACTTGTTTGTTAAATGAGTATTACACTGCTTTAACTGTAACAGAAAATAATAGTGTACATGAGCCATGGTAGCATATTAAAAAGGTTACTTGTTTACAGTCTACAAAGTCTGCTTTATCCCTGATATCACCCTCTAACCAACTATGATCATAAATGCTTCCATCTGAAGGCTTTTACACAGGATGTTCCAAAAACACCTATCAGATGAAATAATGCATAGAAATTAGTTTTGAAGTTATATACCAACTACCAGGAAAATCTGCAGCAGCCATGAGGAGGCAAAGGAACTGGCTCAGTCAAATGTGTTTCCCACCAGCTGCAGGAACCTCCATTTCACCTTCCTTGGCTTGAGTTTTCCCCATCAGTTAGTTCTATCTTAGCTTGTTTCTTACTGCCATCATGGCTTTTTCTTGTTCATATGTTCTCTTGTGCTTTCTCTGGTCCTCTCTGCCTTTCCTCAGCTCCTCCCTCAAATAAACAAAAGTAATTTTTCTTGTGACAGACCATGCATATCAGCCAGAAACACAGAAGCAAACTATCGAGTTTCACATGCCAATGCACACTTAAAGGCAGATTTAAAACAAACAAACAAAACAACAAACCTAAAAAAACCAAAAAACAATCTTATGGGAATTAGGTACATGAAAGAAAATCGGTATTTAGAAGGAACAACATTCTTTGTTGGGATTCTTCCTTCTTCAAAATGGCCAAAATTTTTTTTGTTTCATGGATGACAGTACAGGGAGCTAGGAATAGCAATGAATATATTAATGATGTTGTAAACAGAGCTTCATCTCTAGATATGGGAGAGTAATACAGTATCACACCCTGTGAATATTATCCTCAGTTTGTGCTGACTATAGAGCAGTGAAACCCACTATCTCCAGTATATTTAGATTGTTCTTCAGCAGCCCATGAGTTTTTGTCAACGGGGCTGGAATGACAACTTGCTGCTATTGCCCCTACTCATGCATATAGTCCAATTCCCCTATTCCAAAATCCTTCATGTTGTGACAAACACAGGTTTTGCAGGCCAATTTGCCAGGCAATATGAATAGCTAGAAGTCTGTCCAACTAGCTAGCCAGTTTTTAAGTGGGCAATTTCTATTTAACTTTTGGGATGGTTTCTGAATCACACATGTTGCTAGCACATTTAGGGTTAAGCTTCCTGTAAGGATCTGCCCTGTGCAAGGATTTGTGCCTTTGCTCTCAGGAATTCATTGGGAAAATCCTCCATGCAGTGGCTTCAGAAACAGACATGGCTGTGCATTTTCTATCTAGATTGCTCTGAATTTTGCTCTTTCCTAGATTTTAAAATGCAACCTCTTCAGAGTCATGAAATGGAAAAAAACTAACTTTTGGCCCAGGCAAAGTAGACAGCAACTTGGAACAGCAGACTTCCTGCTTTAATTGGGGTAAGACAGCAAAAATCAGTTGCTTCAGCAACCTATACAACTTGGAAGAGTTGGTTTTACCTCCCACTTGTGTAACACCTCAGCTTTTAAGGAAAGAGTTAGAGAGATGCAAGGCAGCAGCAGCCACAAACAGGAGCACCAGAAGTACCAAGTCCTTTCCTTCTTCTGTCTGTCCTATGCCACAACAGAAGCAGCATGCTTAGTTCCTTGCAAGTCCTCCCTAACAGGCAGGGCAGTTTCTGACTGTAGTGGGAGGGATGTGGGAAGAAGAGCTGAAAGAGGGAACAGAGACATAACTCTAATCATTACTTCAAAACAACTTCCCTATTACAAGAACTATTATCACTCCTTCCCAAACAAGAGAAAGTTATGATAATAAATCCCAATTTATTAATTACCAATAAGGCCCCACTCTTTCCTAATTACAAACAGTTGTTTGTTTACGGAGGTGCAGCATAATACTCTGCTAGACGTTTCCATGTCTTTCACACCTGTTTCAGGCCTTACACAACTGTGTCTCCAACTAAACTGTTCTAGCTTGATTTTTTTTTTTGTCATTACATCCCTTACATATAGGGCTATATTAGCATATTTTTTGTAACAGATTATATTTGTTTCACTCTTCCTGGGCTTCTCTTACACAGCAGTCTGGTACTGGTTTAGTTATCTTTTAAATGTGAATTTATTTGGTTAGTTGGGGGGTGGTTGTCTTATTACTCTTCTGTCTCAGACTGTTTGCATCTACCTGCTCACAGATTTGTTTTCTTCCTTGTTAATTATTCTTAATGCATCCAGTCTTAGCAGAGGTTCAGAAGTTCATCAGTAGAACACAGGTTCTTTGTATTTTTTGAAAGGCTCCTGGACGAGTTTAATACAATCATGCATCTGTGCTGCTTACCAGTCTGTACACCATACATACTAACAAACATGAACCTAAATGTCAACATACACTTATACCCAGCTGTAAGTTTTCATAAAAATCTTAGTGGCTTCCCCAAGCAGCCAGACTGATAGCTTTCTTTGCTTGATGATCTGCTCATAGTAATGGGCCCAGTGAGAAGGCAGATGGCAGTCAGGGGTAAAAGTTGCACAGCCATAGTCCTTAATGTTATCATTAGTGCACATTAGAATGGATAGAGGTAATAGTGAGGTAGGTGATTCTACCCCTGACACCCTTAGAAAAATCCATTTGTCCTGTGAAATAGGAGGTAAATACAAAGGGTCAATAAATATTATAGGGAAAAAAAATAAATTGAGAAAATTATGAGCATTATGAAAAAATATCATTCTAGTTTCAACATATTAATCTAGTTTCTTCCCCCAAGATATTAATATCAGGCTCTTCAGAACTAAGGAGTGTAAGTTTACTTAGCTCATTAGCTTCTCTGGGGTGGAATCACTCTGCTTTTAAAAGCTTCTAACTGGAGATGATCCATTTAAATGCATCCCTTTATATTTACTGAAATTAGCAAGGGAACTGGAGTTAAATCCTTTTTAGACAAATACCTCTCTAATAGAAACACACAGTTGCCTGATTGTTTATTTTCCTTGATACTTTCATCTTTTATCCTGAACAAATTAATTCTAAGGTACTAAACTTATCTATTTTCTTCCACATATTAGTATATTACAATTCAGTGGCCTCTTCTCCTCATTATCTTATATTAATATCACGTGCCGACGGGGAGGGAAGGACACGGTCCGCAGCCGAGTAGGGGTGAAGAAGGCTGGAACCCTTTATTATGGGCGCATGAGACTGAAATACGGTTGGTGGGAGAGGCTTGGAAACTGGGAGGAGTTAGGGCGGCATGCAACAGGTAAGGGGAAGGAGAGAGAAAACTGGGAGGAGTTAGGGCGGACCACGGCAGGTAAGGGGAAGGAAAGGAGGGGGGGAGACTGGGGGTGGCTAGCCTTATATGATGATGCTGCTATTGCATCACTGGCTAGCCAAGGGAGAAGTAGGGAACCGGGTAACCAGGTAACACAGCCAGGAGGGACAAACATACAAATACAAATGATATAACTATCTATCTAATACATATGATCACTATTTATGCTAAGAAAACCTTTTCAAAACATTAACTTCTGTAACTTGAGGTAGTTGTCGAATCTCTGGCATTAATCATTTGATTGTCAGATCCATCCATTCCTAGAAAAAGATGTGTCCTGGTTGTTTTGGCAGTCCTTCAGGCAGGGTTCCCCCATGCATTAATATGGTATCGAGGTTAGGGTCAGGCATCATAAACCTAGATTTCCTTTTAGTCATAGTTTCATTCTTTTTTACCACAGTTTTGCATTTACATTAGGACAGTAATAATGACAAGTTAATTATATTTGAAATTTCATATACAAAAATAATATGTACATATAAATTCTTAAGGCAGAAGCACTGACATGGTTATGCCTCTAACTTCCAAAGTAATTTTACTAATCTGAATTCTTGTTTTAGCTACTACCACAGGAAGAAAACTGGGCAAGAAAAATATATTAGATAGCACATATGCAGGTATGTGCTAGGTATTATAATAAAAATGTTAATTAAAAAATAATGCTTTAAATAGCAAAAGAGTAACAAAGAGAGAGTGGTGGACACCAAAGAGATTCACCTAAATTTTGTCTCATTTATCTTGCTCGCTGATGAACTAAAAGCAGTAAGAAACGGAATGTAAATTATATTTACATATTATAAGGTTTGATGTGGTAAAAGAACACTAAAGTTAGACAAGAAATTAGAAGGGTTAGAAATATGATCAGAAAATAAGAAAATTAAGTCACATCCTGAAAATATGCAGGCTACTCTAGGGGGAGAATAACCTGAAACAAAGATCCTTATCAGCAGAGGGATTCAGCCAAAATCCCTCAGGGTGACAGCAGATAGCAAATTATATGAGATCTTGCTAAGGAATGCAGCAACAAAAAATGCCAGTGTAAATTTAGGCTTTACATGTACAGGCACAATGCTGTGGGCTAGGGAGAAGACAGCTTTAATCTGCATAGTATAAAGGAGACCACACTAGAGATACAGTTTATGGTAACAAGCACCTCTGTGCCAAAAAATTTCAGCACACTGGAGGGAGTTCAGAGAAAGCAACAGAAATAAACATGTGGTTGTAGGGATTAATTTATGAGGAAATGCAAATGAAATAAATACCTTGAATTTGGTTAAATAGTTACTATGAAGGAATATGATTACATTCTTCAAACACTTCAGGACTGTTATCATCAAGGAAGGAGATAAATAGGATGCATAATATCTACCTCTACATCTACTTTCAAAATGTCCATAAGCTTAAAAAAACTTTTTGCATTGTCTTCCAGATGAACTCTTTCATCTACAAATCCCTCTCAAAAATGGATTTGCTAGTATGGAGGTCAAAGTGGAAAAGAGACTCGAAATCAGGGATAGAATGGACCTGAATCAGGATTTTTACATCTTAATGGTAGGCTGGATAACAGACTTCAAGAAGAAGTCGGTTAGTCAGAAGACTTGAAGAAATCTGTTGGAAGAACTCTCACATTTGAAAGATGGTGTTATAGTCTGCTTTCTCAGGCTCACTTGTAAACTTGAAATAGTACATTCACAAAAAGTCAAAATGAACTTTCTTGACATCTCCAAAATAATTCTCCTTTAAGCTCAACCTAAACCATTAACTGAATTAGTCCTGCATTTACAGATAGCTCTAATGTGGCAAATCTGATAATTTTTAGCGAAGACAACTATTAAAAAAAACCCAGGAAACAAAAATAGATCTCTACCATAGAACTCAGACTATAAATATTTTCCGTGCAGATTGCTTTATTCAACTGATAGCCACAACTTAACTGGTGCTCATAAAGTCTAAGGCAATTTTGAATTTGATAGACTTAAATAATAATGGAACTGTTCAGTCATGTGCACAGTTAATTGATTCATATGAAGTTAATGGGCATTATGAACTTGAATTCATCACTGGGGACTTCAATCTGAGCATGACTCAACTGAACACAATTGAGCCAAAATCTTCAAGCTTATTGGGAAAACAAGTACTTTGGCCTGCTTTCTCAAATTCAAGGACCTTGCAATGTACACCTCATTTCTGCACTTACTACACATTTCTAGACACAATTTAAGACAAAAAATTGCAGAATTTAAGATGTTAATGCATTTCTGCTAAGATGTTGTCAATACTTTCTGCAAAGTAGAAAGCCTACACATGATGAACATGTAGTTTCATGTTGGGTCTCCATGCTTTGAGATAATGGACCCACTTCATTTTCTACCTAAATCTGAATCTATCTGATGAGTTTTTAAGCTGTTGACTTTTATTTCAGGACAACTTATTTAAGTCAAACTATCAGACTCTCACTGAATTCAATACTAATTACTGTTAAAAGTAGTTAGACCATATTATAATATTGGCAAGAACATCAATATTCATCTATTTCTGTTGACAGAGGAAGTCAATCAACAGAGATTCACATTGAAAAATAAATTATTATAGCAGTACACTCTTTTGAAAGCACCAGGCTACATACTTGTGTTGCGAAAACATGAATATGAGCCTCATTCATGGAAATATCTCCAAAAAGCAGAAAATTTTCAAGGACTCTGCTATGCCAGACTTTTTTATAAGATTGTGGTAGTTCTGTTTTCACTTTTTTTGGCCAAGGAAATTGTGTCCTGTCTATGTATGCTGATACTTTTCATGATTCAGTTCAACACGTCTGTGAGATGGTGGCCCAAAATATTTTTGTGGTCTTCCACAACAATCTGAAAACCTTTCCCAAGTAATCAGCATAGAATGCCCTGGAGTCATTTTACTACCTGGCTTTACAGAGTGAAGATAGTATAAATTGATGGCTTTGTTCTAATGCAATTACCGACATTCCAGTTCTTGTCAGACTAGATCAGGCCCTTGAAATGTTTAAAGAGTTCTGAAAGAATTTAAGACACCTATATTTTTTGCCACAAAGATATCATATTTTGACATGAATAACTGTCTCTGTACTGCTTCTCCTTCTCAGTGAAAGAAACAATTAGATTAGTTAATACTTCCAAGGGTTTTTTCCATTGTCCAAACAGAACAAAGCTTCAAGAGTTCAAACACTTGTGTGTGTTTATATGCTTATACCCTGAGGATGCAATATACTGTAATCATTCTTTTTTCAACAGCCATTGATTCCTTCTGCCCTGGTCAATACCCATTTAATTCCACAGCCGATTATACAGATTTCTTGGTTCTTGCATTCTATTTGGTATAATCCATTAAATGTTATCCAGCCAACCATTTGTCTGAATGTCCTTGAGCTTCACAGTGAATCAAATGAGCGCTTCCTAAATGATACTGCATTTCCAATGAAAACAAAATACGTTCAGATTCTAATAAGCAAGAATCCCTTTCATAATTAAAATTTGAATTACTTTAAAGAAATGAGGGACAGCTAGCTAGAAATTTCCTTGCAAGATAGTTCTCCATTTAAAATAATAAAACCCCCCAACAGTCCATAATAGAAATGGATTTGATCTGTAAAATGAGCGTTTGGGTCTTCTTTCCCTTTTGCAAGAAGACTGGCTGCTCTGAGTCTACCAACACCTACTGAATTTATGCAGCTTATGCTCTCATATTAGAGTTTGACTCCCTCTGCCAGGTGTATGTTATTTAGAGGTCACAATCCACACATGTGAGGTGAAGACAGCATAACAGATAAAAAACTACTAAATTACACTGGCCGTGCTGTGTAGATCTAATCTTTGGCATACTGTGTGCCCTTTATTGTCAAGTCATTCTAGCAAAATTTCTGGGACAATTTGGATAAATAAATCTGTGCAAGTGTGCAGCTTTTGACAGAAAGAGGATTAGTCCTCAATTATTTTTGAGGGATACAGTTCATGCTAAGGTGTTATTGTCATACTTTCATTTTAAATGTCAGCTATTTCCATACTTTTCTGCTTCCTTATCCCTAGAACTAAAAAGTCTATGTATTTTCTGCTTAAGAGTTCTATGAGAAAATGTATAGTTAGGTCACATTAAACTTTTTCTTCTCTCTTTAAGAGAAAAAAGGAATCTCCTTTTGTTAATCCATACCCAGCTCCAGAGACACTATTATGAAAAGTCTGATGACATGTCTGAACTTCTTGATCAGAAGACACATAGAGTACTTCACAGCGACACTGCTTCTCTTGCATATCCCTAACTAGGATACCTTCTTCTGCATTTATCTTCCTTTTTCTGTGATAGTCTAACACTTCTTTCATGACTCCTTAGGTGACAATAAAAAAGAAGAGGCTTTTGTTGCTTGTTTTGTATTGATAGACAACAATGTAACTATAACAATAAAAGAAGCAAAAAGAAAACCCAGCTTTTGTTTATAGTCTGAGCTAAGTCACTACCACTTGACAATTCACAGAATATCAATAAAAATATTATAGGGATCTAGCAAGAGTATCTATACAGAATAGACATTTAATGTCTTTAGGGAGAATACTACAGTATGTTAGCACCCAACTCACAGCAGTACATGCTAGCACTATGTAGGACTGCTCTTCAGTGAAAGAACTGAGAAGTGCTGTCTTAATTCAATATGATGAAAGTCTCCCTAGTCCTTAAAATAGGAAAAAAAAAGGAAAAAAAAAAAGAAAAAAGCCATTGATAGTTGTTTCTTTTATTTTTATTTTTTTTTCCCATGGGAAAATCTGAAGGTATCTGAAAAGCTGACAAAGAAATTAGAAATTTTAAACATCATAAGCAGGTGCTAGGACATAGATTACTGATTGAGCTATGATGGAATGATTAATATTTTCCCCTACTCCTGTCACTGTGTATATTTTCCCTTATTTTTAGAAAGACTGAAATGTTTGCCTAGATTACAACACCCCTTAAATAAGTACTGACATTTAAAAAAAACTCACACTGACTAATAAACGCCCTACTTTTTGACTGAACCCCGATACGGTCACAATTTCAATGACAGTGTTATCAGAGAATACTGCTACACGAAAATCTCTGTAAGGATTAAGAACGAAACATCTGAAAGTTGGATTATCTTCCAGTAATGTGATGAAAACAGAAGCATTTTAGAGGCTGTGAAAATAATCAACTCTGGATGCTAAGTGAAAACCGTTTGCTGAACTTTTATTTGGAAAGATTCAGTGTCTGCAAAGAGTTGGCTCTGAAGGCTGAAAGGATAACCAGAAAGATTTAGTTCCTGATTCAGCTGGGCATTTAAGGACATGAATAGTCCCATTGAAATCAATGAGATTGCTCATGCATTTGAAGTTAACCACATACTTAAGTATCTTTGTGAAATGAATGTCTACACTTGCAGAATGGTTGTAGAAAACTGGTTTGCCAGATACTGGCTACAAACCAGCTTTGTAATGTTTGTTTGGAAAGTCTGTCAGAACTTTCCCATGAAAAGGTACATTTTCCCACCACACTGAACTGCCAGAATAGCTAGGGGCAAGTAGGTAAAACAGATAAAATAATCCTTTGCATTGTTCTTTAAGATTATGCTGGGGCATAGAGCAAGCTCTTTTCACTTTGCCTAGTGTGTCAAAAAAGCCAGTTGTTTTCCAGACTAGAATTTCTCTTATTTGTATCTTAATGAGTGAGCTTATTACTGGAGGAAAACCTCCTCCTGGAAAGCACTTCTAAAATGAAATTACAGTGCAGATTGATGTGCAAGATTTGCAAAATGTTATTCATATTTCTTTGTTTTCCAAAACAGCAAAAATATCCCAACGGAATTGTTCCAGAAGCTTGAATGGAAACCCCCTATCTCTCTGAAAAACAGTGTTGTCGGCTGAAAATAAATTGAAGCTAAAGGAGAAGATGGTAATATTATTCTTATATAAATTTAAGTAGTGCAATGAAAGGGAGAAACCAATATCCATCATTTACCATTATGAAAACTAGAAGCTCGAAAAAAAAAAAGCATCATTAATTTAAAAGAATTCTAAACAATTTAATAATGTAAATAGTAAAAACTGAAGATTATTAAACAATACACTTGTACACAGAACAAAAATCCACCTAATTTCCAAAATGATGCTAGCTGTCCAAGAAACGACTCTCACTTTGTAATCTATAAAACAGTAAAATACTTCTACATATCGAGCACCAAATACATAGAAAACATTAAGATATATACAGTATACAATATTTTATTCCTTACAAGCTGGAAGTCATAAGCCATATTAGATAATGAGATATCTACAGCAGAGAACAGTTTTTTGTCAATAGGTAAAGGTAGTCTTCAATATGGTTATGTGACTTCAGATACTCTGGGCTTTATTCCAAACCACACTTTGAACTTCCCTCGCTATCAAGGAAAAGTGACAAACCTTTGTACCTTATTGCTCCACATCAAAAACATAGGTAATTATTTCCCTCCCCCCCTTTTTTTTTATAATTTATTTTTAATTTCTTCATGGAAAAGGCTAGACTTTCTTACCTACTATGTTGATTTTTTGCCACAATAAAGTCCCACTTTGTACACAAGCTGCCAAAACATGCAGAATATAGACTGTCACTGAATTAAAGAATTATAAACCCTTTAAAGCTCGTCCTTCACCACTTTTTAGTTAATAAAGTTCTGTTTACTGTACTGCTTAACACAAATCAGCAGCTGGCAAAGCCTGCAGTGCATTTCTGAGTGGTGAAGGTGGGTTGAGTAGTGAACAGTTGCTTCTCTGCCAGGATTCCTTCCCTTAGTCTTAAAAGGTACAGGTTAAATTTTCTTCCAGGCTCTTTCCAAGGTGGAAAAGGAAAGCGGTTTGGGATGAGAGCAAACTGTAGCATTTTAAGGGGTTCATGAAATTGTCTCCTATGTGTTTAGAAATAGCCAGTAAAAAGGAACAATGCCTTGTGATCACCTTGTAAGTGCACATACCCATGAGATAGACAACAGTGGAATGGAGATACATTGGACAAATGAAATGCAATTGTTTTGCCAGTTCCTGTCTTTCATAACTGATCCTGCTTTGTGCCTTTGGTTCCTAGCCACCATCTGAAACCTACATGACAACAGTATCTTTTGACTTTGGCTGTGTACTTTCTCTCCTCCCTCTCCAGCTCCTAATCATTTGCACTAAACAGTTCTCTTCAACATCAGACATATGCTAAGTTTTGCATCAAATAACCTGGCACTGATGGAAATGTGTGTTCCTTTTCCAGGCCTGGCTGTGATAAAATCCAGAAAAACAAGCCGTGGGTTTTATCTGAGAACATGGCTTCTGTCCAATAACATGTCAAGTTTGTCAAAATTGTCTGACTGAAGCCTTTATTACCACACAGTGGCAAAATGACTTGCCTGAAGGGGAAACAGAGCATAAATAAATTGAATGAATTGTACATTGTTCATGACAGACTGTAATGGTACTGTCTTCTTTGTACTGTACATTCCAGATACCACCTCAGGTCCTACTGATTAATATTTATCAGTGATTGGTAGCACAAGTAAGTCATTCCTAGGATGCCTCACTGAAAGCACTTCTCAGACTAAATCATATGCCACCTAGTCTTAAAACATGACAATATATCATGTTTTCATTGCCAATGGTTCATCAGCCTGATGACATGGCAAAACTGGCAATTCAGGCCTTAAATATTCATGCCATAATGTCAAGATTAACATCCACTTAGAAATGTGAAATGTGAAGTAAACCAGACTAGTTGCTTTTATTGCCCTAATTGCTAATTGTCCTAACGGTAAAGGATCTGAAGGTATGGATATTGTCTTTTTATGTCCTATATAATTTTTTAACTTCTTGAGAAAAACAGTAGGAAATTTGTCTTTCTAAATGATTCTTACATCTTTATGAAACAACAACTTAAAAGTCCTGCTAGAATTTTGTTGGCCCAAAGGTAAGGGGAAAACACCCCTCTATAATTTCCTGTATCACAGATTTATTACGTATGAAAAAGAGAACTATAAAAATCAAAGATTTCACATTGTGCGGAAATATAAGGAAACCTTGGTACAGGATTGACTTCCTCAGTAAACTGCTTCAAGTTGATTTTCTTCTGTGGAAATTCAAATATATACTGTTTCATGCATGCTTATTTAAAGGTGTGACATTTAAATGTCAGCATTTAAACAGAAAATCCAACTCCAGGCATGGTTTTAATGACTAGCATTATTCAGCAAATGTCTTAGTGGTTCTAATAGCCAAGCACTTGAAAGTACAGATAGAAAAAGGGAAGCTGTTCGATTTCATAAACCAGAGATTGGTACAATTGCAAGTTTTTTACCTTGCCATCCAGTAAAGGGAAAAAAATCCCTAGTCAAACAAAACCCAACAAAAGAATTAGAAGAACCAAATCCCATCCCATAACTAAAACCCTAAATCCCACAGCCACCAAACCTTTATGCATAAGTAAGTCTCCACAAATACTATCAAATTCCCTGTTTGTAAGATTCGCCTCTAAAAGTCAATCAGACTGCAATTGCCTTCCAGGACCACTGCTAGCGCATACTTCACTATACTAGGGTCAGTGGCACATTCTGTTTATTCTAATCCTGACTCCATATTTACTCACTCCCTCATCTGTGTGTTCCAGTTCACCAAGTAACTACACTCCCCAGAGAGCCTATGTTGTCTCTAAAATAAAAAGGAAAAAAAATAATGTTCAGCAAATCCAAAGGAATATTCTGAATTTTAATTCGCTTCAGAGCAAAAAGTAGCATAATAATATTTTCAGAACATTTTGATGGTATCCTTCTCTCTTACTTATGCTTTGGCATAAAGGGTCATCAAAAATCACAGTCTTCCTCCAACAAACTGCAATTCACCTTTCAGTTTTCTTCAGTGGCCAGAGTAATTGAAGCTATGGTATGACAAATGGAATAGTAAGACTGAAATCCTTAGGCTTACATTATTTAAATTAAAAAAAAGTAATTATTTTCTGAAAGGTTTTCTCAACTCTACCTTTCCTGATGATAGTGTTCTGAAGGGCAATCTGTCCTGTGTGAAGATTAAAAAGTTGGTAGATTCCCATACAGTCCTGTGACTCATTCTGAAAATCTCTGTGCTGATACCAGCATGCTGAATACCAGAAAGTAACCCAGCAATGACTCTGGGTAGCTTCACGGACTGAAGCAAATATTTACATTAATTCAGACAGTGGGGAGGTGGGGTGGCATAATGAAAGCCATATTTGTCCTAAGAGTTATGTCACTGTTTTCAAACACAGCTTCTCTGTGCAAAAAAGCTAAGAGCATTTTAATTACCCTTCTCCTCCCCGCTCATCAAAATATTTTTAGCATTACTTGACTGCAAACTGTGTGATAGCCAGTTGTCAGGAACAAAGGGCACTGTATTCCTGAAAGAAAGAGATGGTCTTCTGAGCAATCAAAATTTCCAGAGATGCACAAAAGGTGAATGGGTTGTCCCTAATTTGATCACTTGTGATAACAACTGGGCAGTTAGTAACTTTTCTGAAATAATTGCATTGTTAAAATATGTAAATGTTGGGATAGTCCTCTCATGTTCACAAGAAAAGACTGCCTTTTTGAAAAAAAGTGTCTCTTAATAAAAGAATAAGGGAAAAATAAATATGAATGACTGTTGAAAAGCTTTTTATATTCTTATACTACTTTAATAGAACTGTAGCATTTTTTTTGTCCCCTGGAAATCAGTCTTAGAGCTAAAACAAGACTACCAAATGCTAGGTTCATAATCTTTTTTATCCTTGGTTTAACAAATGCTTTTACGTGAAGTGCAGCTAACTGAAAATGCAGAGAAAACATTCAGATTTGCTTTCTAAGTATAAAACATTTAGGCTGCCTGCTGCAGCAGGCCAGATCTGCCCTTAAGATATTGAGATCCCCTATCCTTTGATGCACAGGGGACTGGGTTTATTGATCACTACTTTGTTATTGTCTCTCTTCCTTTACTAGACAAATGCCTTTGGTTTGCTTTTTTTGGTGATTTGTTTTTCTCCTAAAAAGGAAGCACGATCACTTTATTAAAAATACAACTTTATGCTGATTAATTCTGATTTTCCAGTTAAGCCATAAGCTATTGCTTAGATATTCATCCAATAAGATGATGGGAACACTTTTGACAATAAAACTTGAACAAAGAATTAGCCAAGTAATTTTCTGCAAATAATCTCACATATAGCCTTTACTGTTCTCTTTCCATAGGGCTGCTTTTTAGAAATTGCCTTGGAATACAAATAAAATAGTATTTAAAAGTCAAAAAAGTTTTTCTTTCTTCAAAATGAAATAGTAGCAATAGCCATATTGTCAACAATATTTTACAAATAAAATTTCTGAAATTTAAAACCTCTTTTTAAAGCGTTATTTCAGAGCATTCTTTTAATGTTCTTAAAACTTTAAATAGTTCTGACAAAACTTCACATATTGCCATCTGAAAAAAGTAGATTACTTTTTATTTTTTTAGTTATATAATACACACTGAAGATAAACACTGTCTTCAACAACATTGGAAAATAACACACTATACTTACAAGGCAGACCTAATACAAAAATATTAACTTAATTATTGTGTAATTTGTCATGAGTTCATAATTCATAGCCCAAAATTTACTGTGTTCTAACAATAACATTTTCCTTCAAAAAAATCAAAGCAGTATCCTTTCTAAACTAAAAAGGTTTCAGTGGTCTCACAGGTTTCTGTAAGACGAACAATGAAGTTATCATGTGAAAGGTTTTAAAGTATGATAAAACTGTAGCTGTCAGCCATAAACTTTTGGACCCAGCAACGCTAGTAAGTTTGCACTGAGGATAGGTGTTCCCAGATAAAAGCATAATTTCAGACCTTTTGGCTCAATTTGCTGTTTTCTCTCCACATGAATGTCAGATAGAAATGGGTGGAAAAAAATAAAAAATTGCTCAGGAATACCAACATGGTTCTTATAGCCAATTTAAAAAAAAAAACAAAAAAACAAAAACAAAAACAAAGCAACAAACTACCAACAATACACGACCCAACCCAAAATTCTGTTACTGGTATTTATTATCAGAAGTTTGTATCATGTGGTTTCCTATCAGTAACTAAAAGATGCATCTCTTCAAACCTTCTCTTTTTGAGACTGAGCCAAGGAAACTAAGCAAGATTATAGAGAAATGTCGGTCCTGAAGACCAGACGTGTTTGCTAGAAGAGCATGCTTTGAAAAAGATTTGATGAAGACTATTTACTCTGGAGTTTTATATCATAGAACTGAAAAAATAAACGGTTTTATTTTCACTCTAGACATAGTTGGGAAATTTAATCTCTGGCCAAAGGGAAGGTCAAGTGCAGGCAGCATTAATCTCTTTTTAAGATATGTAAGGGAAAAATTTCTGTTTGTTTCAGGGCACAATGTTCTTTTATCGTTTCTACAGTCAATTCCTAGGTATTCTGAGAAAGACAAACTTGCTGTAAGAGCATATTTAAAGCAAAACAAAGCCTCCTTTGCTGTAAGGTGATTTATGCTTTCTACTGATCTCACATTTACTGGGTATGTGTTAATTCTTTATATCAAAGACACATATTTTAGACTTAGTTCAGAAGTGTTGGCAAGACGAAAAAAACTAGCAAAGGCTTTTTTGACAGCTTAGAAACTGCTTAAGATCACTAAACAAAACCCACTCAGTTTCTCAGTCAATTATACAGGGTTATATGAGATGCAGCTACATGGTGTAACCAGACATTACTTCAGACTGCACTTCACCCACCTTGACTAACCACTTCTCTTTTTCAAAGGGAAATGCAAAGAATGATTCTTGAAACTTCAAACAATGATTCTACCACACTTTCAGCATTTTACCAGTCACTTCGAAAGTCAGATCTAATTTTAAGAAGACACACGAGATTTCTCTCTTTTTTAATCATCTTGTTCCTATTCATAGGATAATGGTACATCACCTTCCAAAGGCAGAGATCTTATTCTGTCTTTGGTCTCCTAGTAAAATGTTTGGGGCCTACTGATGGAAGAGGCCAGAGCTCCTGCTTGGTTCTTCACACTTTCAGAGCATTGGTGGAGACATACCCATACAACCTTGAGATCTAGCAGCTGGCAGAGAGATCTCAAAGAATTTTAATTGGTCTTTTGAAAGTCCCTCAAAACTTAATAACAAGACTGTATTGGCAAAACCTTTAAAGCACCACAATTTTCAGATGTGAAAATGTTAGCTTCCCCCCTCCTCCCCCACTTCTGCAGTTTGTTTGTGAACCAGAGCACATCCATTTAGCTGGTTTCTATTATTAGCAAGAAACAGTAATTTTAAAATGGAAAGCGTACTTACCTTATTTTTGACTGTCCTTTATTGTCTCTGAATGACACAGGTTACATAGTGGAATGTCTTTCAAAAACAAAACTTCAGTGGTATGGAAGTAAGAATGGACTGGGTGCTGCTCATCACTTGTGATTTTACCAAGTGTCTTGAAATTGTGTGTCATGCCTAAAAGAAGCTAAGGGTCAGAAGAGTCAAAGTGATATAAAATGACAGAGAATAAATAAACTATATTTCCTATTTTTACACTTTTTAATATAAATTCTGTTGTTTCTATCCATTTGAAACAAATACAGCTTTGTAAAGTGCTTTCAGATACTTTGCTCTATACTATTGAATCCTTGAGTCCTGTAAATCAGATAAAAACTTACACGGAAGCCGATGCTAGAAGATTCATTTTTACTGCACAACAATTTTGCAAGACTGATGTCAACCAGGTAGAGGAGGCCAAAAGAAACACAAAAACTGTTTAAAAATAAAGTTGAAGATCCAACGTGAATACTTTTTCAAGGAGCATTGAAGATTTTCCATTGTTTAAATAGTCAAGTGGTAGTTCAGCTGTAAACTGATTAATTTTAGGAGGTGATCAAATTTCATGATCTGTTTTATTGACTATGAAATCCTCTTAATGAAACTAAGGAAACATAATCAAACCTAGAACTTTGAAGCTTTAATGCTTCAAAAATAAAACCCAAGGTGTTCATGTTCTTGGATATCAGACACACAACACCTGGAAATTCTTATTTCCTTTTAGCAGTCTGCTGACACTTCTGTTTTTGGCATTTGTATTCTTACTCCACTTTCAGTCGAGAATTAGAGCAATAAAAGCTTCTCATAACACACAGCTTTTACTTCACCAATTTTAGCAGTAGGCTTTTTTATTTTTTTTCCCCACATTTAAATGGACATTTTATTTTTTCCCCCACATTTAAATGGACTTTTAAATCATAATGTGATAAATCTATCACCAATGTAATTACTCTTTATCCAGTATTATAGCTGTGAATGGGTGGGTGACAGCTATAAATTGCATTTTCCTTGAAGTAATTTCAGTGTAACTTGAGGGGATATTTAAGAAGATATGTTAAGAATATTCTTTAATTTTCTACATAATTGAAAAATTTTATGTGCATTTTGGCCTACTGCCCGAAATTTCAGTCGGAGAAGAAAAGACTAATATATTGCACATTCATTAGATTCAGAGGGTGTATACATCCTGATATTTGAATTCCATGCCAAGCAATAAAAGTAGAAAAATTTTCAAGAGAATCACAGTTTTATATCAGAGATTTAGTTCTGCTCCCTGGATTAAAATAAAGTAGTAAAATGTATTTTGAATTCAGGGTTGCTGTTCTATTTACTGGTACACAGACAAATAATTTTTCCCAAGATTTTTAAATCGAACTTTTTTTTTTTTTTTTAAAAGCTATGTCAGGCAGTCATAAGTTTGGGAAGGAATTTTAAAAAACCAAAATATGTTAAATCAGCACAGCATTACTATTTGAGGGCTTGCCTCCGATTTTCTTCAAGGTATCTGTAATATCCAGGTTGATCTCAGAAGCAGAACTGAGAAGGCTCATTCTTGGAAACCACATATTTCTCCAGTATCACTCTACCTGGAGAAATCATGATGTCCAAAATAAAATAGACATATCTTGTTTTTTTCAATTCTGAGGGACATAAACATCTTCTGTACTAAGAAGCAATGGAGCTACCCACAAAGCACAAATTACCACTTTCAATTTCTTAATTTTTTAACCTGTTTGTCACATTTGATGCTGCTCAAGACTGGACACGACAGATCCATAGAAACATGGCCTGGAAGACCAGAACTGCTGGACTATTTATCTCAGAATGAACTAACACAACATACATCAACTGCTGCATGTACTAGCTTTATTCCTTCAGAATGTGTGTAACAGTTTTTAAATGGGAGACTGCCTTATACTTAGCAAACATTACTTTCTTCAGTGAGGGAATTTCATGCTTTACTGGCAGTAGGAATACTGTTGGACATGGCAAAACAGAACACTTTTAGATGCTGTGTAAGTATCAACACCTCTTTCACTATCTGTATGCTGGAAATACCCATTCATAGTATCTGTTACAGTGCCTAGTTAATTCCATTTCTTTTATTCCAAGTTTTTCTTACTACAAAAGGATAAAATCTTAGGGCGTTTCTTATGATTCTGAAGCAGTTACAAAAATCTACGCCCTAGTCTTCTTCACAAAAGATATGGGGAGTCTCAAAGCCTCAGACTTTCCACACAACAGTTACTGTTTTAGTTCTCAGCTGTTTTCAGTATAACTCACTAGCTGCAGCTCTCAACTGCACCAGTAGGTACGAAAAGGTTAAAGTCACCCCTTACTTGTAAAAGAAAAAACAAAATGATAGCAGGGCAACCCTACTGAATTTAAAAAACAAATTTAAAATAAAAATTTAACATCAAAATTCGACAAGAGACACTAGAATATTGCAAAAAGAAAGAAATCTGACACAGAAAAGTTTAGGATACTTTATATTACAAGTGAAGACAGCTTAAGAGAATCAAGTATCATTGCTTACAAAAGGAAAATTATATTGTAGATTTAAGGCTCAGTAAGAACAGTGTCTTTGGAAAGGTTAAAGCTGGTAATCAATAAAATTTATGACAACATATTTCTTAGAAGATATTTTATTGATAACAAATACAAAATTGTTGCTCTCATTCCCTGATGTCTCATTTTAAAGATAAAGCTTTTTATTCACCCCTTTTAAAGACCTGTAAATACAGCATTGTAAAAAATTAAACAACAAAAAAGTAAAAAGAAAAATTGCAACAATAAATTAAGAAAAAAAACCAAAAAACAAAAACGTGAGGTGGAGAAAAGCCCAACCCATCAAGGAGAAAATGTATTAGAAGCAGCAGAAAAGTTATGCACTAGAATCAGTATCATATTATGATAGCAGCAAAGAAAAAGGATAAGTACAAGTGCATTTGTGCCCCACTGGAACTTGCTCTTATTAACCAAAACAGTAGTATTCATCAGAATCAATTTTGTGATGCTTATGCAGAGGCTGTGGGTCATCCATAACAGAAGAATCACTGAACTTGTCTGTATCTGAAGGGGTTTGGTGACCAGGGACATCATCCACTAAGGTGTCCAAATAACTCCCCACTGATATTCCATCCAGTCCATCACTACAGTCTTGTAAACTGTTACAGCTGCCATGGAGGGATGTCTCCTGACTTTCCAGCAAGCTGCACAGGCTGCCACTCAAACTGCTGCCTCTGCTGGCAATGACCTTCTCTTCAATCATCCACTTGATTGATTCAATGCTTTCATTGATGATGAGGAGCTGGCGCATAAGTTTCACATCAGTGGCTCGAAGATTAACCTATAAGCAAAAGTGATTTAAAAAAATTACTTTTTTTTTTTTTCTGTTAAGTGGGAACCTAATCAAGCTGTTTAAGAAGTTAAAGGGGAATGCTAGTTTGTTCACACATTGGTATAATGCTATTTATGATGAGAAATACAGCTGCTATGACAACTCTTGGGGATAGCTCTTCACTAATGAGAGAAGCGAGACACCATGACATTTCTACTTACAATTACTATAAGATACTTAGTGCTACAGGTGGCTAAGCATTCATCCCAAATTATCCTTACTATGGCAACCTTACTTGGGCAACCTAAAATTTTCAAATGTGCATCATTTGGAAAAAGGATTGTGGACGTTTAGCATTTACTCACACTATACCTGGTGTTACCATTGCTGTATAAATGTCTGAGTGCTGAAATATTGAACTTAATGAAACTGTAAATTTCAATTATTTAAACCCACATTAGATAAAGGTGATGAGTTCACAGTCAACCATTTATAGATACAGAGCAACAATTTGCAATAAATAACTAGATAAAAAATGGACATTAAGTACCAACTCCTACTTTCCCCACTTAGTTGTGCATACACGCAGAAGTGTTAATGGTAAAGCACAATATTACAGTATTACAATATTTCACAGACATACTTGAGTTAACCAACTTTATGTTTTCCTCAACAGGCTAACTATGTAAACCACTTTATAAGCCACTTCAGAAGACAAATAAAGGTGAGGCTTAAGGGTTATAATCATTGCTACTTTCCCTTCATCTGAAACACCAGAAGTATTGGTAAAAAAAATCTGTTACACCTTCATACTGAAAATTTGAACGACTTCACTCAATTGAGAAATAAAGAAAAACACAAGTAAGATTTGTTATGTCAGACAACAGACACTTTATTCTATTCTCTATGTCCACAACTGTTATACAGAAAAATAGCAACCTGTATTGTTCATACACAATGGACTGGAACAGAGTCGACACTCTCAGGAAGCAGAGACTGTATCTTGTTTTGCTGAGGGTACAATCTGAAGATGATTCTTTCCATACTCAAATGCTATCTCAGTATGTTAAATTACATTGACCCCATACAATTGTTCAAGAAGTTACTTTAATGTATTTCTATTTTGTAAGATATTGCAGAAGACTGAACTGGCTCTAGCTGGGATGCTCTCGATCAGCGTGGTGCTGTGCTCTATATATGTAACGAAACCAGCGTTGGTAGCAAAGCAGTGTTTCAGCTGTCGCTGAGCAGAGATTGCACAATATCAAGGCCTGCTCTGTTTTTCACTCCATACCCTCAGCGAGTAAGCTGGGACTGAGAAGGATGTTTGGAGGGACAGAGATGGGAAAATTGACCAGAATGCACCAAAGGCACATTCCTTGCCATATTGCTGTGCTCAGCAATAAAACTTGTGAGTTTGGTCTCTCCATTACAGCTCTTGCTTGGGGACTTGCTGAGCATCAGTCTATTGTTGGTTCATCATGTGGGGTTTTTTTTGGTGTTGTTGTTTTGGTTGGTTAGTTGGTTTGTTTTTTGTTTGATTGCCTGTTTGTTTTTAATTGTTTCCTTCAGTTTTTACACTGTCTTCATTACAACCTATGAGCTTTTCTTACATTTGTTAATTCTCTTCCCCCAGTCCCACTGGAAGAGGAGAGGGAAGTGAGTTAGCAGCCAGTGGGTACCTAGTTACTGGTCAGGGTCAATCCAATGCAGAAATATTTCAAGCTTTACCAGTAACAGACTGCCTATGTAACTGTCATATGTACTCCCAGTTTCATTCCCCAGCACCTTTCTCAATCATTCTCAATCCAACATCCCAGAATTTAACACTGCTAACCTGGTACTTTGCAAAATAGCTTTACCATTCACAATTTTAACACTACGGCCCATCTATCATTGTTTCAGATGTGAAGTTATGAAAACAGATTGACCATTTCGTAGTTGTTCTGCTCAAGCCAGTTTCTCTACTTCTACTAATATATCACTAGAAACCATTTGCTCAGCAAGTAGGCTGTCATGAAAGCAGTAAATTACCCAACTTCTCAATTGCAACTACAGACTTCAGCAACTTGCTGAATATAAGCAAGCTTGGAGACAAGTTTGCCAAACGGCTGATTAAGGAACTGTTTAACAGAACTAGCACCAATATGACCCTAATGAAACAGTCCCTTTGAGATAAAGTAGACATCTCATGTATTTCAGATTCAGTTCACAGGAAATAATTCTTGGCTCTAAATACACCCACAGCTTTATCATTTTTGTGAAACAGCCTTACTGGAAGCCATTATTTGCAATCCTGAGTACTAGAGACCTCCTCTTCCTAGATATCATGTTGTCCCAAATCTCTCATATCAAGAGCATGCTCTTTCTAAAACAAACATTAAAAGGTAGTACTACAAGTACTTTCTTTAATATGGTTTACTTCATCATCTGCTTGATGACACAAAAATGTTGAAATGACATTTCTTGCCTCTTATCAGCTTTAGCCCAGACACAATCACATTAGGTTTTACTCATTTATGTAGCTGCAACCCAACTAACTGTTGGAATAAACAAGTCAGTCCAAGACAGTTTAGCTTAAAGGACTAAACACAACAAAAGCTCATCATATTTGACAGCTCCATTTATTATGCACAGTAACAGGTGCATTTCAGGAATAATCTAAACAGAGTATATCAGAGCTAATACAGGCATTTCAGAGCAGTTTCTACAGCTACTCTTTGAGTTAAAGGTAGAGCACAGCACTACCACAGGGAAGGTGTGTCATAGTACGGATCAGTCCTCAGCAAAAACTTGTGGTCTACAAGAGGAAACAAGCTGTGATAAGAGAGCAAAAAATAAATTCTTGTTACAGGCTTTTACATATTTTTGCTCAATTTTTATAATTACAATAGTGCAAGTCCGCTGGAAGGCTCATAAATATTTAACATCAACAGTTAGTCACAGCAAGAGGAAATAATGAATTTATAGTGACAGTATCTTTCAAATAACACAGTCTGGTAGCAGATTAGCATTCAGACAGAACGAGCTCTTCAGTCTGGAAGGGATAACTAGTCTAAACATCTGTCTCTGCCTCCCTCCCTCTCATACTGGTTATTTAACAAGATATTTCTTCCTTACACAACTAGTCTTGCTTTTGGTCTTCTATAATAAATACAACACTGTCTTAATATATTCAAGAGAATTTATATACACAAACATATGGGCATATATGTACAGATATATACAAATATTAATTCTATTTTTATATATACGGTGTTTTTTAACAAGGACTTGACTTACTGCTTTTATAATAAAACTAGTAATGACCAGGTCTGCTAACAAAGACAATAATCACTTCCTGGCAGTCACCCAAAGTAGTGCATTAGCTGTCCCTAGACTGGTCACAGCTTTTGGATCAAAGTTTTACCTGCACTCAAAATACGGGCAAAATGGACTTGTGTTTTACTGCTGCATGTTCTGCCAACATAGCTTCCAGTCAGGTCCAAACACAGTGGGTCCCCTTCCCTTCCAAAAATGACAAAGCTAAAAACTCTGTTACATGTATGTATGCTTCTAATATGTGAAAACTGGTTAAAATTCTAGTTTCTTCCTGCAGATTACTTTTTATTTTTTTTTAATTTCTGGGCTCACATGCTGCTGTTTCTTCTAACTACAGGAAGTCTGCAGGGATATTAATGACAATGATAAAATGTGGTATGAAGATCCTCCTGATTTTATTTAAATTATTTTAGTATAATTTTTAGCTCAAGATTTTTATGATGTGCGCTGTAAAGAGTGCACTAGTAAAAGAAATGAGACTAGATAATAAGGTATTTCCTTCAAGACCAATCTTTTAGCCAGATCACAGTGAAGCAAGTTCATATAAGTTAACAGACTCAGGGAGGTATTTAAGTCACTCGTATGAGAAGCTGTGCTCTGCAGAGGATCTCAAGCAGGACTCAAACAGGGATCTAGGGTTGGCTACTATGGAATCAGTGTTCTAAAGCAGTGTGAATTTGTGTGTATATTCCATGATACAAGGAAGTTGGATGGAAAAAGTAGTAAAGCACAATATTCCATGAAAAGTCACTCAGAGGTTCAGCATGTGAGAAGTTTCACAGAAGATAATGACTATATGAAGAGTGTTAGATGAAACAGGCACTGGAGCCAATTCTGTCTGTTGTTAAATTGCCACACCCATCTCTATCTTTTACAAATATAATTTCTAACCAGTAGAGCCTTTCCATGCCAAAAGGTTTGTGAGACCACTACAGCTCAAGAGTTTTAATGCTACTGTTGTTTCCTTTCTCTAGAATGTGTCTGTCACACCTTTCCACTTCCCTATTCAATTTCCTGTATCCTTCAGCATGAACAACTTGCCAGCTATGCCCACCTTCCCTTTCTTTTTAAAAAGAAGATTATCTCAGTTTTCCATGGAATAAGGAATACTATGAATTGAGATGTAATTTAAAAAAACCCCAGCAACTAAAAATCAATGTCCAAGTAATACTTTGTTTTGCATTCTGAAATGTCTTTTTCTTCAAAAAAGATAACCTTATTGCACTTTCCCCACGTGTTACTTTTGCTATTACAAAAACCAACTTTTCAAGTAACTAAGGAAATTAATTCACAAAGAGAAAGATCAGAAAAATGAAGTTAAACAGTAATTGGCAATACTGAATTATTGAAGTCTTATCAAGATACAAATACAGTAAACAGATATATAAGGACAAAAAACTCATCAATAAAACATCATTGACCAATTTTTTGAGAGAATATACTGAGCAAGCTAAAAAGACCATAAGCAATCTATTCAAAGTCAAAAATTCACAATATGTGAATGCAAGCGTTTTTTAATTGGAGTCACAAGTTAACATGTTTACAGCAGGGATAAGTGGGGTGACACAAACAGAGACTTTGTTTATTAGGCATGCCACTTGAAGGTCAGCAAGCTCAAAATGATACACAACAGCTTTTCAACAGCACTGAGTAAAAGAGATGCTCTTTTTACCAGTTAACATGTATAAAATAAAACCACAAATGGCAGAAAATGCCCGGTCCTTTAACACACAGGATGATGAATAGGCTGTGCAGGAGCTATATCCTACTTTAATTAATACATATGCATATGCATGTCTTTAAAGCTCTTGCCTGCTTTAAAATTGTTCCACTGATTCAAGATGTTTGCATTGGTTCTTCGTATAATGAGGCTGCTTTAGGCAATGGTATTTCAAGATCAAGATGAAAAAAATCAGAATGCCTAGGCTGACTTTTGAACTGGAACACAGTCTTCAGCATCTCCTGTTAAAAAAGAGAGCTTTTTTTCCACACAATATAAGAGCAAAAGTTTACTATCTTTAACTAGATCATCTCTGCATATGTGGAACACTAACTGCTTGTAAGAATGCTCCACATCCACTCAATAGCAAAGACAACTAGCTTTGATTAATTCAGGCAGTACAATATTTCAAGATAACCCAACCAACCTCTGACAGTGTATGTGAGCTCAAACAATAGAGATGTTGACCAAACCTGGCAGAGATGAGACTGTCAGTAAGTCAAGGCAGATGTTCATCCTTATGCCAGACATCTGATGGTGATTTACCTCACGCAGCCTTAGGTAAATTAAATTTCAGTTAACAGTGATATATGGAGACCAACAGTTTTTTGTGTACTTGGGTTTCTTTTATCATGGAGTTGCAATGTATTGCTGTAGTATTTTCACATTTATTTCCTTCTGTTTTTTTAGACTTGTAACCTTCAGACAATGTGGGAGAACATGCGAAAGCTACGTGTATATACAAAAGCTAAATTTATCTGATCCATTGTTGATTTATAGTTGCAGTTTGCTGATCGACTTTGTGTCTGCAAAGTGAGCAGGTTACACTGACCTTTCTCAGCTGTACTTCCATAATGAGTCACAATACAAATATTGTGGCAGGCTACAGCAGCAGTCTTAATGACTTAATATTTTACTTATTTTGTAGAAGTGATTGTTTATATTCTTGTTTCTCTTGAAAATTGTTAAAACCTCCATAGTAGATTTTTAGGCAGCATTCACTACAATCACTGAAGTCACAGCTCTTCAGAAAGTGAGAAGTCATTCAGTTTTCAGTTTCTGTCTGCACCCTTTGCTACTTTAAACAGAAGCTCTCGCCTAGTCTTGTCCTGTTTAAAGCTCCTGCAGTTCCAGTACAGTCCTTCAGCAAATGCTTATGATAAGTATTTATAACATAGCTTTGTGCACAGTGATTTTTAACAAGGATGGAGAAAGACAGACCACGTGATTGTACATCAGCCAAAAAAGGATTCACCTTCTGTAAGCAGAGCTTACCAAGTGATTAGCTAAAGCAAGGAAGTGAGTAGTCAGGTCTGAGCCACCACCAGAATAATCAGGAGGCAGAGCAACTTCATGAGACAGCAAGTTAGCTCAGCAAGCAATGAGAGTAAATAGCTTAATTAACAAGGACATTTCTTGCAAATAAAAGATCAAAATACTATGCTAGTATGGTTACCACCTGATACAGGAAATTACAGTATTGGTGATCTACATTTCTCTTACAGTACAGGATTTTAATATTTTAATTTTATGCATAGAAATTGAGTACCTTCAGACTTGACAGGAAAATAAATACCAAAAAGTTAGGCAACTGTTTAAGCACATTATCTTGAAAAAAAGGTGGATCACAAGGCCTTTTTCTACCTCCTTGAAATATGCATGGTCCTTTTCTGTGGAGTGTGTATGGGCAGCCTGCCATTTTCATTAATACTTTTGATAGTAAAATATCAATTATTTTGATGAATAATCATACTCTCAGTAGAGTACAATTTTTATTTTTTCTTAAACATTATACAGTTTGAGGTATCTTGTATCATTCCCTGTAATAAAAAATCTCAGAGGATAAAGTATTTTTGTTTGTTTGTTTTAGTTTTTTGACCATATTTCTATTTTACTGAGAAAAAGAAGAAACAATTAAAATATGTCCTAAGCAGATATGACAACGATTATCAGACAGAAACATATTATACATCTGAGAGCAAGCAGGGAAAACAATAAAGGTTAATTATTTAAGTTCCCATTTTATCACCTCCTGTCCAAATACAATAAATGTTAAATAATTTCTTTAAATATAGAAGTACTACAGAATTCAGATAGAGAAACATCCAGCCTCAAAGGAATGAATGAATATAAAAGTGAGATCCTGATTCTTTTAAAGCTCAGTTGAATGAACATGAAAGGGAACAGTGAGGAAATGTAGGGGTTTGAGAAGAGCAAAAACTTCTAATGCTACTGAAAGGTTTTACTGAACATTTCCAAATATCTCAAACTACTGTCATAAAAGCATCATCTGACCTTAGAAATGTAACTATGACAAAGGTGAAAATGTTCAGAACAATCCATAATATGGATCCACATATGTTGAGAGACAAGATAATACCACTGCAAACATTTAAGTCAATATTAAGCGGCAACATTTGGCTGTGGGTGTCAGAAAGTGTTACAGCAGATGGACGATCAGAGCATCATTATTAAGTGTTTGGGACACCAGCCACAACACAGGGCTGTATGTATCTTCCCACTAACATGAGTCACCACTGAGGTTCAATAGCATATCCAGTTTTTTTTATTTCATTGGATTTCACTCTCTGCCTTACTTGTGTTTGTCTTGACCACAACACGCTCTTAAAAACACAATGCAAAAAACAGATAAAATACCTATTTTTTTGGTTAATAACCACTTCAGGTGTGTTCATCCCTTTAAAATTAATTACTTTTAATACTGGGACTGTGCAAGTATGGTCAAAAGCAGGAAACTAAAATAAAAGGGAAAGAAGATAATGGGTTTTGCTTACAGGTATATCCAAAGTTTGAAAATACTAGTTTTACATAGATAACATCAAAGTCTGAAAACATTCTAAAAAGTAAAACAAAGAAACAAACCCAAAACCAAACCACCCAACTTACTTCATTAAGTCAGAACTGAGGCATGACAACCTTATTGCTGGAGACAAATCTGAACTTTCATGAAATTCAAGTCTAATTCCACAATACCACTGGAAATACATATAAGATTAAAAAAAACTAATTAATTTTGTCTGAATCTCCACGGAATCCAAAATGGAATTCTGTTTGAAACAATTCTGTGGTCCTGGAGATGGGGCAAAGCCTATCGAACACATATTTTTCATCTAACAACCAAATCTTTAGTAAAGGTAAACTTCCATTCTATTCACCGAAGGTTTATCTGGAGAAGAATAAAAGAGAACTGCAAGCCAGCACTGTAGTCGTAAGTGATCACATGTGTTCTCAGAACTGCTTCAATAGTTTTAGAAAGTGATATGCTGATCACTGGGATTTTTTTCCCTCTTAAAACACTATGAGCATTACATTTCCATGCTAAATGTTTTAAAACTTATTGAATGAGTCAATAACTTACAAAATTTTTGTGTTTTTTTTTCCTTTAATTTGTGCACTATTTGAAGTTGCATATCTTTCAGATTCAGCCTCGTTTTTTCTTTCTAAATGTAAAACTTCATTCAAATCTCCTTATTGGTGCAATTACTATCCTCCTAAAATACAGTTTCTGCATTGTCTTTATGCCTATCTGAAGTACAAATTTGAGGTCTTTCCGATAAAACAAAGTGAAATTGACTATTTTGAGTCTTTCAAACAAAAACATCCTTCTAAACTTACACGCATCTATAAAAAGTTAACTAATTCCCTCTGATCCACTAAGAAGGTGTCAAACAGCTAGCAGCTAACCTGCATATGGGATCTATAGGTTAAAAATCTAGAAGCAAACAAGAGTCTAGAACCACTGAAGCAAGCTGAAATTGGCCAGCCTATCTAGGAACACAGGCTGTTGAAGGTTGCACCAGCTGCAGCGTTTTGAGCCCTTATGGATCAAAAAGCCATGTACCCTTTTGTTTCCTACAGAACACACTGCAGTATCTGTTCTAGAGGTCAGATGGCATGATGTAGAAAAGTGAAAGAGTATATTAAGGATTCAACAAAGACAAATTCTATGCTTCCAGGGAAGGATATGAGAAGACAGCAACACTAATTATTCATGAACTATTAACAGGCACTCTAAGTACCAGTCTTCCCATATTATTTGATCCATCCTCTGATCAATAACTATCATCCACATCATAAAGTGCAGTCCTCAGCTTCTCCTACACAACTCTAGTCCATGTCATATTGCTTTTTTAATTTAAACCTGTTCTTAGCAAATATTTCTACATAGAAGAGTACTGATGCAATATGAAATGATTCTAGATCAGCAAAGAATATTAATCATAGCTATTAATGAAGTTACCACAGATACAAGTCGAGCAGGAATGATTCAAGGTCACTGGTTGTATTTCCTAATTCTCTTTCTACTGAGGAGATAATAGTTACTAAGCTAGCTGGGGAACAGAAATAAGGTGCAAGACTTGCAACACATGGCTAGGAAAAGACAAATATGGCCTTCATGAATAATTAAGGGTGACCTGGGAAATGCGAGAACTAGACAAGGAAGACAGACACAACAGGTTTGGACTACAGAAGTTCAAATGCATTTCAAAAAAGCTGGTTAGGGCTCTTCTGAAGTAATTTTGTCTCCAACAGAGTACAAATTAATAAAAATGAAAAAGAAATTTGACAAAAGCTTGAACATTATACTGTTGCTTTGGTTGCATTTCTTTTTTGTCTGAAACGGGAGGATGCTCTGCACTGGTGAATACACAAAATAGCTTTATGAATTGACTGTCACAGAGGGCTACCTCATCTAGCTATGGGGAAAACAGTAACCATGCTTCCACTCCATTGCTCCAGTCACAGCAACTAGCGATAGATGCTAAGAAAGGAAGATGTAAATTCCATGGGCAAACTTACGGTCACTTTGGCATGCCAGTAGTACTGCTCTGCTCTTGCAAGGAAGCTTTCTCCTCTGCTGTTGCACAATTTACAGTTTTCTCCTACAAATTCTGTAACACTAGGACCCTGCCACAAGCCACTTCTTGAAACTGCGAGCAAAAAACATTTCAGTGTACAGCACAATTATCCCAATACATGCGCACAGACCATTAACAGTCACAGTGGTCAAAGTGGCCCAGTGAAGGCAAAATGCACTTGAAGTCACAGAAGAGGAAAAGACCTCTAAAAATTATCATTCTGGCTTCATATGTGCTCCTCTAATAGGTATATAGTTTTGAGAAGACTAGAAAAATAGTTTAAAGCTGGAGTTTACAATGACTCATTAAATGACCTCTCAAAGTTGTCGTGTTTTGTGCAGATCCATCCAAATCCTGCTAGTCAGAAAACCTTCCTGCCCATGGAAAGGATTGTTCAGTACCAAACCCAACATAAACTCACTACATTACTACTGTTTTATTATCATGTACCTTCTTCTAAACACAGGATCTGTCTAACAAAGAAAATGGTCTGCCTTAGCAGCCAAATGTGGAGAACAACTTCAGGCTTTCGGTGCGGCTGGAAGAGGGCTTCTACAGGCACTCTTAAAAATGTATATATTAATCTCACCTCAGGAAGGACACTAGATATTCAGAATCACAGCATCACAGAATACCTGGGGTTGTAAAGGAAGATCATCTAATCCAACCTCACTGCTAGAGCAGGTTGCATAGGACCGTGTCAAGGTGGGTTTTGAAAACTTCCAGAGAGGTAGACTCCATAACCTCTCTGGGCAGCCTGTTTCAGTGCTCAGTCACCCTCAAAGTAGAAAATCTTTTCTTCATATTCAGATGGAACCTCCCATGTTTCAGTCTGTGCCTGTTGCCCCTTGTTCTGCTGCTGGGCACTACTGAAGACAGTTTGGCCCCATTCACCTGACTCCTTTCCTTCGGATAATTGTACACAATGATAAGATGCCTTCTCAGTTGCCCCTTACGCAGACTAAACAGGGCCAGCTTCCTAAGCCCTTCATCATAAAAGTGATGCTCCAGTCCCCTAATCCTCTGTGTAGCCCTGTGGTGGACCAGCTGTCCAGTAGTTTCTTGTCTTTCTTGAACTGGAAAGCTCAAAATGGAGCCCAGAAGAGTATTCCAAATGTTGCCTCACCAGGGCTGAGTAGAGGCAGGAGGAGGGTGTAATTTCCACTTGTTTTCTGAAGAGGTAGCAAAAAATGCAGATCCTATTTCTGCTTATACAGAAATGCTTCACAGTTTTCTCCTTGCCTTCAGGACTGTTTTTCCTAGTCATTTATAATTATTGGAAAGGTCAAGCTCAGAATCTGAAGTGCTGTAACCTGAAAAATCTTTTCAGCAAACCCTTAATACAATAGAGTCATGTCCAATGTCTGCTATGTCTTATAAGCATGTATCTGTGTTAACAAAAGCAGTGCAACCCTTTCCAAGACAACATTTCTTTTAACCAGTGGAAATTCTGTAGAAAGACACACACACACACACACACACACGTACAAAAAAGAAAAAAAGAAAGGGCAACAAAGTTGTTCTATTTTTGTTTCTACCTTGAGGTAAAAGCACGTGAGTTTGGAAACACTGAACACATTTGTTTCATTATAGTTCTTAGATGTGTGTTTCCTTCTGTACCTACAGAGGTAGCTTTCATGGCCGAAGTAGAATGCAGTAGTAAAATGGCTCTCCTTTTGGAAGCATTTTAGTCATGAATGCAGTGAACAAAATTACAAATTAAGCCAGTAAAGTTTTTATAGGTGTTAATAAAACCTGAAACTCCCAGTAGTTAAATAGCAATTTACCACTGCTTTACAGTCTCTAAATGTTTTCACTTCATATGGCACTGCACCCAACAGGGCCATACAGCACTTACAGAAGTTTATTTTTCAGCACAGCAAATTAAACATTTGGGTAACTTCTCTAGGCGCTTAGCTAGTTTGTGTTTTCTGTTAATTAACAGATGTGCCAGACCATTCCCTTGACAAAAGGTAAGTATTAAGAAAGGGTAGGTTGTGGGGAAGGATGAGGATTGGATTGATGAGAGAAGGGTTGCATAGTTGTGCCAGTATGCTCTTCTCCATGTTTGTGGGAGCTCTAGGAGATACTGCGTACCCTGACACAACAGAGTTTAACACCTGGCATATATATACTCTCCAGTGTACTGTCCTTATTTCTCCTTTGGAAGGAGGAAAACCTCCTTTAGAGCTACTTCAGGATGGGAATCCTCAGACTTGTTATTTCACATTCTAATACACAGGCATGCACCAGAGGGACTCACCACTTGAACAGAGCACAGGTTACCTCTGAAATAACTGACCATACCAATATGCCTCTGGATTTGAAAAACCTTGAGCTGTGTTGTTTATGCCTTTCAAAGCTGTAATATAAGGTGACTTACAGACCCTCTGGATGTATTTTGGTCACTTCTTTTGGCCATCCTTCAGATTAGGGTTCCTTCCGGTTGGTTACCAAGAACAACTTCCATCATGGGTAAAAGCTTATAATTCGAAGTCTCACTTATGAGAGTAAGAGCTGTGTAACAAAGGCTATGAGTCTGCCTTCGTAACAAAAAAGTTCCGCTGTTATTATGAGACTGTCCATAATTTTACAGAGCTCTTCATCTTTACTAACAGTAATCTGAGAACCATCTTCTGGAACTGCTTGCATTTTAGAAGTCTAGTTTTTATGTTTATAAATGCAGGTGAAAATCCATGAGGAAAATTACACTCAATTGATTTTCAACAGCTCAGACCCTCTATCTTTTTACTCCTCTAACTTCATCCTCATTTGTTACAGATTCCAGAATCCAGCCTCTCTTCCAGAACATGGACAGAAATGAAACACACAGAGTTAAACATGTCCCCTGTGGAAAGTTTACAAGATTTTGACCTTGAAGGCAGAGAACAGACAAATAAACTTGTAGCCTCTAAAACATGAATTGAAAACGTATTCTTCTTTAACTATTTACTGTTAAGAAACTATCAAAGAGTAGAAATGCACTTGTTGGCCATTACCTCTGCTCAATATAGGTATTTAGTATTGTACATTTCAAGTTTTACTTATTCACACATAAAAGGTAATTTTAAATTACTTTTAGACATAAGTATCCACATAAAAGAAAGCACCCACACAAAATTATGATGATCAAAGGGCTGAAACACTGGCCAGATGAGGAAAGACTAAAAGAGTTCGGTTCTTTTCTCCCTAGAGAAGTCTTGGGGATGGGGGTATCTAATCACAGTATTCCAGCGCTACAAAGAGAACCAGAAGAGGTTTCATCTTAATACGTGATAACTTTTTTTCAGTGAGGACAACCAACCATAAGGACAGCCTCCCCAGGTATGTGGCGGACACTCTGTTGCTGGAGGTTTTCAAGATGCAATTGGACAGGCTGCTCAATAGTCTCATCCCATTTCCCTGTCCTATGAAAGGTGCAATCAAATGATCTTTTGAGGTCCCTTCACAGAATGGCCCTTACATCTCAGGCTATTCTGTGAAAACCAAGCTATTCTCCTGATTTTATCAGAAAGTTTGTAATTTATTTGTTACAAGATACCATGAACTGTAGAGCTCTGTGCAGAAAGGGTTTAGTATTCCTTACAAATTGTCAGCAGTCTGACTTTAAAAAGCAACTTCAATCATTCCTCTGTTCTTGAAAGAGTAATCAGGAATGAATCATGAAACAGTTAATATATATTCTTTGAAATAAAGTTTGGCAAAAGTCTCACAGCACATGAGCAATCTAACAGGAAGTCTTGAGTGAAGTATCCCAAACAGTACTGTGATGATCCATATGTGAGACAGATGCATGTGTACCAAAGTATCTCACACTGATGCTGCCAGGTAAGGTATCGGCAGTGTTTCAAGCTCTGGGCCATACAGCAGCTAATAATGTAAGCACATAGCCATCTGTGTTTCCTGGAGACTTAAACCTTTCAGCAGCTGCTATAGATGAATAAGAACAGTCATAAGCACTTACTCAGTGCAACATGGAGATGTTTCACAATTCAAATCCTTCTGCCAGGTACTTGGGTGTGATTTGCCAGGCAAAATATATGTTTAAATATGCATTAATTTAAATAATCTTGCTCACCTCATCTTTCCAGAGATGATCTGAAAACTTGGCAAGGTTCTGGCACTATAATCATGCTGCAATCTTTTCTTGCTAGATTTGATCATTTTGCCTAAGGATCAATCTACAAATCCCTTTTAGCATGAGTATCCTGGTATCACTGCCCAATTTGCATTATATGTAAAAATTAAAAACTCCTCTACTACATCATGAGAATTGGGCGGGTATGGACAGAACTTGCTAGCAGGATCTAAGATTATCACCTTTTCGGTGAACTTCAGGAGGACTTGGTCAAATAAGTTAAATTCTATTCCGTATGTCTTCTTTTTCTAAGAGCCTCACTTTAGGGACTCACTGAATAACTGCTCACCAAGAAATGAAGGTCTGCTACACAGGGTTAAGACCTAGCAAGTAGTAATTTTATATTTAAGATTTTATCTTCAATCAAAATTTTAAGCAAAAATTCCAATTTATCTAATAGAAAACCAGCATCTGATACACAGTTTTCCCTTGCTGACTAGGCACACTGTACCTAAAGCATGTGTTGAAGATGTTTCAAGTCAGAGTTGTTCACCTTTTTTTTTCTTTAAAAAACCAAATAAATGTAGACGCCCCACAACTGTGGATCTAATAAATCTAAGCAACTCTGAAGTGCTGTTCAAACTCTCTAGAGGTGGCAGAATAGAGTAACAGCTTTCCTCTCCAATTCTCACACTCATTAAGATGCTAAGGATACATTAAAAAAAAAAAACAGGCAACAAAATAGCATTTGATTGAATTCCAATGAGTAAAAAATACTTTTACTTCTATTTCAACTAATTTTAGCCTAAATCTAGCATGCTCAACTCCATGGAAATAGGATTGTTTCAACTTCTTTATCCTGCACCTATTCAGTATACCCAGTTTGATGTTCAGACTCTTTAACAATACCTGATTCTCAACAGTATTCACTGGAAGGAATCTCATTTAAAAGCCCCAGCAGTGCCATGCACTTCCAAGACACAGATTATCTTTTTTTGCCTGAAATATTATTATGCAAAACATATTATTGTATGTAATGCAGACTATACTGTTTAACATTTTAGATTTCCAAGAGGCACTAAAAGGTTGATTGTTGAAACTTTGGAATTAAAGAACCAAAAAACACTCTCTTTCTTCAAGTGTTAAGGAAAATCTCCCTTTGAGTAACCCCAGAACTTGTGAAGGAAAATTGAGGCTTTTGAAGCAGTATCATTTCAGGCTGCAAAATAAGCCTCACTGACTATTTACTACAGTGAGTAGCTGTTGAAGTTATACGTGTTGAATAGTGACCTCAGGAACATGGTACACAAAAAAAAGGGCTGCAGCTATAAAGGGTTATTATTAATCCCCCAATAGAACATTCCACCTAAAATGTAACAGGAAGAAAGAGCTTAACAGTAATACTGTGACAAATTTCATACTGAATCAAGGCACATCAGCTAGTAGGAGGTACTCATTCCACCACAGGCTGACCATAGCACAGTGTTTTGACCCGTACTGACAATTACATCTTGCTTCTCCTCTAACCTTATGGCATTACAATACAAAGGTTTTCAGTATCCAATACAGTCTCCATTGTGGCCTTGGTGGGGAAACTGGAGGATAAAGGAAAGGGAAGTAAGCCTGGCCAAGCAGGTTCACATTTCAAGAAATATGTGTGATTTCAGTGACTATCAGCAAAATCAGGCTTGAGGGGAAAAGAGCCATATGCTGTATATGCTGTGAATATCTGCAGGGGCAAATGCAAGCCTCAAGACCTTTACCCACTGGATATACAGTTGCCACACACACTCCACCAATCTGTCAGGTTCTGTAACTCACAGTCAAATCCAGTATTTCCAAGTCAAATACTGCCAATTTTTTATATATTTGACTAGAAGAGTGTGAATAACCTTGTTTTGTATATGCTTACAAAAAGTTTGCCTCTGAAACAAGCAAGCAAAAAACCCCACAGATAGGTCTATCCAAAATTCAGTGAGTGAGCTGCAGAAGTTGCCATCATAGTACAACCAGAAAAAGACAGCTTGTTGGATGACACTTCGTTTTCTAAACTTCTCGTCTTTTTCATTTTTTGCATTTGTTTACTACTGTGGCAGCTATAAACAACTTTTCTACATGATAAAGGCATCTTAGGCCTACCAGCAAAGCCAAAGATTAATAAAGTAGAAAGAGGTTTGAAAAAAGAAGTTAGAACTCCATTTTAGGAATGATGCTCAGTAAAAGACAAAACAGAGAAAGGAACCACAATTTTTACCTAATATTGTTCTTAAATTGATAAAATGTGTACAATGTCACGAAGAAAGCTGGAGAGTGGAAATTGACAGATTAAGTAGCTGAAGAAGTAGCTCACTTTCATGCTCTGAATTATAGAAGACAGCTGAGAGCATGAAAAAGAGACAGGGTAGTAATACTTCACAAATAATAATTCTATTGGTGGTTTAATGGGCATACACACACCTCAAATGGGAAGAGGTGTGTAATTGAATTCCTCTTACTCAGCAAGAGCAATGAGTTCAGATGTGAGAATCAGTCACTGAAGTGAGAAAGAACAGGAGAGGTCAAGGCTTTTGGGACTAAAACACGTTTGTCCTAAGGACAGGGAGGAAAAAGAGGGAAAACTTGCTGGCAGAAGGAAGAGGCGGCAAATTGAAGATTGTGACATCAATCTTGCAAGTGTGAAGCAGGTGAAGAGCCCAACTTGAAAAGGTGATATGGGTAATGCACTCACATTCCCCTCCCTTAATAGGCCTAATTGTCATGATACGTCTAGACAGTCACGTCAAGAACTCTGGCTACCTTATTTGCTTCCTTTGGAGTCTGATATCCCATACATTATAAGCTATCTGCAGTCATTCTACAACCACTGTGCAAGCTTAAAATTAAAAAAAGAAACATGAGATATACTGTCAGTGTGTTACTCAAAGTTAAAACTGAAATTCCCAGTCCTCATTGTATTAAAATCATAGAATCACAGAATAGCTTAGGTTTGAAGGGATATTAAAGATCAACTAGTTCCAACTTCCCTGCCACAGGCAGGGACACCTTCCAAAAGACCAGGTTGCTGAAAGCCCTGTTCAATCTGGCCTTGAACAGTCAGGGATGGAGCACTCACAATTTCCCTGGGCAATCTGTTCCAGTGCCCCACTACCCTCTAAGTAAAAAACTCCTTCCTAACATCTAAACTGAATCTCTCCTCTTTTATTTTAAAGCTCTTCCCCTTGTCCCATCACTGCATGCCCTTGTCAAAAGTGTCTCTCCAGCTTTCTTGTTGACCCCATTTAGATACTGGACAGTGGCTAGAAGGTTTCTGTAGAATACATTGATAGCTTGATTTGTGCAGATCTCTTAAATAATATGAAGATCTACAGCAGCAAGTTTAACTTGCCCTCAAGATTAACATTGCCATCTTAGCTCTTAAGTCTCAGAATATCCACTCTCTCCAACTTTGCCTAGCATGCTTATTCTTTAAAAATGCTAATTTTTACTTATATCTATCTATATATATGTGATGTTGCACAGAGACTGAAGGTATCGCATTACACTCGTTCACACAGAATGAGATTGATTTGTTTGCTGAAAATGACCAAGTTCCAAGATTTTTGCATAAACTTATCTCAACACATTGCCAGAAAAATCATCATCCCAACATGATCAAGTTTCATCCTGTTTTCAAATAAGCTTACTGGAAAGAGTTATAGAAAGATTTGCTACTGAAAGAGTCTTTTAGGACCTCATATAACAATTACACCGTAACAAAAATGGAAAGTAACTATGCTTGCAAATCTGAGGTACCCTGCATTGTTAAGATCATATTTGTTCACTAGTGCTTGCTCACTTGCTAGCAAAGAGTGTTCTTTACGTTTGTCTTAAAAAATTAAGCCAGTTTCATGGCATCATCAAAAATAACTTTATTGACATGGTGGCATACAAAGGAAGACAAACACCTGCACTTGATAGTAAACAAGTTAGGCGTTCCAAACTACATACAGTTTAGTCCCATCACAGACCACTAGCAAAAAAAATTAGATCATTCAACCAAATTATAAATAGCTGTTTGTTCAAGAATTAGTGTGCATCATCTGTATCCTAATTAAGCCTCTGAAGGCTAAAGTACAGAAATAAAGTTCCTGAAATCTGGGCCAAATTTCCAGCCTAAAAATATCTCGTGTCTCGTTAGGTATTACTCATCAGCAGGAAACAAGTGCGGTGCAGAAAAAGCATTTACAAAGGCGAGAGATTAGTGCACTATTTCGTTTATTGGTACTCCAGTTTTCAGTACTACTAAGGAGCTGACAGAGGAACAGGAGCCAAGAGCTAGTCACTGTCGCACTGCCACGCTGCGAGAAGAGCCGGGAAGTTCCTCACTGCTCGCCGCTCCGCCGAGCAGCCTCCTGCCCTCCCTGCCGGCACTGCGGCCGGGAATGGATGCGGCGGCAGGCAGCACCTCTGCCCGGCCCGGGCCCCGCTCCCGGCGGCAGGCAGCACCTCTGCCCGGCCCGGGCCCCGCTCCCGGCGGCAGGCAGCACCTCTGCCCGGCCCGGGCCCCGCTCCCGGCGGCAGGCAGCACCTCTGCCCGGCCCGGGCCCC
>JAWWEE010000001.1:65512409-65523654 GCA_035221455.1 Xenops minutus
ACTCTGCATGTCTGAAGCGGTGGTGCCTGGAAAAGAGCTCTCGGTATTCCTGAGGCCGTGAGTTCAACCTAGCACCAATCTTTTCTCTCTGTTACTTGTCAACACGTGTTGTACTCTTTTATACTTTTATACTCTTTTATACTCCTTTATATGCTGTACCCCAAAACCCTATAAGTAAAGAACTCTTCTCTAATTTACCCACATAAAGTTGTCTTGGAAAGTTTTTTTCCCCCTCTCCTTAAGGCAACAGAAATATATAAAGATGTATGTAATTTGCAATTCCTGTCCTTTGTAAAATGAAAAAAACCCACAGCTGAATAAATATCTATCACTCGAACAGAAGGATTTTGTTCTCCAGGTGTATTTATAAGCAATTCACAGAGCTACACATTATTATACCTTTGTGCTATTATAGAGCAGTTATGAGCAGGAAGGAATGATTTTTGCAAAATATTTTTTTTCGGAAACTGTCAGAAACCACATCTTTTATACCTTGAAAATATATTTATAATGTGAGGCTTTCTGCTAGATTTAGATCCTTCCTAAGTCAATATCAGTATACAATAAAATCTCTTAATTATTCCATTTAACTTGTATCATAATTGTATTTTAAAATATATCTAGCACACCCAAAGTTATTATGAAAAAATAACCTCAAACTCTTCATAAAAATATTTGTTAAATACTTTGGTTGCATCAAGTGTTCAGATGTTCATAATTTATCCAGATGTCTGTGTGCATTTTAGTCCTAATTGCAGCTACATGAGCTATGCTTGGGTGTTGGGACACTAGCAGCCCAGAATCCATGTCCAGTACAGACAGCAAATGAAGTCAAGACAGAGGCTGATGGCCTAGAAGATTTTATGAAGTTTATTACATAAACCCTATTTCCTTTAACACTGTTGCCCAGAGACAAATTGACCCTTACTATTTGGTGCTAAAACAGAATTTTAAAAACATTAAATAGACAAAGAAAAGGCATTTATTTTTACTGCACATGCATTGCTATTTAATACATTTTCATTTTTAAGAAGCTAATAAATGCTAGGGTGCTGGAGATGAGTATAATAACAGTTTGAAGAGAAGATTCACATTATTCTGTATTGCTTCATTTGCAACTGCATAGATTCAGAGTATGAAACCCATTATTTTGTACATACTTGTCTCTTTGATTGTAGTACCACTTTAAACAGCACTCCTTTGTTCAGTGTGATTAACAGGCAAAATCCTGTGCTTACATTACACATTTTTGTAGTGTTGAGGAGGAGACAACTGACACAATGAGGACAGTATTATGACACAAAATTTAGCTGCTAAAATGAATGATAGCTGACAAGGACTGCTGGTAAAAGATCCAATAGGTCAAATTAAAAAATCAGAAGCCAAAGGAGAGAGAACATGCTGAAAAGGAAACAGTTTATAAAAGACAGATTCTGGCCTTTTGGGAAGACTAAAGGGGAACAGAGGAAGATAAAGGCATTTGCTGTTTCTGCTTCCGATAACAGCAGAAAGACGAAAGGGAGTCTGTCAGTATAGCATTTTCAGTAAATAAATAAATAAATACAACCATGCTGGCAGCAGTCAGGCTAAGTTTGATATGTTAAGACATTTTAGAGGAGACTGCCACTGAGATTTCCAACCTGTTCTTCTGCCTTACAGGGCTGAGATAACATTTGTTAAAATATTCAAACTTTGGCAGGCTTTTACAAACCAAAAGGAGCATGTGAAACTTTAGAACATTACCTGTCACTGCTTGAATACTCTTCTTCCTGTAGATTTTTAAACTTTTTTATGTGGATTCCATGTCTGAAACGCAAGATTAATTCACATGGCAAGTCAAGGGAACAATTTTGCTGATTTCATGTGATCATACATCACTATTTAAATTACTAAAATGCACTTCCCACAAGGCTGGCATATATGACACTAGATCTGCAGGTATATTGGAAAATCTGTGGGTGGCAGGTATCAGCCACATGTTAATCTATAGCATCTAAAATGTCAGCATGTTCAGGCACTAGAATTACACACCTTCCTTCACTTTTACTAAGAATCATGTAGTCAACAGATGTTCAACCTCAGTTACTCCCCAGAATCTCCCTCAAGATTACATTTTCTATCCATGCAAATAGTGACAACACAAGGATGGCTCTGTTTGTATTTTGCATGTGCAAGCAGGCCCAGAAGATAAGTATTCTGTAGTATAGTACTAAGACTATAAGTTATCTCCAAACAGGGTGTTTGTTTTTTGTCTGCAAGGACCTCGTAGGGAAAGCTGTTTGGACTTCAGCTCTGAAGCCTCTAAGGCAACCTTTCAGGCAGGCACAAGGTGCTGCCTGACTTATCACATTGCACTGTAATTTAGAGGTGATATCACTGAAGTCATTAAGGTCACACACATCCATGCCACTGGGAGAAGAGAAAATAGAGATGCCTAATGAATTATATAAAGGTAGCATTTCTGCTGCAATTGTTGCTCCTCTGTATTCCAAGTTACATATTTCTCAACAAATTGCACATGCTTCAGTATTTTAGCAAGACTCTGCATTCCCATGTACTCCCATTGGTAAAGAAGATAAAGAATTTATTACTAACAAACTGTTTTATATGTTCAGAACTATACTGAGCAGGTTATATATAATAAGGAAAAATATGACCTCAAAATAACTAATAAGTTATATCCGATGACAAATATTCTTCCTGAAAAAAAGTAATAGCATATCAACAAAATGTATAACATTTTCATCAAGCAACAGATCCATTTTTTGGTCCAAGCATTTTGTGTCATCTGGATAATGCTGTCATTCAATATTGATAATCAGATGCAGTCTACTTTGCCACAGCTACTAACATCATCATTTTGATATCTTCTTTTTAAAACACTAGTTTTCCCAGGAGAACTAGAACAATACCTTTGAAGACTGAATTTTACTGAAACCATTATAGTAACAAAAAGAACACAAAGAAAATCATAGAAGTTTGCCAAGATGTTTTCTAGCTATCCTAGATGAGATAATGATATTAATATCCTTCTGGAGATTATTTGCTCTAACTTAAACCAGGAAAAATCTCAAAATTATCACCTGGTCCCTATTTAATAAATCATAAGAAAAACATCTTTAGAAGCAGGAATTCAGTCTGAAAGAGTAAAGTAAACAATTCTTTGCTAGATTATTATCCTATTCCTTATCACAAATTAGCTTTTGCTTAACTGTCTATGACTCCTATTCACAAAGAAACTTGGGCACAGAATTGATTTTATATACCTGAATCATTCACTTTGCATTCCTGTAAAATACTGGGAAAGATTTTAACACCTATTATTGTGATACACAGAATCTATCTTGATGAGTTTGAACCAAAAATAAAACACAGAAAAATGTTTTAAACACCTATTCTCAAATTAACATAAGCCAATAAGGGAAAGCTGCTTGGGTTGCACCTGTGCTAAAAAGCTAAGCTAGCACCAAGAAAAAGTATAATTGAACAGCCTATGCCAATAGGCTTAAACTCTCTGAATTTACAAAACAGCAACTAATCCTGATGCCCATGCCTAATTCTGAATTATGCCTATGATCAAAATCCATGCCAAAGGCCTTTCTAAGAGAACAGTGGGATAAATGATCAGATTTCAGCCTGAGAAAATTCCCTGCCACTGTTTAATTAATGAGTACAGAAATATCTTAGAAATTATACTAAATTTCAATGTTTTTATTTCAATATCGGGTATCTGTGAGCAGAGTTTGAACTCCTATAACTGTGAGACCCATTCTGAAATTAGACATGACTTTTTCAGTCCATTCTAACATTGGACTGATTGATCTTACTGTACCTAACATGCAGTGTACATGAGCACAGATACCAGGTGTAGCGATCCTGTTCATAAGACAAGTGTGTATTGAGCAGTTAGTGATTCATGCAGCATTTAAACTGAGTAAGTCCAGGTCTGTGCTGCACTGTGCTGTCACCATTATACCATGTGCAAGGCTGTGCCTTTGTCTAAAAGTACAGCAAGAAGTTCTCATGTAACCTGCTTTGTACATGACAGCAGGAATGACACATGGCATTGTTTTATCCTAAGAAAATCTTAAACCAGCTCAAAATACCAAAAGAGGAAGGGTTTCTCTCCAGGGGTGGGATCTTCTCAGATTGCCATGGGTGAATCCATCTGGAGTCTGTCTGAGGGTGCATGAACACAGGGTTCCCAGCATCTGAAGGGACATAAGATTTACGCACTCTATAACATAAGATTTACTCATTATCTGCATTCCTCTTCTTACTCTGCCTTATTGAAGTGGCTATTTTATTGTGTCATTTGTTTTTGGGCCATTCTTGATCTCTTTCTGAGATCCAGGAACAGCTTTACACTGACACTTTCTCACACTGCATCTCCATCCACCCCAGTGCAGAAAACCTATACCAGTAAAGATCAGTTTCCTCAGCTGTGGTGCACATAGCAATGTGTGGGTGGATGTGACACTCAGGATGTTCCATGAGGCTACCTTATTCTTCAGAGGAAAAAGCCACAAGCATATGAAGGCTACAGAAATGGACTAAGGAAATACATGGGAGAATTTTACATGTAGTTGTGTTTTTCTGTATATTAAAACAAAAAAACATACAAAACGTGTAAGAAAAGAGCTCCAAGTTTTCATGCTATTTGTTTCATTTTTTCTCTCCAGTGAGACACAATGAGGGGATGAAATTATCCTCAGAAATATCTCACTGAATATGGAGGGAATCATCTGCTACAAGTTCTGAACCTCACAGAGGAGTGGGAACAGAAGCAGAATTTTCACTGTCTTTTCCTTTTCACTATCCTTTCGCCTTTGTCATTATTGCATTATGCTTCCTCCTAGAGACAATTCACATCCCCAGCCAAACATAAATGTCTGATGTCAGGCCTCTGAACATATACACAAACACTTGTTCTGAACCTTTAAAGACCAATCAATTCTTCTGGTAACCAAGTTTCTTTAATAATGTCTTCACACTTCAGTAGATTTTTTGGTATCTGAATGTTTCTAAAATTTCCAGTCCAAGCTACACATGTATCTGGGTTGTTCTTAAACACTTAAAAGTCTTTTCACAAATGACCTAAGGCCTACCTCAGATGTTTGCTGTTGTGTTGACTTAGAACAAAGATGACAGGTTAGTTATTAATTGATTCAGACATATAGCTCTGATTTCTCTAAATTTACAGTTGCAAATCTGGAAAAAAATCACAGAAAAAACGTGTAAAAAGGGAAGTTCTTTATAATAAAAATTATATAATTATAATTATATAATTAACTACTTTTCTTGTCCTAAGGAATTTTATGGAAGAAAATACCCTTAACTAAAAAAAAGGAGTGTTGCTTGATTTTGTTTGGGGTTTTTTGTTTATTGAGGAAGAAAAGAGGAATAGAAAAGGTCCACTTTAATTATTTCAATGTCCAAAAGTACTTTCAAAATGTACAAGTCAAAGCAAGTCAGTGAATCCTAGAACCATAGAATACCCTGAGTTGGAAGAGACACATAAGTCCAGCTTCTGACCCTGCACAGGACAGCCCCAAGAAGAACATCATGCCCCTGAGAGCATTTTCTGAACACTTCTTGAACTCTGGCAGGCTTGGTGCTGTGACCACTCTCATGGGAAACCAGTTCCAGTGCCCAAGGAGAATCTTTTTCTAATACCTAACCCAAATCTCCCCTCATTCAGCTTTATGCCATTTCCTTGGTTCCTGCCACTGATCACCAGAGAGAAAAGATCGGTGTCTGCCCCTGTTTCCCCTTGTGAGAAAGCTGCAGATTGCAATGAGGACTCCCCTCAGTCTCCTCTTCTCCAGGCTGAACAAGTCAAGTGTTCTCAGCCGCTCCTCACACAGCTTCCCACCAAAGCCTTTCACCATCCTTGTTGCCCTCCTTTGGACACTCTCCAAGAGCTTTGTATCTTATATTGCAGTGCTCAAAACTGCACACAATATCCAAAGTGAGGCTGCCCCAGTGCAGAGCAGAGCAGGACAATCCCCTCCCTCGACCAGCTGACGATGCTTTGCCTGATGCCCCCCAGGAGACAGTTGGCCCTCCTGGCTGCAGGGCACTGCTGACTCGTATTCTACTTGCCATTGACCCCGACCCCCAAGTCCCTTTGTACAGTGTGCTTTCCAGCACCTCATTCCCCAGTCTGTACATACATCCAGGTTTGCCCCTTTCCAGGTGCAGAATATGGCACTTGTCTTTATTTATCCAGATGCCTGGACATTTTGTCCAGAAGGATATTGTGAGAGACAGTATCAAAAACTTCTCTGAAATCCAAAAATATTACATCAGCTGGATTCCCTTGATCAGCTAGGTGGGTTATCTTCTTATAAAAAGAAATAACCTGAAGCCATGTTTAGTAGTATATAATATATAAAAATAACCTAATCTAATGTAAAAAGCCTACTTTCTTGAGGAATTCAGAGAATCATAGAATCATCAAGAAGAGACCTTTGAGATCATCTAGTCCAACCATCAACCTAACACCACCATAATCATCCCTAAACCATATCCAATGCCTAGCCATTTTTTCAGTGATTTTTTTTTTTTTTCCCCCTAAGGTCTAATCTTAACCTTTCCAGGTATAATTTAAGGCCGTTTCTTATCCTCCTTTCACTTGAGACATGGCAGAAGAGATCAGTCCCTACGTTACTACATCCTTCCTTCAGGTAGCTGTAGAGAACAATGAGATTCTCCCTGAGCCTCCCCTTCTCCAGGCTAAACAATCCCAGTTCCATGTTTTTTAGACCCTTCACCAGCTTCATTTTCCTTCTTGAGACCATTTTCTCTTGTCCTGTCACTTGTTACTTGAGGGAAGAGACTGAATTCCACCTTGCTACAACCTCCTTTGTGGTAGTCAGAGAGAGTGAAATAATCCCTCATCATCCTCCTTTTCTCTGGGCTAAACAAACAACCCCAGCTCTCTCAACTCTTCATAAGACTTGTGCTCCAAACCCTTCACTAGCTCTGTGCTCTTTTCTGGACATGCTCCAGCACCTCTGTGTCCTTCTTGAAGGGCCTAAAATGGAACACAATACGTAAAGTGTGGTCACACCAGTGCCAAGTACAATGTGACAATCTCTTCACTAATCCTGCTGGCCACTCTGTTTCTGATACAAGACAGGATACCATTGACTCTCTTGGGCATCTAGACACACTGCTGGTTCATATTCAGCTGGCTGTCAACCAACACCACTAAGCCCCTTTGTGCTGAGCTGCACCCAAACCACTCTTCTCCAAGCCTGTAGCGCTGCATGGAGTTGTTGTTATCCAAGTGCAGGACCAGGCACTTGGCCTTACTGAACCTCATGCATTTGTCCTCAGCCCATTGATCCAGTCTGTTGAGATCTCTGTAGAGCCTTACTACCCTGCAGCAGATCAACACTCCCAACTAACTTGGTTTCATCTTTGAACCTACTGAAGATATGCTCAGTTCCCTTGTCCAAACTATTGACAAAGAGGTTAAACAGCACTGGCTCAAATACAATGGCCCTGGGCAACACCACTAGTGATCAGACAACAACTGAATTGGACATTCAACACCATGCTCTAGGCCCAGCTATCCATCCACTTTTTCAACCATCAAAGATTGCACGTGTGGTGACGGCTTCTCCAGGAGAATGTTGTGGGAGATGATGTCAGATGCTTTGCTGTAGTCTACATAGACAACATCCACCGCTTTTCCCTCATCTTCTAAGCATGTCACTTTGTCCTAGAAGGAGAATTCGATACTACTTTCCCCTGTAATTTCAATTGAGATATGTATTAATTGAAAAAGAAAACAGTTTAAGAGCTAAATTTTCTTTAAACATTTTGATATTCTATATTATTCTACAAAAGCATCAAACTTATAGCAGGCTACTAAGAACAGAGGGACTTCCCTGCCTCCCTCCAAACAGCATTCTGATGTCTGGTTTTACACCATTGCAAGAGCTTTACCAGCCAGTAGGCATTCTGTGGAGTAGGGAGCCTTCTTTGCACTAACTCGTAACTTAAGTGAAATACTACAATTGGTTTTAAGTTACTCACAAGAGGAAGAAAGGAGTAAATGAAAAGAGAGAAAGAGAGGTGAGAAAAATAGTTACCTCCAAGAAGTCAGATGTTGGCAGCTTCCAGAGGAGTGAACCAGGGCAAGGTGGATACCTTCTGCATGACTTTGGCTGCCATGGCCTCTCCCCAGGGGCGGGACATCTAGTTCACTGACCACTCAGGGCCCTCCTGGCCCGAGTGACAGGTGCCACAGCCAATCACAGGCTCCAGGCAGTGAGGTGTGGGCGGGCCTTATTGATTGACAGCTGTGTGAGGCCATGTGCCTCCGAGCCTTGGCGCCCTGTTGGCTGCAGCCTTGCCGTGTGTATGGGCCTGGCCGTGTCCCTGTGGGCCCAGGCCTAGCCCTTCCCACCACCACAGACACGCTGAAGCTGGTTGATTGTGACAGCTGGTGAGAGATGCTCCCCCTTTCGTTCCCCCTACAGGCGGTCCCAGAGAGGCCCCAGAAAGAGCCACACAGAGACCACAGGAGGGGAAGCAGAGAGAGTTTATTCACATGGTCCGGGATATTTAAAGGCTTTAGGGGATTCTAGTTACTACCAATAGGAATCTAGGGATAACAACCAATGGGAAAAGGGTTAACTAAGGGCCAATAGGGGGACTTCGGATAGTCCTGCAAGAAGGAATTCCTGCATATTAGGCTAGGGAGATAAGAGTTTTCTCAAGGGGTCTTGGGAAGGAGAATGGTGACTCAGGAGAAAAAGAAAAGGAATCCATTTTACAATACAGTAAAAGCCTCAGTTTTTAAGGCATTATGGCTGGTTTCTTCATTTTCTTCACAGGTCCATTTCTTGCATGATTTACTCCACTTCTGATAATGTAGATCCACTGCCACAGCTGATTCGACCCATCAGTCAAACAACCCGGTGAGATACAAATCTTGACTCTACACCCGCATTTTTCACAGAGCTGGAGTGTTCCTGGAAAGTCCATGTAGCCAGGCGGCACCATTTCAGGGCTTGAGGTGGTCCCCTGTGGTCAATCACACCCATTACAGTGCCGGACAGCAGCTGATTTTCAAATGCTCCTGTGCTGCCCAGCACAGTGGGAAAAGGCTTAAAGGGGTTTGGGGGAGAAGTGCACCACCCCACCTATGTACAGCTCACCTTGTTACTCCACCACTTCCCACCTGGTAGTTTTGAGCCAGTCATCCATTTCTCTGGCCTCCTACAGCAAGGAAGAACTGATACAGTCTATTTTAGATGCCACATTTCAGAGGAGATTAATTACATCTTGTAAGTATCCATTTTATAGTGAAGGCATTTTCTGCAGCTAATCCAAATTACAGTATTCATCTGACTTCAAGTTCTGTCATGGTATTTATTTGAAAAGGCAGAAGCAAATGAAGAGGTCTGAGTATAACAAACTGTTAATGATTCCTAGAAAAGTTATGTGCCTTTTAAAGGAGCATAGCTAAATGAGGATTTTGATTTCAGGTGCATCTTTGAGCAAAGAATCTTATACTATTATTAAGAATGATGACAAGAGCTACAGTTTCAGCCTGTCACTGATTGAACAGGTAGGAGTGGAGGAATGACATGCTTCAGGATGTTAATTCTTCCTTCATATTTATGTCAAATCAAGTTAGGAAGATACTGCAAAAATGTCTTTTCTCTGTCAGATACTGATTTGCTATGTTCCAGTAAATTAGGTCTTATTCTCTTAAATGACCTGTGTGCCCATGAATATGAATTTCACAAAGTCATTTTCAAAGGAAATGGAAAATACTATCAAACATTTAATTTCTTTATTATTTATTGCATTTTTTCTTACAGAAAGGATGTAATAAAAGAAAATTTCACATTTGAGATCGATGTGGAGACATTCTCTGACAGCTGCTTTCTACCTCTATTACAGTATGCTGGGTTCTAACTACTTGTTTACCTGAAATACAGATATCTAAGCTTTGCTAGTCACCTTGAATTCATGAACAAAAGTAAGCCCATCTAGATGGGCTTCACTTCTCTTAGATTCCTAGGTTAATAGATATATCTTCCCCTGGAGCTATGTATTTCTCTGAAGTGACTACAAAGAAAGTATAAACTGACTTATTTGGATTTAAATGTGTAGCTATTAGATGTTAGAATTTTGGTGGGATGAACTTCATTTTGTGTGAGATGAAAAAAAAAAAAAAGACATGAAACCATCTAATTTGTCAATTTTTAATCATATATTTAGCCTTGTGTGTACATACATAGTGTATATAGTACAACACAACTGATGGCTTTAAAATATGTATTTTTTTTACACTTGCAATTACTCACAGTTGCTCTCAGTCAGTTCAGTGGAGAAATTTGCCTTCTAGAAACAAACTCTGTGAGTGTGTATACTCACAGATGTACCCATAAAGGAATGTGGTAAGAGGTTAGCTCCACATCTACAACAGAGCACAGAAAGACAATAGCAAGAGGGGGAGTCCAAATTTTTCTTTCTGGCCCATCTCAGGAGTCAGGGGCCCATCAAACCCCCACTTCCACAGAGTGCAGGGGCACTAAGGCAGGCAGTAACCTGATTTAAGTACTTAGAGGAAGGCACACCTTGTCTGTCCCTGTCCCTAGGCTGTCCCTGGAAAGCCTCAGACCCCATGTTCATGTGTGAAACCTGCCAAGATAAGACAACATTGGACCTCCTTTTGGACTGAGACGGGTTGCTTCCTGAGGTTGGAACTATGAGAGACTGAAATGTCAATAGTTAATGACTCAAACAACTGGCCATTTGCAAAAGCAGCAGGGTACTTTGCTGAGGCCAGGTTGGGACCCCCCCAAAAAAAGGAGGAAGAGAGGTTTTTTGTGTGTGATATCCAAACTTCTGATTCCCTTAAGACAGAGGGGCTGTGCACACACCACCAGAGAATGACCATGAAAAACTGAGCTTTGTTTAGATTAACTGGTTAAGCCCTGCAATTTATTGTATCCCTAATAACCTGAGACAAATGTCTTCAACAAGCTGTTTTCTGGCCAGATAAGGAAAAAAGCTGTTAAAAAGTAGAACCTGCAGAGGTAGGATGATGTCTTCTATCATGTTATTTCCCTCTGATAAGGCACAACTCACTCAGTTAAATCATCAAAGAGCCCCAAAGCACTCCCAGACTCATTTCTGGGGCTTTCCACCAGACTGTGCATGATCCACAGCTGCAATAGACAGTGGACCGGGGGGGGGGGGGGGGGGGGGGGGG
>JAWWEE010000001.1:65526809-65553891 GCA_035221455.1 Xenops minutus
TCCTTCCTTCCTTCCTTCCTTCCTTCCTTCCTTCCTTCCTTCCTTCCTTCCTTCCTTCCTTCCTTCCTTCCTCCCTTTTTTTTTCCCTAAGTGTGATCAGTTTCTGCTTCAGAAGAATCATGTTTATGACCTTAAGCCAAATGTAAGAAAGACAGATAAGTCAATTCTTGACACTTTCCCACAAAGACCAGGCCATCTGGACACTTCGTATTTGTAACAGGTGCTTCTGGGACTTAGAGCCTAATTCTGGCCCAGATTCTGTTCTGTATGGGTGACTCCATTACTGTGTGCAACTGTGCATTGCATTAATTGAAGGGACTCAAAAGGGCCAAGTAAAGTAATTAGTCAGTTGGTCATGCAGAAAAGAGACTAGTGGCTTAGTGCCACTGAATGTTGAATGCACAGATGTATATCACCATCAGCTTTTGCTCTCTGTGGTACTCTGCTAATCTCCGGCAGGTAGAACAAAGATCTGTCTTAGTCCAGGTTTTCACTCTCCTGGAAGCAACAACATAAATATTATATCCACTTGGGAGGGAAAATCATGAGTTTGAATGACCTAAAAAAGAAGCCACATCAGCATAAAATTGTCAGAATAGTAAAAATGCCAGATGGGCCAAATACGGCAGCTAGGTTTTTAGGTTCCAGTCTGAGTTTTTAGGTTTATGCAACAGCAACTGACATGTGAAATAGAAGCTATAAAATGAGTTTGAAGTACATTTTTGAACTATGCTGTTTTTCTTTGCATGTACTTGATTTTTTTTTAGACCTAGCTATTTTGAGGTCAGAATTTGATCAGAACTGTTAGCTAGTTTCACCTGAAAGGTTAAGAATATACCTGCTATGCTACCCATTTCCACTGAGCAGCAAAGATAAGTGTGTGTATTTGGGGCATTCAAAAACATTGTAAGTGAAACTGGTTTATAGTTGACTTTTTGCCTGGCTTACAGAACTCAAATCTTTTTTCTGCATCTTTCATGGATGCGATATAATCTGTTTTCTTAAACAATGTCTCAGACTGGGTGTCATAAAAAGTCTGGATTTTTGCATTTCGCTGTAATGTGAAATTTCTAGACAACCTTTACTTTGAAAAAAGTAGTTTTTATTGTCTAATCAGAACAACCAGAATTAAGAACTGGTAAAATGTAATCACAGTTTGCTTAGTCCATTATTTTCATTATTATATAAGGTCTTACATACATCGTGCCCTTGAAAGAATCATCTGCAGTGTGCATTGCAATATTATACTCCCATTACCTTAACTCACATATATTCTGCTATTAGAGAGCACCCAAAGGAGGGCAATGAAGATGATGAAGGACCTGGAAGAGAAGCCACATGAGGAATGACTGAGGTCTGTTCTGACTGGATAAGAGGAGACTGAGGGGAGACCTGGAGAACTCATCACAGTCTACAACTTCGTCATGGGAGGAAGAGGAGGGGCAGGCACTGATCCCGTCTCTGTGGTGACCAGTGACAGAACCCAATTGAATGACTTGAAGTTGTGTCAGGAGAGGTTTAGGTTGAATATTGAAAAAAAGGGTTCTTCACCCAAAGGGTGGTTGTGCAGTGGAACAGGCTCCCTGGTGAAGTGGTCACAGCACCAAGCCTGACAGAGTTTAAGAAGCATTTTAGACAATGCTCTCAGACACATTACTATTTTAGTAATTTTGTTTTGTTAATGGAAAAATTATGTTAATAATTTCTAGTGAAGCAAATAATTATTGGTATAATTATAGCTGCATTGTTTTAGTCCAAGCTCTGAACTGGATTCATAAAATTTGCTCTCTTTCACGCTCAGATTATTCTCTCTTTTCTGTTGCAGGTTAAGGAGGAAATATGGCCCTATTCTTTGCCACCTGTTGACACACTGACAGAGTTTTCCTACTATTTGTATTCCTAAATTATAAAAGGAAGTGGCCTACTTGTCAAAATAACTGGTGTTACTTTAAACTTTACATTTTAACATGAAAACAACTACAACAAGTACTGACTTACATGGGCTACATTTTTTTTAATTACTATGACATTTTTAAGGGAGCAGAAGAAAAGATTAACTAAGCCGTAATAGTCAGACATATATTGGTGATAAGCATGAAAGAAATAAGATTTAAATTGTTCTTGAAGAGTTAAAATGAGGTAAAAAGACAGGGAAAGATACATGAACCCAAGATACTGATCTTGTTTGATATTGTACATTTCAGTATTACTCATCCACATTGCCTATTTAATTTGCATGAGCAGACAGGAGAATCAAATATCCCAGAGAAAAGGATTCAGAGGGCTGATCATCCAGTAAAATTTTCAGTGGGAATTATGTATATTCATCTCCTGGGATTACTGAGCATTTTACATGCCATATTTCAGTCCCCTACCTAATTAACATACAGAACAGAACTGAGAGACAGTATAAAGAGATGATGTGATGCGTGCAATGATTTAAACAGAATTGTTAAATCTCATTGTAAGCTCACTGGACTTGTTTTAATATCCTGAGCACACAGTGTATGATTTAAAAAACCCCAATGTATCAGTTGCTTTGATCGGATAACAAATATTGGAAACAGATTTATACTTTAGTTGGAGTGCCCCCCCCAAACTCATAAAGAGTGGACCAGTTACCAGTGTAATCTAAGATTTTCATGTGTCTAAAATAATTCATTGTGTTTTTCAAACAAAACAAAGTGGTTGCCATAAAATACACGAATCTTGTTTCAATTGGAAAAAGAAGTATGTTGTCTGGCAGGTAATGAAGGTTGCAGACACCCTACCATCATGTTCTTTTATGATTTCATTTCTCTTTTCCTGTGCATTTGCAAAACTTACTCGAACATTTGTGATTTCAAATACTAATCCTATCTCATTTGTATGTCATAAAGACCATATATTATTTCATCTATGGGATTTCTGTAATTTAGAAATAACTCCAAATAGTTACCCCAAATTTGTGCTGAGGTAGCTAGGAGTAAAAGCTCACTCTCAGAGTTTATGTAAGAAAACATTTATAGCAGCTATCAATACCAATCACAAAAAAAGCTCCGCATTTAACCAGCTGAACAATAATGTTTTGAATGAAAATAAGGAATGGAGAAACAAGAAAAAAGTATTGATAAAAACAAAGACTGACTTACTAGAGAATTGTAACCCCACAAATCCTTATAATTCCCCTCAGATGAACAAAACTCTTGATCACCAGTGTCATTCATTGCTGTGTCACTGCCACTATGCCTTTTGAAATTACATCGAGGATAACCTCACCTGACAGATCTTCTAAGAGCTGCCAGATGGCAAACTGATTCAAAGATAACACTACAGTAACTACTGTATGATTACTTTAATTTATCATAATTTTTCTTCTGGATACTCTACATATATAATATAGCTTCTCAGAACATGTAGAACTTTCATTTTATATATATACACATATATATATATACATGTGTATGTATTTGGCTGTATATATAAATTATACGATTGACTCTCATAGTAGCTAATTTTTTAGTGTTTCCTAGTAAACACTAGGCATATATACAAAATATGCCTGATTTTAGAGTATTGACTTTTATATTGAAATTAAAATTTGAAAATTCCTACTTTCAAAGGCCTGTACTTTCACTCCAATCAAAACAGTATAACATTGTCCTAGAAGGGTAGAATAAGGAATAAATGAGAATTAAAAGTGTTTAATGGCACCTTGTCTCAGTTATATAATCAAGTTATATAATGAGAAAGATTACCAAAGTTTTTAAACCCTAAAAAGAAATAACTTTCCTTTCTTTCTTGAATATAATTAACCTTGTGAAATTTAGTTTGCTGTATATATTTCACGCATGTAAAAATAGACAGTGTCAAATGACAATATTAATTTACCATTATTTTTATTTTGGATTTAGTGCTATATTCATATATTTACTTATTTATATGTTATTCATGGACGTCCAACTTCTATTCGCATTTCCAAGAGTATTGCATATGAAAGGTGGAACCACCCACCTGGACCATAGTATGGCCTCTGAGTGATGCAGGTAAGTGACAAATTGTCTGACTCAAAAGCTAAATACTCTTAAAGGAAAATCTGCAATTTGTCTCTTCTGCCCCTGTTTGCCATCTCCTCTCACATGGCAGAATATAACCAAACTGGAGAGAGAATCTGGTCCTTTGAGAAGAGAATCAAAATCCTCAGCAAAGGAACAAAGCTTTTCATATGGAGAGCAAAGCCTATTATCAAGAAAATCAAAGTGTCCAAAGACACTTACTCTCTTCAGAGGAATCAAAGCACCTCAAGAAAGAGCAAAAGGTTTTCTGTCAAAAACAAAGACCTCAGAGAAGAGATTAAGACTCACAAAGGATAAGAATAAGCGTTTCAGTTGAAGGAAAGCTCTTCAGCATGAGATTTCTAATTTTATGGGAGAAATACAAAGCCTTCAAGGGCCAGCTTAAAGCTCTTCAAGAGGACAACAAAGCCATAGAGGTAGAGGAGAAAGCTCTTTGTGAAGAAAAAAATTCCCTCAATGAGGAAAAATTTTCTCTCTGTGAGGGGAACACGGCCCTTCAAATGAGAAAAAGGCCCTAGGAAGTCAGGAGATAGCTCTTCAAGAAGAGCACAAAGTCTTCCACGAATGGAACAAGATACTTCAAAAGAAGGAATAAAGTAATGTAAGTAAAGAATCAGTTGCTTAGGGAGATTTAGCAGAAGTAGTGAAGAGTTAACAAAACCAGTAATTTTCATTGTTAACCATATATGGTGGTCTAGTCTTCATCACAGAACATCATCAGCAACTAGTTGATAAAACCAGGCATAAAACAGTCTATCAGACTTAGCACACAAGTCTAGCAGAAGTGCTGAGACATATAAATTAGTGCTGCAATACATAACACATACCTGTAGATGTCTGCTTTATTGAGATACTGGATATCACAGAAAACAAGTTTCTTACTGTAGTATTTCAAAGTTTAGGGTAACACTTTTTGTTTGTTTGTTTACCATAGAATGCTAGAGGATATTAATAGAAAACAGATTCTGATGTAATGAACATTAAAGTCATATACAAGTGAGATTGGATCCCACTTTCCCTTTTTCATCTAGATTTAACCAGTAAAATAATGTTTTTGAAAATAATTGACATGAAACACTTTCACTATACATCAACAAATTCTTTGTCTCAGAGGTTTTCCTTCAAAGATCCAGTTTTAACATAAGTTTTGAGGAAAATAATTCAATATATATGTTACCACAGAAAAATATTATGAACCAAGCTTGAGCACTATCTTCCTGGACCATCCACAGTGCTGATTTCCTCAGTTTCTGCTTTGTGCAATTTCAAAAGCAACAGGTCTATATGAGAGACAGACAGACACAAATAAGTATTTGACACTCGACCTTGAGCCCAGGTCTTTGGAATACATTTCCTGTTCACCCAGAAATTAAGTAAGAAAAAAAATGTATTAAAATAAAGACTACTGTTAGTGTAGAAAGGATAGGGCTAGAAAAGAGTTTTCTAGTCATGACTCCAAAATCTCAGAGAAGGGTTATTTTAGGCAATGGAGGAAGGATATGTGTAGCTAGCACCAAAACAAAAAAACTCACATTTTCTCTTTTGCCAAACATCAAACTCTTAGTATTTATATCTCTGACCTTTATAAAGTTGGGTATAGTGGTGTACTAGTGGACACCATGCCTGAGAAAACTAATACAATTTGGAAATATGGTACTGGAGAAACATTAGAAGGTTTTTTCTTGTGCAGATGGTTTCCCAGTGAGAACTGTGACAAGGCTACCTTGTCCTCAATTTAGAGATTTTGAATTCAGACCCTTCCTTTGGATTCAGATACTTTGCACATTAGAAGCATTGTCAACAGATGTCTATCCTCTCAATCTTGTTTTATGATGAGTGATCACAGAAGAGAGAGCTAAGGAGAAATAAACAGTGGACTACAGTGCAGTACTTGGACATTTACTTGAACACAGGCTAAATCGCACAACTACTTATGTAAATATCATTTACATAATGTAATAATTTTTTAATATCCTGCAAGCTAATACAAAAACCACAAACCAAACCTGTATAACCATAGAATGATTTAGGTGGGATATGACCATTAGATACCTCACTCACTGAAAACAAAGACAGATTTTAGTTACTTTAGATAAGAGGAAACATTAAACAAGGTTACATTAGAATGGTGGAAGGACAGCACATCTGTCTCCAGTATTTGCCTTGTTCCCCTGTTTGGTTCATTGGTTCAGTATTGGACAAGTCAGATGTTACTAGGCCACCAACACAGGATGGATGATAGTGCCTTATTTCCTACACCTTCATGTTCCTCCGTGCCTTCCTAAATGATTCTGTCACTTGATGGTTCACATTGCTACTTTCTGTTCCACCTATGACTGGTCTTTCCTCACTGGTTAAAAAAGTTAAAGACCCAAAGCAAACTGGAAAGTTTCCTGGTACTAAACAAAACAATTTTTCTTTCTACCAGTGTAGGTGTCTTTTCAACAACAATCTTGTAGCTATTTCCAGATTTGTCTCCTCTTCTGCAGTGTCTATGATAGGCCCTATGAGACACTCACACAGAACTTGTACCTAAATTCATGGCTCCCCATATCTATGAAGAGAAAGGAGTTCATCATGTATTCTGATAGTCTGATGGCCAAATGTATTCCAACTTTTGTTGAAGTATATGAAACTGCTCTTCTAGAGCTGCTTTCTCTAATCTTTTTCTTCCCTTGATCCCCTTGGAATTTTATGAGTCATTTACTCAGAATTAGGGACTATGATAATAACTTGGCAAGATTATGTGCTAGTGATGATAATATGCCTTTTGGAAAATGCTGCATTTATTTCTAATTACATTAGGGGGTATTTCAATTCTGGAGTTGGATATTTATATAATGAAGAAATATGGTGTTTTAATTTGTCTTTATATCATTAATATGATTACATTTACTTGCATACAAATAAATTAATTATTCCATAAATACATTATGTTTAAAACATTACAAAATTATTGTGTGTAATTAAAAACTTCAAGTCTGATTAACAGTGTTTCAAAGTATTTAAATTAGCTGTTTATTTCTTGTGAAAAAATGAACACCACTGTGGCATTAGGAGTGATGATAAAGCTTCAGCTAAACCTGTATAAGCAACCATATGCTGACTTTTGTGTGATTCTGAGGGTCTTCGATTGCGATCAGCAGAATGAAGTCCTGTTGGAGGTGTGGTGGGTTAGCTGCCCTATCACTCCCCTCCCGAACTGGACAGGGGATAGAAAATATTTCAAAAGGTTCATGACCTGAGATAAGGACAGGAAGAGATCACTCACTGATCAACATCATCAACAAACCAGACTTGAATTGGGGATTTAAGTGATTTTATTACTCATCAAAATCAAAGCATGATAATGCAAAGTAAAACAAATCTTAAAAACATCTTCCCACAACTGCTCCCTCCTTCCTGAGCTCTACCTCCTCCCCCTAGCAGAACAGGGAGAAGACAAACAGGGCTAATGGTCAGTTCATCACACACTGATTCTGCCACTGCGCAAGGAGAAAGTCCTTCCCCTGCTCCAGCATGAGGTCCCTCCCATGGGAGTCAGTTCTCAGCAAAATTCTTCAATGGGAGTCCTTCCCATGGGCTGCAGTTCTTTACAAACTGCTCCAGCTGGGTCCCTTTCCTATGGTGCATAGTCCTTCAAGAACAGCCTACTCCAGTGTGGGTCCCCCACATGGACAGAAGTCCTGCCAGCAAACACACTCCAGCATGGGATCCTCTCTCTGTGGGTCAGCAGGTCTCTGCCAGGTGGCATAGGCCTCCCACAGGTTCACAGCTTTCTTTTGGGCATTCACTTGCTCCAGCATGGGTCTCCTCCATGGGCTGCAGTTGGATGTCTGCACTCCCATTGACCTCCATGGGCTGCAGGGGCAGAGGCTGCAGGGGAATTTCAGCTCCAGTGGCTGAACAATCTCCTCCCCCTGCTACTTCACTTACCTTGGTGTCTGCAGATTTGCTCCTCTCATATGTTCCCACTCCCCTCTTCTCTCAGCACAATTACATAGGCACAATAACTTTTTGCTTTCTTAAATATGCTATCAGAGAGGCTATCAGAGGCTCAGCCTTGACCATCAGCAGGTTCTTTGGGAGCCAGCTGGCATTGGTTCTATTGGTCATGGGGGAAGCTTCTGTCAGCTTCTCAGAGAAGCCACCCCTGTAGCCCAACCCCACTACCAAAACCTGACCATGCAAACCAAATAAAACCAAACCAAAACCAAACCAAAAAACAAACAAGCAAACAAACAAAACAAACAAAAAAACCCACAAACCAAACCCAAACAAGAAAAAAGATTCACCATCAGTGTGTATCAGGGATCAATATGGGGGCCCATGCTGTTTAACGTCTTCATTAATGACTCAGAGAATAAGATAGCATGCACCCTTAGCAAGTTTGAAGATGACATAAGATCAGGAGGAGAGGCTGATACACCCAGTGGGTATGCTGACTTTCAGATGAACAGGCTGGTGTCTTGGACAGATAAGAATCTAATGAAGTTCAACAAAATCAAATACACATTTCCCCAGGGAAATCCCTGTGGAGAAATAAGCTCCGGTACCACTAAATGCTTGTTGCTGACCATCTGGAAAGCAGTTTTGTAAAAAAGGACCTGGGGCACTGGCAGACAGCAAGTTGAAAAGGAGACAGCAGTGTGCCCTTGCAACATACATGGCTAATGGTATCCTGGGCTGCATTACGAAAAGTGCTGCCAGCAGATCGAGGCCACAATTAAAGTGTGCATCCAGCTGTGGGCACCCCAGTACAAGAAAGACATGGATTTATTGGAGAGAGACTAGCAAAGAGCCACTCTCCCTCAGTTTAAGTCACTGCGGGGAAGCTGAGAGACCTGAGACTGTTCATCCTGGAGAAGAGAAGGTTCAGGGGAATCTTTTGCATATGTATAGATACCTGACTTCAGCAGGGGAAGAGGGAAGTAATGAATCTGGAGCCAGACTGTTCTCTGTGTTATCCAGGAAAAAGACAAGAGGCAATGCAGAGAAATTAAGATATAGGCAATCCATTTAAACCTGTGATTGGAAACCCCACACTTTTTACTGGGAGAGTTAGCAGACTTTGGAATAGTATGTCCAGTTAGACTGTGGAGTCTCTATCTTTGGAAGGATTCAAAGCTTGGATAGCTTGGATTTTTCTTGGGCAACCTGCTCTAACTGGTTCTTTGAGTAGAGGGCTGAACGAGACAATCTGCAGAAGCCACTTACAACTTCAACCATTCTATGATTCTTTGGCTTATCATACCAGACATCAAGACTATTGATGTATACTAAGTACCTTCTACTTCTAGCCTAACATCAGGATTTCTTTCCTACTGTAGTGTTTCTTTAAATCTTCTGTTAGAAGAGAAGCAAAAGAGTCTCAGAAATGAGCTTTATGCTGAAGTACAGACAATATATTTAGAGAAAGATGACTATTCAGTCATCTGAAAGATGATCATTCAGTTCAGATCAAGGTTAGGAAAAACAACCTTTTCTGAGGATCATTTCCATTGGGATATCTAACTGAATGGAGTCTGACTAAAGTGCAACTCTTAAAAAAATTTAGAAAGGAGAGAAATGCTGCAAAAAGTCTTTAAATAGAGTTATAATATGTAAGACATTCATTCTCAAGGTCTTTTTAAAATACAACACCTTTAACATGATCATTTTTCATATTATTCTTTCAAATGTTATCCCTTTCCTTCTATCCCTCTTATTATTTTCTAACATGGTTAAAACTGTAAGATGGGCGGTAACTAGCATAAATTGAATCTGTCTTATAATAGATACTTTCAAAATTTGGGAAATCTCCAAACCTGAACAACATTGATTGCTTATTTCCACTGCCACAATGATAGAAAAAGGAGTTAAAGTAGCTCCACAATAATAGTGCTGCAATTTCACTCACCAGGGAAGTATGTTCAATGTCCTGCTCAGTTTCTTTCCTCCTGATCTCTCTGTTAATGTGCATGTAAATGACTCATTGGAGCTACCTGCACTGGCACTTTTAACACACAGGAGGGACATTTTTTTGGTTACGCATTGCATGACCTACTTAAGGGATGATGCTAGCTGTAGAGACTGCAGGCACATAAAAGAGAGATAGATATGCTGTGGGTACAGGACACAAGAACATCAATATCAAATGCTAACACTAGAGGTAAAGGTGAAGTGGAAGCTGAAAATCATATTTATGATCATTTAAACAGATGTGTTTGTACTTTGGATTAATTTTCTAATGAAATACATCTTCAGATAATACTTCCAGATGAGGGACATTTTTGTAGCAATGAAAACATCATATTTGAGGATTGTAATGTGAGCAAAATCATTATATATCAACAAAATTTTATACATTCTGAAGCAGTCTTAGGAGCTCAAAAATTATTTGACTATCCAGAACCCTTTGAGATATAACAGGAAAGTAAGAGGGCTCTTAGGTCCCAGGAAAAAGTACTGGTGCTGGCAGGATTACAGCAAAGATGCAGAGAGTTGAATGCACATCCAAACAACTTTGCTGAAGAAGCAAGCATGCCAATGAAGGTGGAAGGACGGTGCTGAAGAAGACTTGTAGGAACTTTTTTACAGAAGTTTACAGAAAAAGTACATCATTAAAATGATGCAGGACATGAGGCTGTAGGAAGGAAATCCTCAGCAGGATGTTACCAATAAGCCACATCTATGCACATTAATGAGTTTCAGCCTCATGATACTCAGTGTCAATAAGCTCTTGGTTCCAAAAGCAGAAGAACAACAAAAAAAAATCCTCAGCATGGTACCCATCATGAACGAATTTAACTCTGTCAAGTGTTTGCCATGCAGTAGTATCTAACAAAAGTTAGAGTCTTCCAAAAGTGAAAAATAATTGCTAGAAGAGTCTGGAATATATTAACAGCTGGTAAACAGGAACAATTTCTTAAATTATATGCCTTTCACTGTACTGCAGAAGAGATCCTCTATTCTTGTCAGATGTTAGGGAAATTTGAAGTGAAGTTACCATAGCAGAAATAGGTTCAACTCTACATTTAGCTCCTACAAAGGAGACTTTTAAGAAAGTTTGTGCCAGCTTAAGGCAAATTTATGAAAATACAGTTTTGTGTTATTGTATGGAAAAAAAATATTTTTACCTTTTGAAAATATTGCATTTTGAGTTGCTCCAGGACATTTTTTGAAACTAAGTAGATATCTCATTCAAACATCCTCATAGCGTTAATTTGGAATATTAAATATAATGTAAAATAAAATATAAAATCAACAGGGTGTCCAGAAGGCAGAACTATCTGTTAAAATAAGGTTTTCATGCTTATTTAAAGAGTCAAAATATTGCAAGTCAATAAAATGAAGACAATCAGTGTATAAAACTAATATACAAACTCTTTGTACTGGAGAATACACACATCATTTGGCATAGTAGTACAGCTTCAAAAATGCTCTGTGCTACATACATTTTTTGTTTGTTTGTTTCTCCCCTACAGTTACAGATATTGGATATGCTTCAGCTCAATGTAGCCAGAAGTTACTAGACATAGGCATTAATTAAGGGCATGCTCTTAGAATTGAGAAGGAACTTTAGGAAAATGGAAAATAGAATGGTTTAACTTTCACTGAAGTTCCACTTTCTGGTTACTTTACCTGAAACATAATATTAACAACATCTTTGAGTGAGGAAAGCTGTTTAGAAGCAAGCTAAAATAAGACAAAAATAAGAAAATATAATAATAATAATAATAACAATATAGTTTCATACAGTTCATATTGCTTGGAAAAATAATTTGAGGGAAAAAACCCAAAGAGTACTTCAGTGTAAGGCTGCCCAAAGGGTGAAAAAGTTTTTCTTAGATTTTCCTGTGCAAGAGCAAAGAATTTAATAAGTACAGTTCTCTTGTCCAGTGAGAGGTAGGCTGATAAGAAAGCTATCTAGCAGACCCAGGACACCCACTCTCTACATGTATAATAAACTGAGGATAGCCCACTGCTTTAGGAAGCTTATTCCAATGCCTGACCACCCTTTCAGAGAAGACATTTTTCCTAATATCCAATCTAAACCTCCCCTGGTTCAACTTGAGGCCATTTCTCCTTGTCCTGCAAGCTTCACCTTAGGAGGATCTTATCAATGTAAATAAATATTTGAAGGGAGGGTGTAAAGAAGACAAGGTCAGGCTCTTTACAGTGGTATCCACTGACAGGACTTCTGAACATCAGGAAAATCTAATATATTGTCAGACTAACTGAGCATGGGTACAGTTTGCCCAGCAAAGTTGTGGAGAAATTCGAGTCACCTGGATATTGTCCTGGCAACTGGCTCAAGGTGCCCTACTTGTGCAGGATGGTTAGACCCTGTGACTTCCCAAGGTCAGCATCAACAATTCTGTGATTCTGTGAGTCTATGGTCAGGACAGATGTATCTCAGAAGTTCAAAAAATAAAATTCAAAGAATTAAAGAAAATAAAATGAAGGGTAAAAAGATTATTCACAGACATATGAAAAGAAGATGAAGCCATAAAAGGACTGGAGTCTGTGGAGAAAAAGACAAGGATCAGGACTGTTATATGCGTTGCCAACATACTAAATACAGGTTTTGCTTTTGTTTCAATAATGATGATGATGCATGTAACACCAACAGAAATGTGATTTAAAGACAATGAGAAAAGGATATCAGAAAATTTTATGTGAGCCATGAGCCGACCTTGGTCTTCTTCTAATGTTTATATTGGATATCTGAAAACATATCCCAGGAATATAGTAGGGGGAAAAAAAAATACTAGTCAGATAAAAAAAAAAAAATAAACAGAATGGGACAAGTATAAGTCTGCTACTTTATTATAAGGATCATGAATTTATTTTTTTTATAGTTTTTATCAGGAACATCAGTATTATCAGAGACAGAAGGAAATGGACAATTATATAAAACATAAATGGAATTCTTGAAGATATATCAAATAGAGTTATTAAACATCTTTTCTAATAGGATAATTTGTAAGATAAGGTTAATTGAAAAGACTTGATATCTACACAGTATGATACTATTTTAAAAAAATCAAATTAAAGATATTTCGTCTGTTAATAAAAAAAAATATAAAATGGATAAAAAGACTTTTTGATGATTATTAAATGTAAGTTTCAGAAGGAAAGGGAGATTGCAGTATTTCTTAGGTTCAGTCCTGCTATAAATGTTTAATATATTCCTAATTGGCTATGTTTTCAGGCGTAGGTCATGAAATCCGTGTTAAACACAAGGTTGAATAGTTTGACCAATACTGTGGAGAGCAGATTATGACGGGAAGAAAAAAATTATGCTGAAGATTCATATCATAGAAATTGTGTTGTAATATGGAGTACATAAGACCTCTCTAAACTAGGGGCTAATTTTCTAGAGGCCATGACAGATGAAGAGAAACTGTGATGATAACAAGTTGCCAATGTACTGCTGTTTTTGTAGTGAAGTTCTAAAACTTCAGCTAAAGTAAATAAATAAATGCATACATATATACATAAATAGCCTGGAAATCTTAGTAACAATTTTGCAGAAGGCAATGTGGTTCCATCTAGTTCTGGTCCTGTGTGGTCAGTTTGAATTAGAAGAAGTGCAAATGAATGGAGAATGTATTTTAAAATATGAGAGTAAAAACCTATGGCTAGTTTAGTCCAGTAGAATACGTGTTGAAAAACATGATTTATCTGAGTGGAAAATATAATGGAAGGACAGAAGTATGTACGTATGTAAGTACAGAATCTGCATACATTGCTCATAAGCAAATTTTTGACAATCACAAAAGCACTTTTCATTGTATAACAACTAAAATTCCCCAGTAAGCGGTGAGACATGAGAATTAGATGAAATAATCCAATTGCTTTACATGTTCTTAGATAAATTTCTGTAAATACTCTTATTTGTTATTAATGCTGCTCTTAATATCTAGTATTTTGGGGGTTCTTCTGGTTGCTGAACAGGATTAAGAGATTTTCTACTCCCTACCTCCCACAGCATAGCTTGTCTTCTCTTTCACTGCACTTATATGGCTAGCTGTTGCATTAGCAAGTGGGAAAGACAAGCACTTGATTTGACTTCACACATTTTTTTTTTTTCTTTTTCTGGTACCATATACTCACGTGGCAGTTTACCAGGGACATTGTCTGTGCCAGTTATATCATTCCCAGAAATGATGAATACATTCTGAAGAGCCAGGCTCTGGAGGACCCTGCATGTACACTGGTGATGGTATGCCATAGATATGTTCCATAAATTACTTTGATCGTTCCATGAAGAAGAAAATCACTTGGGTACACCACTACTGTGCTCACTTACTGTATGACTAAAGATAATATGTGTAAAGCATATTTGCGACTGAAAAGAACCTACCACAGATGCAAATATCAGAGCCTGGCCATAGCTAGAAATTACTGAAGACAGAATGCACTGATGTTATTTAGCATTACTACAAGCAAATTTGCACACATTTCTGCTGTAGCTGAAAAAGTGGCTTGAAATCAGACATAAAAGAAGTGACTGGAAAAATAAGCTAGACATCCTGTAACTGAACATTTTCAGCATAGATTTTGGCAGTTACCATGTTTAGCCTAACTATCTTCAAAGATTTTTAAGATTCAGTATGGGAACTATAAAATGCTTATGCTCATGTCAAAAGACTAAGTAAATGTGCAATTACATTTCGGAAAAAATGGAGGTTGTTTCCTTAGTTTTTCTAATCAAATCAACCTTTTCCTTTTTCCTTTCATTGAGTATAAGGACACTATTATAAAGTTTTCTGGGAAGAGAAAGAAAACCTGTAATTGGTCTATGTGTGTTCTATAAACTCATGGAACATATATAAAATGCATAACAATATATATTCTATAATACTTCTGATTAAATATGTGTTTTATTGATGCCTCTAGTTACTGAATATCACAAGTCATGCAGTCTTTTCTTGCTGGATGATTCTGTCTGCTACTCAGTATTAGTTATGGAGTGAAGCTTATTTTTAGGCTTAGAATTCAGTGATCTGTATTTAGTGTGAATTCTCTATGGAAAATGAAGCCTAGTGATGTTTTGCTTAAAGAAACAAAATTAATTTCTTTTCTTTCAATTCAAATAATAAACCCATCTAAGCCAATGTATGGAACCCAAGTGTAACTTTGAATACATTCATAATTACTGTAAAATTACATCATTAAGGAAAAACATCTGTTTAAGTACTTGGCTGAATTGTGGGCACCTTGGTCATAAAGGAAATGTTGACAATATCTGATCTGCGGATTAAAGGGGCAAAAGTCTTTTCCGTATTACATCAAATGACAAAAATTCTCTGTCGTTCCCATGCAAAAGGGCAAAACTACAAATTAATTCCTGTCTAGACAGAAGAAATAATGGGTTTTATCTAAATTGTCTTGGGCCACTGCTGGGACATTCAATGAAAAGTTCTACTACTAATGAATAAAAAGACAATTTTTTTTACAACTAATGAGTCATAGATATTTTAAGCACTGCGATTTGAGAACAGAAAGCTATTACATTTAGAGAAAGAATGGAAGAAAATAATTAGATCAGAAGGGTGAGCTATTTTGGTACCTGAGAAAGGTTGTTATTCTAATTCAATATTTATTATGCAGTAACAACTTTAAAATGAAGAATTTAAAGTAGAGATGCTTGGTTCTTGGATGCCATCTGGAAAATTCAGCTGAAGAGGTTCAGGCATAAGGAAAGTAATAACATTAGTAACTGAAAATATGTCTGTAAAATGCATTTTTTTTTAATTCAAAACAGAAAAAAAAAAAAAAAAAAAGCAGATGGTAGAATTTTGAAGGGAAGGGGGGATTAGAATTAACATATTAATGGCCAGATCCTGCAGTCAGTGATATAAATAGAGATTTGCCATTGACTTTAATGAAAGTAGAATAAAGTATGTCATCAGAAGTGCTGAGAAAAGGCTGTAAACATAAAAGACCACATTCTCCAACTGATGCAGTTTTCTGCTTTGTAAAGACAAATTGAACTTCAAGAGGCTATAACTATTGCCCAAGTCATATAGTCAGGGGAACAGTTCTCTGGAAAACAGTTAGCAAAAGTAACTTCATTCCTTAGGATTTAAATGTGTTTTTTTGAGTGCAAGATGTGACAGAGACAGATACTCATTTGTTCTGATTCAGTCACCGACATAAACTAAAGCAGCATTTTACTTTGATCTTCAACAAATCTAGGTAGCTCAAATCAAGAAGAAAGATCTAGCTCCCTTCTGATCCTGTGTTCTCTCTACAAAGTTCAGTTTGTTTTTGAACAAGGTAGGGTATTTGTCACCAAGATATGTCTGCTAGACTGCTGAATTCCATTGGGTTACATGACTATGTGTAGCACGCTCTATTCTGCATTTACAAAGCATCTTATTCTAAGATATGGAGAGGTATGTTCTTCTAGGGTCTCAAAGGCCTAAGCTTGTATTTAAGTTATTTAGTTGTATTTAATTTAACCCACTAAGGGCATGAGGAAGCCTTTATCTGATATAAACCTTTTTCCTGTAAAGCAAACACATTCTTGGTAGTGATGCTCCATTTTCATACTGAATTGATCAATTTTTCCTTTAAGGGTCATTGCATTGTGTATGCAAAGAGCAAAGGAGCAAATTTTAGTGAAAATATAATTGCATAATATATATAGTTATTAAAAAAAAGTGTAGCTATATGTGTTATTTACTAGTTCTTGGTTTAATTAAAAACAAATAAAAAGGTGAATATAAATGGAATTGGGAATACTGTTCTAATTTACATCAGTGTTTAATTTCCTGAAATATAATCATTAAAGTAAACACTAATTACTAAAACTATTTTTCATTGTTAAAGTGCAAAATGTACGTATTTCTAACATAGACTTATGTTTTTACAAGAGCTCTCTCTTGTGGCTGTAACTGTTTCTGCATTGTAACTAGTTCAGATATTTTGAGGATCTTTTTAAAAAGAATTGTTTACTGTTTTTAAAGGTAGTAGGAAAAACAATAATATAACTGTCCAGCCATGCAGCAGATAGTGATAATATATCTATAAATCTGTATAAATCATCTAGAAATCACCAAAGAATAAAGACCTAGATTTTATTCTAATAGAAAGGTTTGAAACAATAACAAACCTAGAAAAGACAGCAAGAACTATATATAATCAAAACACTGACTGTGCTGCAAAAGCAAAGAGAGGATAATCAAAATAAATGTAATGTATGGTCAGTAGAGCTGGTTTTTAGTCACATAACACTGAAGAACTCATTGAAAATGGTGAAGGAAAAAAATGCAATTGTTTCTGCTTCTTTTGTGCAACTTCTTTTTATCTCTCCGTAACAAGGATAGACTTGAAGCAACTGAGAGATGTTCAGAAAGGGGTTTGAACCAAGCTATTCAGTGATCTTGTCTTCGGTGTTGGTCATCTTATAGCAGGTACTTATTAAAGTGAACTATGCTGAGTACCTGGTGCACACCATCTACTGACCACATTCCTGCCTGACCCAAACCTTTTACCTGCACCGGCGTGACAACTGCTTCATTCCCATAAAAGCAGTCTTCTGGGAATCCCTTACTAGCCTATATGTCTGGACAATCTCCCTTTTCCAGCTGGAATTAAGAGATTTTCAGTAGTATAGTCTGCTCATCAGGAGAGAGTACAAAGGAAATCTGCTTTGGGAAATGGTATCATAAAGGAACTGTGATTACTATCAAGGATTAAACACTTCATGTTTAATGCAGAACTTGGACATATGAAAAACGGGAGCTAAAACTCTGTAACAGGGAGAAAATAGCAGTCTGGAGTCTAGTACCACTGGAAGTTACACTCACCAGTGTTAGGAAAGCAGATTAGTTACTCTTTACTAACCTGTTCTCGTCATATGGTGATGATATTTCTTTAGGTAGGCTGTGGGATTTTTGTTTGACATGGCTTTTCTGCTTCCCAGAGCCATGTAGTTGCACTAATAATAAATGATAAATCCAGCTTTCAATCTTCCGTAGCTTACTTAAGGTTTCACTGACTCATTTATCAATATTTTAGCAATATTTTAAAATCCTCAGATGGAAGATGCTATAACAGACAGGTTAATGTCTGATGAAAGATGTCTGAAGAAATTCAGTTTAAAAAAATCTGCAACCCCTTTCATGATTTTAGTGTGCTTACAAGTTTCCATACAGCTAATACACATTTTCCTAAAAAAGGGCAGAAATTTACACTAGAAAGTTGTTCCTTTTTTCTCTCAAAATCTGTTCAAAGTACACCAATCTGTACTTTGAATATCACCAGAATAAGATAATGGATGAAACTCTTCAACTTAACTCAGGAGTTAAAGCTATGTCAATAGCTGTGTCAGATTAAATAGAACTCAGAAACCTTTCTGGTTAAATGGAATTACTCATATCTATTAGTAAATGCTTCTAGCCACAAAAAGAGAGAGGCTACACCCAAACTGCAAGCTGAAATTTAGACACAGTAGCTGGAATATTCAACTTTCTATAGCACATCCATGAATTAGTTAAGAACTTGCTAGTTGGTTCAGGTCAAAATTGTTCCAGAGAATTATCTAAGATCTTAAAAATACAGACAATTGCTTTCATACCTGAAAGCATTGCCTGCCTGGTTTTTTTTAAGTTACTAACGTTGATGCAGTCTACAAAGTGATTGCGCTTGACATTGTGTAAAAGCTGAGGCCAGCAAAGAGTGGAAGGAATTTATGGTGTGATTTAAATAGTTTCTCTAACCGCTAAAGCTTTATCAAACTATTTTGAAAAAACATGTCATTGCATTCTTGGCGTAAAAGAATTCCTTTATCAAAATTGGAGAGAAAAAGACAAATGGAGTTAAACCCAGATATTACTGTTTCCCAATACAAATAAAATTACATGCAAAAATAAAATAAATAAAATTAATCACAATTCTCAAAATGCATTGTGAATTGACAATAAATAATAACAAAATGTCAATAGCTTTATTTGAATGAGTAGACTACAGCAGCTATATGTTTAGAGATTTAAAACATTAGAAAAGTAAGACTGACAAGTCTCTCAGTCCCAAGGCTATGTGAAGTCAGTATAAAGCCCATGGCCTGTGACGACCAACAGCATGACTGAATTTGCTGCACTACAGAATGATATTCTCAGACTTGACCCTCTGGCCCTGATCTATCATTCTTCCACCTATACCTATATGTGGAACCTGCCTGGTGTTGGGAAATCATTCATATGATGTCCTAACCTCTGTAGGATGGCAACAAGTTGCTCCAAGCCCTGTGCTGGAACTGACATATTTTTACTGATATTCTTTATTTCCACAAATACTTCTGATTCAGTTTAGAACTGAACCATAAAGCAGGGAATAAGAACCAGGAATGGGCATTTCCTGTGCTGAAGCCATTGTGGATGATTTGAAGCTTGTTTTAATTGTTGCTAAGTAGTGCTCACCCTAAATCAAGGACTTCCAGTTTCCCATACACTGTCAGCAGGTGCGTAAGAAGTTGGGAGCATTGCCAGCTGACCCAAACTGACCAAAGAAATATTCCATATCATAGGACATCATGCCCCATATATAAACCAGAAAGAGTTGGCCAGGAAGGGCTGGTCACTGCTGGGGGATGGACTGGGCATAAGCCAGTGTGTGGTAACTAATTGTACTTTTTGTCTTTTGTCTTTCTGAGGTTTTGTTCTTCTCCTTTTTTATTTTCTTTTTTTTTTTTCTCTCCCTATTATTATTATTACTATTATATTTTATTTTATTTCTATTATTAAACTCTTCCTATTTCAACCCATGGGTTTTGGCTTTTTACAGTTCTCTCCCCCATCCCACTGAGGGAGGCAATGGGAGGGAGCCAGCAGCTTCGTGGTGCTTCACTGCCAGCTGGGGTTAGAATGCGACAGTCCTTTCTGACACCCAAGGTAGGGCATAAAGGGTTGAGATAACAAAAGACCTGGCAAAAGCATGTTAAAACAAATTTGTTATAAGCATTTATTATATAAGTTTAATAGTCAGTGGTTACAATGTTCATTTATTTGCTCTCCAAATTTCTTTGCTTGCTCTCAGAGTTGTGTTTAACTTTACTTTCAGTATGTGTTCTGTTGTGCTATTTGTCACCTTTGGGGGCTGGGCTAGGGTTATCATGGTGCTGAACTTTGTAACACTGCCTTAAAATATGATGGAATTTCTGGCCCTGAAAGTAATCTGGTGTTTGTACTCAGCATTGCTGTCAGCTCTGTACTTCGGGAGCCATCTATTGGAAATCATTAATAATTACAACTTTTACCTGTTCAGAGCGACAGTCTGTGAAGGAGATATCTTTCTTATCTTTCCTTTCTCCTCCAGGACAATTACAATAGCATTTAAGAATTTTGAAAATTTGAGAAGGCAATAGGAAAGGATACACAAATCCTCCATCTCTGAAGACAACTCCTCTCCAGCCTGAAGGAAAGATATCTTATTCAAGGAAGTATCTCACACAGATAAATGGACAACAATGGAAAGGGACATCCAGTATCTGAGGGAATTAGCTGTGCTAGGAATGATGTGTTATGATCTGAACAACAGGCAGTCCCCCACATATCCAGAAGTCCAATGCAGGGAACTTCTGTGGTGGAAATGTTAACAGAGCACACAATTGTCATATGCCCACTCATTGGCAGTAATGACCTGGAGAGACAAAGAGACACTATCAATAGATGAATTGGCTTGTCAGCTCTGGCAATACAAATAAAACCTCTGTTCTCACTACAGACTTGTGTCTTGGCTGTGGGAAAACTGTCCAAAAAGTGGGAAAAACTATCCCTGGAGTTCCAGCAAATGAAAAGGGTATACGCCCCACTACCCACCTGTACAGACTTGCATCTCAGCTGTTAAGTGTTCTTTTGCTCAAGAGGAAGGATATAGAAGGTACACATCATGTGTGATCATGGAGAGAACATGAGGTGGAATCGAAAATCAACCTCAACCTTAGAGACACAGGTGCAGGAATTTCAGGGAAAAATAATTACAAATGGGGGTTCTTTCTGTAAAGTTGCTGCTTCAGTCTGCAGCAGGCACTAACCCAGACAGTGTAGAAGTGCTGATCTTACTCCTGATCCTATGGGAAGGAGTTTTAATTTGTTTTTACAAGAGGTAAGTAGAGAATCCTATGATCAGTATTAGAGAGGTCTGGCCTCTAATGAGGTGGTGGAGAGGGGCAACCAGATTTACTGGCATATGTGGATCAGATGGCCTGGCATACCAGACAAAAGTATAAGGCTCTAGTAAGATACTGGTGCACAGTGTGCCCTTATGCCATCAACCTACACAGGGACAGAACCCACTTGTATTTCCAGAGTGACAGGAGGATCTTAACAGTTAAATGTACTGGAAGCTGAAATGAGCCTGGCTAGGAATGAGTGGCAAAAACATCCCATTGTGACAGGCCCAGAGGCTCCATGCGTCCTTGGAATAGGCTGTCTCAGGAGTGGGTATTTCAAAGACACAACCTTTGGGTTTTCAGTATTGCTGCCTTGGAGATGGAGAAAAATAAGCAGCTGTCTATCTTTTCTGGTCTCTTTCTTCTGTTTTGGGGTTGCTGAAAGGCAAACATTGTGGTGCCTATTGCCACCACAATGTGCAGCAGTGGCAGTACTGCACCAACTGAGACTCCCTGATTCTTATCTGTAAGCTGATTTGTCAACTTAAGAGCCAGGTACTGATCATCTCACTCTATAAGAGTCCCATATGGCCGGTGAAAAAGTCTAACAGAGAACAGAGACTAACAGTAGACTATTGTGGCCTGTATGAAGTCTCACCACCACTGACTGCTGCTGTCCCACCATGCCTAGTACTTAGTTTCTGGCTGGGGTTAAACCACAACAGGCAGCCTTAAGTCCTTACACTATGTGCTTACTGATCCCACTAAGGATGCACAGGGCTGCACTAATGATTCGTGTCCTAAATGCTGTTCACCAGGATTCCAAAGGGGTTTTTTTTTTTTGTAAGAGCTTGTCTTAGTTCAAGGGGAGAACTAAGGTATCTATGTTGGCCAAGAAATAATTCCTCTCCTTTAAATTTAGAAAACAGAACTTTAATTAGGAAAAAAAAAAAAAAATATATGAAAAGGATAACAGTTCTTAACCACAATACATATATACATATATATATATCCAGAAAGGAACAAATAACAACAGTTTGTAATAAACCCTTTAAACAACAAAAGCAAATAGTTTAAAGATCTTTTGGCTACCCACAAAAAAAGCGGAAATGTAGTTATACTTATGGACAGCAGGTGGTGATGTCACGCCCAGCCTGCTGGGCTCTCTGCGGGGGATGCCGTAGCACAGTCACCAGGTCAGCTCCAGTGGTGTCAATGGTGAAAGCAGCAGAGGATCCTGCCTCCACTTTGCAGGAAACAGTCGTGCTTCCTCTCCTCTTCACGGTGGTTCCTGCAGTACTCATGGTCATCCACAGATGAACAGTCGAGCTAGGGAGGGGAAAACACAGTTCAGACTATCCAGTGATGCCAGACCCCCGTGTGCCTCCACCTCGCTCACTCTGCTGAGAGAAGCCCCCTGCCCCCTAGCTTCCTGCACCTGCACAGGAAAAAAAAACCTCAAAATCCCTGGCCACTCCCCCCCCCCCACCCCGCTGCTCCCTGAGCTGTCATCCCTCCCCTTCCCAGCCTGGGGAGAGACCAGAACAAAAGGCCCTGGCTAAGCAATCAACATCAGGACATGAATATTCATCATGCCCTTTGTTAACATCTTTACTGACACTAAGGTGTTGGCTCCAAGCTTTTAGGAAGGAATTCCAACTGAATTTTGAAACTATAACAGAACTACACCATAGCAAATTGGACATGGCCTGTATAGTTGTTTGGGATTTTTCTGTCAGAGGTGCAGGACATTATATTTTTCACATCTCATGCCATTCTTATTGACTCAGCATTGAGATTTCTCTGTGGTGGCTCTTGTTCCAGTCTATTTTCTTTTCAGTTCAGTGTTTTCCACAGACCTAGGGAGAATTTCTTCACTCTTGTTGCCCAGATAATTTTAAAAATATGGAGACTCAGTATCAACCCCTAAGGAACTCAAGCTGTCAGTTCAACTTTTAACCATTAACCATCTTCCCTGAAACTTGGTTTGAGCTTGGTAGTTCATCCCACTTTCCACTTATATCATACTACACCTCTCCAGTCCTATTTTACCATCTTATTCACAAAGGCTGTAAGAAAAATCTCTTTTATTCAATTTAGTTAAGATACAAATATCTGTGAGATAAAGAAGTTTAGCAGAAAAAGGAAAGTTTCTATTTCAGCACATGCTGGGTGCCTCGGCCAGGAAGGTCCAAAAAGCGCACCCACACCCCAAAAATCATGCATTCTATGTCTCCCCAGAGTCCCGACTTTTTAGTATAATCAGAAGAGTGGGCCTCTTCTTCTGATTGGATTTGGTATGCCCCCCTGTACAGGGAGATGGGGTCTCCTGGTCAGAATGACCACCTTCTGCACACAAAGAGCTTGCCACATGGTGGGGGCCCATTTCAGCCGTGTCTTTATCTATTTCCATAATTCCGTATTCCTGAATGCAAATTGTCCCTGGCATCAATTTCAGACAGGACCTGGTACTTTCCAACTCCTACGGTACACCTAAGGAAAATAATAACTGAGTTATTTGCTTGCAATAAAACCATATTCTTTTATTTCTCATAAAGGCTGTGTGGAATGCTCTCTAATAAGCAATTATTCACTTGGAATTATTTTTTTTTTATTTTGCTTCCTAAAGGGCATTTTTGCACTTGCTTTGTCATTCCTTATTCAAAGGGATACTTGGGAACTGGATACTTACCCATGAAAACTGAGGTATAGAAGACACTAGATAGCTCAGCCTTTTCTGTGTCATTTGTAATTATCTTGTCAGCCCTGTTCAGCAGAAGACATGCATCTTCCAAGTGCTTCCACTTAATTTCTGAGCATAAAAATAGCAAATAAAAATGCAGACATAAATGAAACATCCAGATTCTGGGCATTTTTTGTTTAGATATTCATGTGTGTGTTTTTTTCCCTCCATGTGCAAAATAAAGTTTACCAGTTTTTTTATCTTCAAAGCACCAGATGTTTGCAATTTCATAGTTTAAAAATCATAAATTGTTTTATTTTCTGCAGTAGTCATAATGTGGTCATAGAACAGTAAATAAAAGCACGGCAAATCAAAGGCTTGTATTGGTAGGCCAGAACTTTGTTCTGTAATGCAATTATATGTATTGTTTCATTAAAATCGTCTGCTTTAGGAGACATGTAACTACCTTAACCTCATGTTCATATAATGAACAATCTAACAAAATGGAACAACAAAAACGAAAAAACACTCAAACTATAAACCTCTCTTAAATTTTTCTATAGACAAATATATCTTTTCCTTCTAACTCTTATGACATTGAGCCAGGAACATCAACTCTCTAAACTAACTGTATAATCGTAACTTAAATCATGGAACTGTAAAAACAATCTCCTCTAATTAAAGAAAAGGGGTATAAAATCTAGCAAAAAGGAAAGGTTTGCCAGTCTGTTGAAATTCTGTGAATACAAATTCAGAATGTTTTAGTTACTATTATTATTATTATATAACTTACATCTTAGTGTGAGCAGTAAATATCTAAAGGATTAAATAATTGATTAGAACTTAATAGTTTTTTGTAAGATAAAATTATCTCTTAAAACCTGATTTTTATTGCTAGAAAGGTGAAAAAAATCATAAATTAAGCTGCTAAAAGTATTTTTTTTATTTTCCCCACAGATGAAAAAGGGCTTTCATGAACTCTTATGTTATACTAATATCTTAGAAGATAAAATGTCATTAGAAGTTAAATACAGTAGATACTACAATAAAAATATTTTTTCACGTTGATAACTTATCTACCTCTCACATTGTCTTACCTGTTTGTTTTATGTCAAATATTGAACAGACTTTTTTAAAAAAACCCTCTTATTAATTTTTTCTCTTGATACTACATAATTTTTTAACACCCAGACAACTTATATAGCTTGTCTATTCACAGAAAAGTCTGTAATAATATATGTTGTCTGTCATCATCTAATATGGAAACATTAGTAGCCTTTAAATATATAGAAAACAAGTGAGGTTTCCATGCTTCATCAGTGGTGGATGTGATGCAGATTAAATCAGTGCAAAAAAGGAGTATAAAAGCAAAAAAGATAAAAAATAAAAAGCCAGAACTTTGGAGTAAAGGGGGTAGAAAATAGAAACTCAGCAGTGAAAAATAAAAATGCTAAAAGAAAAATTATTTCAGAAACATTGCAAAACCAAACACAGACATTCAAGAAAATGTAAAATTAAATGGTAACTGCAGGAATTCACTTTGTGGGTTATGAGTTGGAACTGATGCAAGCTGAGTGGATTTAAAGAATAGAAAGTAATAGTTCAACTGGAAGGGACCTACAGCGATCATGTAGTTCAACTGACTGACTTCAGGGCTGACTAAAATTTGAAGTATGTTATTAAGAGAACATACTTCAGTATGTTATTTGCAACTGCCTTGCAAATACTGACACTGTTGGGGCATAAACAACCTCTCTAGGAAGCCTGTTCCCTTCCTAATGCCTGGTCTGATCCTCCCCTGGCACAGCTTTGAACCATTCTCATGCATCCTAGCACTGGATAACATGAAAAAGATTAGCACGTTCTCCTCCACTTCCTCTCCTCAGGAAGCTCTAGGGAGCAGTGAGGTCACCTCTCAGCTTCCTGCTCTCAAAACTAGACAAATCCATAGGACATTACTTAGCCACTCCTCATAGGACATTCCTTCCAGCTCTTTCACCAGGTTTGTTGCCCTCTCCTGGATACTTTCAAGGACCTTCACATGCTTCTTAAATGGTGTGGCCAAGAACTGCACACAACACTGTAGGTGAGGTCACACCAATGTTGAATACAGTGGAGTAATCACCTCTTTTGATTCGCTTGCTGTGTTTGATGCAGTCCATGATGATTTGCCCTCTTGGCTGCCAGGGCACACTGTTGGCTCATACTGAGCTGCTGCCAACCAGCACACTCATTTATGCTTGAACAACATCTGTTCCATGACCAAGTAGGTACTCATTAAACACAGCCTCATGGACTAGCAGTCAGCAAATGTGATAATGTGCTTTTTTTTTTTTTTTGTACTAACGATGGGCTAAGCTACATCTTATACTGCCAGATGGACGTATATGAGTATGGTTATGTGTCCAAATGATTCCACCTGCTGCTGGATATATTTTAAAAGATGCATTTCTTTACAAAGAAAAACAGAAAATAATTAGACTTCTTATGGAGATCTGTTCTTCCCAAATAGCATGGCAGCAACAGAAATCTTGATGTTGAAACCTTTACTTGAGTTTTATTTTCTCCCATAAGTGTTACTGGAAAGAGGACTCAGAACTAATGCAATGAAACCAACTAAAAATACATTCTTTGAACAAGCATTAGGTAGTAGCACTGTTTTATTGAAGTGTTCTATCAAACCTCCACCAGATGTCAGTACATACTTGCACAATCTTGCAAGCTGTGGCACAGGAATGTATCTAACACAAATCTGATCCTTCTGATACGTAATACAGAAGAGCAATGTTGTGTATCACTCACACTGCTGCAAAAAGAAGAAAATACTGTAAAGAAAATCCTTATACTTTCTAAATTACAGGTAAAATATAATTTTTATTCTGTATTTTTCTATATCAAGCACTTTGACAGCTAGCTACTTAAAATTGCTCTGAGATTTTATCTGGAAAAAAAAAAAAAAAAGAAAATATTGGGCAGAGAACTGCCCTTTAGACTCTATGACCATTCCTATTCTTAAGTATGAAAGATGAGCAAAGAATAAGAGATCTGAACTGCTTCAAACTTAATAAGACTAAGAAATATTTTTTTTTTTACTTCCTTCAAATATCTATATTGTCTCATAGTGTAGAAGACAGACTGTTCTTAGACAAGCACAGCTATAGAGTGTAGAACAATGGCTACAAGTTGCAATACAAAAAAATCATAATTTGACACCGGGGGGGGGGGGGGCACCCCAAA
>JAWWEE010000001.1:65563634-65576726 GCA_035221455.1 Xenops minutus
TTCACGGCCGTTTTTTTTTTTTTTTTTTTTTTTTTTTTGGAAAATACGGTTCATCATCATCTTTAAACAACTTACATTTTTTCTGTTTAAGAACATCAGCTGAGATAACACTTTTCATTAAATTTCATATACAGAACAGTTTTCATAAGAATATTGTTTCACTAAGGAGAAAGCAATATCTGAACTTCTTCTTGCAAAATTGCTATTGTCTAGGGTAAGCTGAGATAGATGAAATTTCATAAGACCTAAAATTAAATTCAGAATTTTGGTATTGTTCTTCACTTCCCTTTTTGGTCATAAATGTCCCAGTCCAGAACATTTTTTCTTCATCTTTTCTTTAGCTAAGGAAAAAGAAATAATTATTCAAAGGACTATAAGGATATATGTGTGGTGATTTAACCCCAACTGACAAATAAGTACAATGAAGCCACTCATTCACTTCCCAACCTCTCCCTTGTGGGTATAATAAAAAAAAAAAAAAAAAAAAAAAAAAAAAGGTTAAACTGTTGGATTGAGGTAAGAATAGGTTAATAATTGAAACAAAACCCAAAGATTATTAACAACACTAATGATAATAAAAGTAACAACAATAGCAAGAATAATAATAGTAATAAAAAGGAACAGGTGAGAAATAAAACCCAAGGAAGACAAATGGTGTACAACACAGTTGTTCACCGGCTGACTGATGCTCAGGCCTCCCCAAGCAGCTAGTGGCAAATTTACTTAGTATACCTTCATGTTGTTCATCCAAGACATTTATGAAGATGTTGAAGAGCATTGGGTCTAAAATGCCATACATATGAAACCTACATTCAGTAAAATGAAAAATACAGAAAATTACTACCTGATCAGATTTGTGCCACATAGTCTAAATCCTCCACAGCGTTTTGTATTACTTACCATCTGAAAACTTGAAAAAGTAAATAAATCTCTATTTTTAAGCATTTCTGTTAAGCTAGTTCTCAATAAATATTCCTTAATTTTTCTAATGTTAAAGTGTCCAACTAGAGGTTCCTAAAGCAACTGATCCTGTTTCCAACAACATTCTCCTGGAGAAACTGGCTTACCATGGTGTAGAGGGATCTACACTCTGTTGGGTAAAAATCTCGCTGGATGGCTGGGCCCAGAGTGGTGGTGACAGGAGATATATCCAGTTGGCAGCTGGTCACGAGTGGTTTTTCCCAGGGCTCAGTAATGGGGCTTGTCCCGTTTAATGTCTTTATTAATGACCTAAATGACTGGATCATGTGCACCCTCATCAAGTTTGCAGATGATGACAAATTGGGCAGGAGTTTTGATCTGCTGAAGGGTAGGAAGGGTCTACAGAGGGATCTGGACAGGTTGGATTGATGGGCCAAGGCCAGCTGGTGCAATCACCATCCTGGGAAGTATTCAAAACATGTGTGGATGTGGACTATGGCAACGTGATTTAGGGGTGAACATGGTAGTGCTAGGTTAATGGTCCATCTCGATGGTTTATTCCAATCCTAAAGATTCCACTATTCTAAGTTTCAGAGTGCTACTTATCTCATGATTCCTGGAATGCCTGAGTGAGGCATGGACATTATACTCTGTGTTGAGTATAATGCAAGTTCAGTTATTTCTGCAGAGTAGGTTATCAGTTTCTGATGAGTAAGTTTATTATATAGATGCAGGTTAGACTTGAACTAAATTGGACAGGACTATACTAACCTCTCTACCATTTTTGGCTTCTGCGTCTTTGACCTTCCATCAAATTTTTCTCTCTCCTTTCTACTTACGATTTTTCTGCTTATTACTGTGCAACTCTTTACTTGGTTTTATGATATTCATAGAATCACGGAATATCATGTTATTCAGCTGTGTTTCACATATACATTTATAATGAGGTTATGAAAGAGATATATACCATTGAAGATCTCCAGAGGGTGAATTAATCCATCTAAATTAGTACTTCGTCTGTCACTAAGTTAAACATGCCCAGAATTTTTTCTGGCACTGAGGCAAACAGCCCATATCTGTTCTATTAAACTGTCTTCACCGCAGAAACAAATTGGCAACATCTAAGCCAAATACAGATGATCCTGGCCCATAGCAGCTCCTAAACTATACTCAGGAACTGTCACAGAGAGTGTTAGTTGTTCCAATCAAAAACCATTCGAGGGTTTGTTCCACTTTCACCCCAAATATATATGACTAAACTACATTTCCTTGACATGTTCCTCTGCTCTGTCAGCATACTAACATGGCAGATCTAAGACTGAATGAACAGTGTTTGTTTGCTTGTTTGGGAGATTGCAATGATGAGAGTCCAGTTACTTGGATGCTAGCACGTATAGCAACTTGTAAAAGTTTGTTCAGTAGCACTTACGTGGAGAGCAAAATAGGTGAAAGAATACTTTTCTTCAAATAAAGGGATTATCGTCCATTTGGGATTAGTCCTTTAAAAACAGAATCCGTAACTGATCTCTTAGTTATCTGATGACTATCTCCCCCATAGTACCAGTATTACATCATCATTGTGGTGGGTTCACCTTGGCTGGATGGCAGGGTTCCACAAAAGTCATTCTATCACTCCCCTCGTCATCTGGACAGAGGAGAAAAAATATAATTAAATGCTTGTGGTTCAGCAAAAGGACAAGGAGGGGTTACTCAGCCATTACCATCATAGGGAAAATGGAGTTGATTTGGGGAAATTAGCTTAATTTCTTACCACTCAAATCAAAGTAGTGTCATGAGAAATAAAAATAATAAAAAAAAAAAATATTGAAAATACCTTCCCCTCATCCCTCTCTTCTTCCCAGGCTTAACTTCACTCCTTATTTTCTCTACCTCCTCCCCTCCCAGCAGGTGGTACAATGGGATGGGGAATGGGAGCTGTAGTCAGTTCATCACACATTGTCTCTACCACTCCTTTCTCTTTCACAGAGAGGACCTCTCACATCCCTCCCCTGTTCCAGCATGGGTCCCTCACACAGCAGAGTCATCCAATAACTTCTCCAATGTCAGTCCTTACCATGGGCTACACTTCATGAACTGCTTCTGTGTGGGTCCCTTCCAGGGAACAGATTGCTCAGTTATAAGTTCCCCACAGAGTTCTAAGTCCTGCCAGCAAACCTGCTCCAGTGTGGGTTCCTCTTTCCATGGGGCTACAGGTTCTGCCAGGAGCCTGCTCCAATGTGGGCTTCACAATCAGGGGTCACAGACCCCCTGAAGCATTCACTCTCCTTGACTTGGGGCCCATCATGGGCAGCAAGGTGGATCTCTGCTCCATTATGCAGCAGGGAGACAACCTGCCTCACCATGGTCTGCACTATGGGCTGCAGGGGAATCTCTGCTCCGGTGCCTCCTTTCCCTCCTTTTTCATTGACCTTGATGTCTGCAGGGCTGCTTCTCTCGTATATTTTCACTCCTCTCTTTGTCTGCAATTGCACATTTATTTCCATGCTCTTAAGTACATTATCCCAGAAGTGCTACCACCATTGCTGATGGGCTCAGTCTTGATCAGTAGCAGGTCTCTCTTGAAAGTAGCTGGCATTGGCTCTGTCAGACATCTCAGAGAAGCCACCCCCATAGGCCCCTCTCTGCCAAAGCCACACAAACCCAATATGATCATGTAGTAGTATCTCATAGGATCCTTTAGTTACAGAAGTCTATTCTGAAAGAACCAACTAAAACAAAAGGTTAATAAGTCTTCCTTATCTCTAAGCAAGAATGTTGTTCTTAATGCACAGAAGAGAATGAAAAATGTCAACCTATTATCATAGGTTGACTCATATTCAGATAACTAAAGGGGTTATTCACACTATCTGTTTTGGGTACTTTAAACATGTAACCGAGATGTGATTGAGACCTGAAAATTAGTTCTTAATTCCCTATGTAGCTAATAGAATGAGAGAGAATTAGTAACAGAGGTATCAGTATATTACAACTACACGATTAAGATTAGATGGCATGAACCTTATAATCTCAAATACAAGACAGTAAAAGGCACTAACTTCTAAAGTCAGTGCAAAAGAAAAGATTTTCTACCAACTTTAGAATACACGAGTCATGTTCTATTAGTGGTACTTCATTAAAAAGATGCTTTCATTTGTAAAACAGACTTAGTAGTGACCACTTATGCAAAAGGGGTGAGTAAAAGAGAAGTGAATAATGAGAAGAGGTATTGATTTGAACTGAAAGTACTGATGTCTGTTGCATGGGAATATTCAAAGGAGAGACAGAAAATAATTTGGAATGAGAGTAATACAGGTGATTTTTCATTTAGTAATGCTAGCCAAAGCTCTACAGCTGTTGCACATTTGCTTTTGGTCAAGAAAGAGGAAAGTGGAGGAACTACCTTAGGAGGAAACACTGCCTAAGAAAAATCCTATAGTATTAAACTATATTTAAACTGAATGTATTTTATTGTATTGAAATATACAAGGTTTCTGGGTGCTTATCCTCTTCTGGAACAGAACTGTGGGATAAGAAATGGCAACATTTTCCTTTTCATTCTAGGTTCATCATTCAGAGGAGAGAAAGATATTAACTTTATCCCAGCAAATTAAGCATGATCACATCCCTTTTGAGCACTGAGAGCCATCTTGGAAGGAATTATCATCCAACACATGACTTCTCTTGTTGAGTGGGTTGAATATACATTTCAGAATTAGTCCTGCAACTGAGAAATAAATTGATGAAAGATCTCAGGGTTCCCCAAAAGAATAAGGTTTTCTTTATATCAGAAAAACTCACAATCAGTGAAGCAGATTTCTAGAATTGCTAGATTTCTAAATCATCTGAGGTTATGAGGAAGTGAAATAAGAAACTTGCTTTATTTACTTTTTCAGGTATCAAGAATTGTCTGTATGAAGTACAACCCTAGAGATGTTATTTTCTTTATTAAAGGTGTTTTTTTCTATGCATATTCAACCTTCAGTAAAAATGAACTATAAATAATTTTCAAAAAATATTTCTTGCAAACATTACTGGAATATTGTTTCTAAAAAATATTACTTCAAATTAAGCCTACCCATGTTCTGGTGTTCTTATGGAAAAGACTTTCCAAAATGTTAAATGACCTTTTAACAAGGCTGAAAAATACGTTTTTATACAATCTCATTGGTATCAGTGAAATATAGAACAGCTCACGCAGGAAGCTAAGGAAGCTTACACAGCCCATAACTGGAAAAGTTGTTAAGGTAGAAATCAGGGGAAAAAAAGGGAGTGTGAATTAAAAAAAAACCAAATCTCTCTTGAGAGTGTCTGTCCAAAGATATGCTTTTACATGTGAAAAAGAAAGATGACCAGTCCACCAGATTAAGCAGTAACTAGGGAATTACTAAGAGACATTTCAAATAAAGATGAGGAAACTCGAAGAGAAATCCAAGGTCAGAGGCACTGTAAAGGAGGCAGCAGCAGTCAAACCTGTGTTGACAATGCTGGAAGTCACCCCGCAGTGCCCCAACCCTCCCCCATGCATAACAGAGCAGATAAGCAGTTGTGCTGTGGCAATGCGGGGTGTAGTACTCAAGGTGATACTGCAGGGACCACACCTCGAGTGTGCAAGCCTGAGCCCGGTGGGGTGAGGTGATTTTTGCATCCGCAAGGTGGTGAGAGCATCAGAAGTGCATTTAAAAACAGAACACCCTTATCTCTCCCAGGAAAGGGTGTACACAGAGGTGGTGTAAATTCATTTCAGCTTATTGAATTCTTTTAACTGTATCCTTTTGTCTAAGTAGGTTTGCTTGACACGTGATGATAAAGTTGCTGAAGCCTTAGGCAGGAAGCCCCAAATTCCCATTAATTTATCTTTAGCTGTTACATAAAGGGAGGTCCCGAGGCTAAAGAAAATGGAGAAATAAGAAAGCCATAACTGTGAGCAGAAGCTCAACCTGCCCAGATAATGAACAGATCTGCCAGGAGAGAAAGAATCCAAGGAACACATCACTGAACCAAGACTCACATGTAAGATGCAGGAAGAGTATGTGAGGATCAGTAGTACAGACTGTGAGGGTATAAAGGTCCAGGGATTTCTTTGCTCTTGGTCTCTCTCTGGAGGCACCCAGTTCAAGCTATTCCCATTGCTGCACCACTCAATTATTGCATTTTATTTCCTGGAATCAGATATCCGACACTCTGCTTCACGAAATCTAGGGCAGAGTAATTTCTTTAACAGGGGGGAATCCATCTTATAGTGGTTGAAAATATGTTGTCAAAAAAAAAAAAGTGCTTCCATTTCTAAATATCTTTTGACACAATTTTTATGGGTGTTTTTCTCCCAATGGCTGAATAAAAATTGACCTTAACATTTTAGAGTTCACTATTAGTATTATTATTGTTGTTGTTTTTGTCGTTGTTGCTGCTGCTGCTGTTTCTGCTGTTGTTGCTGTTTTTGTGGTGATGATGATGATGATGCCATAGAATCATAGAATGGTTTGAATTGGAAGGATCTTTAAAGATCGTTTAGTTTCAATACCCATCTTCAACTAGACTAGGCTGCTCAAAACCCTACCCAACCTGGCCTTGAACATTCCAGGGATGGAGTATCAACAACTTCCCTGGGACACCTGCTCCAGTGTTTTACCACCCTTTTCATATAAAATGTATGCCTTACATCCTATCTAAACCAAACTTCTTAATTTTAAAATGTTGCTTCTTCTCCTGTCACTACAGATCTTGGTAAAAGGTCCCTTTTCATCTTTCTTATGTCTTTTTTATATACTGAAAGTCTGCCTGGAATCTTATCTAGGCTGAACAACCCAAGACTCTCAATTTTCTGTGGAATACTTCTAGGAAAGGTATTCCAGCTCTCTGAGCATTTTTATGTCCCTTCTCTGAGCCCCCTCAAGCAGGCCCATGTCTTTCTTGTGCTAGGGCTTCAGTACTACATGCAGTACTTCAGGTAGGGTCTTATGACTGTGAAGTAAAAGGGTAGAATCAGCTTCCTTGATCTGTTGGCCATGCTTCATTTTATGCAGCCCAGGATACAGTTTCCTTTTTTTCCCAGTTACTGGTAACTGCCTTACTGCCACGACTTTTCAAATATGACAAAGACTGACTTAGCAACTGCATTAGCCAATTCCCTTAGGACCCTAGGATGTACCTTGTCAGGTCCCACAACCTTCTATATGTCCAGATTCCTCAGGTGGTCTCAAATCTGATCTTCACTTCTAGTGGGAGAGATTTTATTCTCTTTATCCTTTCATTGAGGTTCAGGGACTTGTGAGGTATGGGGAAACAGGTTACTGTTGAAAATTGAGGCAAAAATATGTTGCATACCTCATCTTTTTCCATATTAATTGTCACTTGTTGTCTTATCTTATTTACCAGAGGGTAATACATTTTCTTTAATCTTCTTTTTCTGACAAATGTAGCTGTAGAAGCCCTTACTATTCTTTGCATCTCTTGTCAAATTCAGATCAACTATACTGCAGCTTTCCTAATCCCATCCCTACATATCTGGGAAATGTCTCTGTAGTCTTCCCAGAACACATGTGCCTGTGCATTTCCTTCTTCCACCTTAGTTTGACTAAGAATTTCATACTCAGCCATGTTGGTCACCTGTCATCTTGCCCAATTTCTTACACGCGGAAGTTTAGAACTCTTGCCCTCCAAGATAAATGTTCTTAAACAGCTGCCAGCTCAGTCCAGCTCATATTATGGAGAACAGATGAAACAAGATATACTGTTAAAATAACACAACCATAAGATGACAAGATTGTTCCATTTTATTTCAAGGTTATAATTTGTTACATGCACATCCTGTTCTTTTTTCAGAATTCTATTGGTTTGGTTTTGTTTTGTTTTGGGCTTTTTTTTCTTTTTCTTTAAACAGAGGAATATGTAGGGATTAAGCCTTTGTCTTGCCTTCAAATCCAGTAATAATACCAATAAATCCCCATGAATTGCTTTGGTAATTTATTGCCTAACCTTATGTCATTAAAAACTGAGCTGTGAAATAGCTAGGATCTGAATTGCAGTCTAATGCTCATATTATACAAGTTCATGGTATTACAAGATATATATCCAAAATCCTTAAATTGCTCCAAAGTTGTCATTTCTCATTGCAAAGTACAAAGGTAGTGAATTTGAAGGAAACAGAAGTTCAAGATTTTTCTTCATTTACTGAACAAGCCTGATCTTATGACATCTGTCACTCCAAAACCTAAAGTATGCTATTTAAGTATGCTGTTAGAAGCAAGCAACCTGGCAAGTAAAATTTTATCTTATATGAAAGACTCTTGATATAAACTAGCTGATACTAGTGATGAAAAATGTGTGTTTACAGAGTTTTGGTAGGCATTGCCTAGTAACTAAAGAAATGTTTGATGCAGTTGTTAAGATTTTGAGCATCTGATTATAAAGAAACTGTATTTTATCTATTTTTTCTGGCATTTTATTTATTAACAACACCTACTAATGTTGTGTGCTTTAAAACTATTTTTTTTTAAATTAAATTCTATTTTGGGAGCATAAAAAACCCTCACCTTTTACAACAAGCAAAATGAAAAGTTGCACATATGTGTTTGATGTTGGGCCATATGTACTTCATCTGGATTTGCCATTTTAACTCATAATCCAGGTACCAGCAGCAGTAACAGCTCTTTCGTATTCTAGAAGGAATATTGTAATGTTAAAATATACCACTCTCAAATACATATTAGTACAGATGGATTTTGTCTGCTAAGATATTCTGTTATCTTAATTTGTGAGGCTTCTTGAAATATAGAGAATACTGAATTAAAATTACCTGAGTGCATTCTGCTTGTGACACTTCTACAGAAATGGAAATAACTAATTTTTTGTGGGAGAGAATTAATCATGCTTGACAGGAACAACCAGTAGTAATAAATTTAATTTCTAAATTCATCTAGTAAATGAGGTCAATATTACCTATCTTAGTAACAAAGGAAAACATTTAATATGTTTGGCTTAGGGTTTATCACTAGTGAAATTAGTCTAAAATAACTTCTACACTTGAAAACCTGAAGAATAATTGTATAAAATCTTGACACAAGATCCAATTAAAACATTGAAAATATAAAAAATATGACAGCAATTAAGCACACTATTTTCACAAGAGAATTTGGTTTTCCAGACTATATTTCTACATAATGCACTTCTTTATTTTATTACTGTAAATGAAAAATGGATGTTAAATGGAAATAGTAAAATTTATTTTTACTACATTGCGTATTAATCCAATGAAAGTGTTTTGTCACAAGATTTCATTTGAATTGCTACAGCTGAGCTGTTAAGAATGTTCATCTGTTGAAGGAAATACATTACTAACTCAAAAAAGATTTTAATCTTTAATTTATGTTTTTATTACTCTATCAAATTACTTTCCGCATACTATCTATATGCCTTGCTTGTCTCTGTGGATTGCAGTGGCTGTTGCTAACTAGCTGGGCATTACTTCTGTCTCAGTGGTCTAATTATGCAGATGCAGAGAGTGATATTTGTATAACTCCTTAAGGTCTGACTGATTCCAATGGACTGCAGGACCTATATGTGCACATACATGCACACACATCAGCCTTACATTAATGAAAAGCAGTACTGGTAGCACATTACACCTGAAGACCATTGACAAGAGTGAGAACAACAGAAATGGCCTGATCTTGCTCTTATTTGCTGCCTAGTGACAGTGCTCTATCATATCGCACCCCTCCCTAAGGCACATACACAAGCATGGGTCCCACCAGTGTCTGGCTGGGACCTCTGGTCTGTCCCTCTAGTATCCAGCCCTCAGATTCCTGGTCTCTGGACTTTGCAGCTCTGCCCTCTCAGATAATTCAGACACCTGTTTCAAAGCATTTAGTCCTCTCTTGTACTAGTCTTTACTTACTTAATTGGCTAACAGGTGGCATCAATTCATACTTAGGGTGAATCAAGCAGAGAGTTGCTTGTTTATCAGTATTAGTGACAGATCAAGTTTAAATACAGGGAGAATAACTTCTCAGAAAAGTTCCCCAAATATAGCCAGGCCTGTCAGTTCCTAGAGGGAAGTCACTGTAGATACAAGTATCTCACTAGAAATCCACTTGGCTGCCCTATTTACTATTCAGACTTGAGTATGATGTACTCTTCTATCAATACTGCTCCAGGTGATGAAATCTGAGGACATTCTCTGAGCTGGTCAGCTACAGCCTGGCTTGTATGCAAAGCTACTAGAGGATCTAGGGTTGTAGGAATCCTTCTTTGTGGCAATAGGCAAGTCTATTACAATTCCTCCTTTCAAAATCTCTCACAGAGAATGTTTTCATTCAACAGCTATGCAGTCATTCTGCCTCCAACAATATTATCTTCACCTGTCATATCCTTTTCCCTCCCGTTTCTGTTTCACTTGCTGCCTGTTATGATCAGCTGTCTCCCTGGCAGAATGGGTAACAGAAGAGGTTAAATGAAGACTGTGCACTTGAGCTCCTTCTCGGCCTGCACTGCAAACAAAATGGGGAAAATTGTAAGGTTGACTGCACATATAATCCATGTCCATTTATTGTGCATTGGAAATCATGCAACTTTTTTATTTTGAGCCTGGCTTTTGAGTGGTCAAAGAAAAGAGGAGGTTTCGTTGATAATTTTCTTTTCCTAACTGCTCTGTACTTCAGTCAACATAGCAAGTCCCTGCTAAGGGGTTCTAACTCCTCCCAAGCATCAAGAAGAAAACTACTGAAGAAACATTGTTAATAAAAGCATGCTTTGTCCCCCTCTAGTAGCAGCTGAAGTGTATTAAAACCAGATACCTAAACAAAGGGATAGCTAAATCTTAGCTGTACCCTAGAGAATCAGTATTTCCAAATGGAGACGTGTCTTCAAAAGTACCATATTCCAAAATTTCTCTTTGGGGGGTTTGAACAGCCTTGATGCTTTCAAGAAATCACTCTTCCCATCACAAATAGTAGAGATTGTACTACTTTAGATACAGCAATGTCCCATAGGAAAAAAAGATGATCAAAGACACTTTTTTTTTGCCGAGCTTTTATAGTTCCTTTCTGTAGCAAATAAGGAGTAAATGTGAATGGAACATTTGGTTTGCCTGCGGCAAGCTTATGAACACAGCTCCACTATTTTTGCAGCTTATATTGTCTTCTATTTGGATTTGATAACTCTTCAAAATAAGGCTCTGTTCCTTTCTCTAGTGCTACTGTCAGTTTCTGTAAAGATCTCCTCGGAACTGATTCTTTTCAATAAAAAGATATAGCATCATTGTAAAAAACTGAATGTTCTTAGAAGAACAAAGAAAAAGAGTCAGTTCAGATATAGAAAGACTGTATTTGGCATTCAGTCTGTTAACATTTAGATTCTAACAATTCTTAAGTAGCAGAGAAATCATAATATCCCATATTGATTATCATATCATTATGCAGTCTAAAATATATCCATTAGGTACAGAATAGAAGAAAAATTGTCAGTTTAGTTTCTTTGCACCAAACTTCACCCTAAATATTTTAAATGTATAGTAAATCCTGTACCCTTGTAGGAAATGCAAAATATATTTTTAAAGGACTTAACCTGGCTTTATTTTCAACTTGATTTCTAATGCAAGTTTATCTAGGAATGAAGTTTTAATTAACTGAGACTTCTGAAGAACTGGAAACTGCTGAAAAATGGATCCCAAGGGTGAGGTTTTTTACTTAGTTTTGGGGCAATTTTTTGCAAGGTAGAGAGTCATGGAAAGGGAAAAATTTTTCAGAAAAAATGAGTGAGGCATGTCCTGTGTGAGGCTTTTCCTTACATTATTGAAATACTGTTTTTATAGATATATACAATATATAAATATGTACTTAAAGTGCAATCTCTGTTATTACAGATTAGGTTTCAATACAGAAATATTTATTTTAAGCTATGAACAGAAATGCCAGAATAAAAAGTTAGTTCATGGTATATAGTAGTAGAAACTGAGATTTTTTTGTCATATTTATGTGTATCTCAAAAGTCACATGAATCCCCTTGTAAGTATTCATCAGTTTGTGATTCACTAATGCTACATCAAGTAAGCATGTCTTATCACAAAGAAATTTTTCCTATTTTGTAATTTTTTTTTAAAAAAGTATGTTTCAGTATAATTGTTCCATGCTGTGTGTAGTATGATGCTCTGCCTGTAATGTGGTAAAACAACTCAAACAATGCCCTATTTTGCAAAGCAGAATATACAGGATACAATGCTATATTCTGTTTTAGTTTAAAGTGATAGGGAGAAAAGATGGCAGTTTTGCAAGATAATACTTTATGATATATGATATTTAAATAAATATAATCTAAAGTAATGCAGTGAAATGTACATTATTACATCTAATGAAAATGTTTTACAGAATGTTTGCTTAGATATAGTAAGCTTAACTGATATAAGGAATAAAAGCCAAGCCTTCTGAGACTTAGATTGCAATATATCATGTTAAGATTGTTCAACCACTACTTCTACAGATAAATTTTGATGAGATGAAGAAGAAAACTTTCACTTATGACAGTGAAACCTGCAGAGCTTTTATGCTTTGATATACTTCACTGTCTTAGTGACTAATTAAAAATAGTATCAATAAGTGCATAGCAATGAGATGAAATGAAAAAATATCCAGAGACCACACATATTTAAAATATGCCAAATACTTCACTTCAAGGTAATCTTAAAAAACCCAGTGGCAATTCAGACCTTGTAGAATTTAGCCTGCCTCTGACAGACCTCCCTTTTCTCAATAACATTCACTGGCCCTTTAGAAATCATTGATAACATCCACAATCACAAGTTTGTAAGCCACTGCACACAGGTATGAAACATAATAGCAAATCCTTTTACACCATCCTTTAATATGGGGAGCACAATAAATCTCTTCTATCCTCGGCCTTTCTCGCTTCATGCATCTCTGAGTTTCCCTGAAGGACTGATAATTTCCACACAAACAATGAAGGAAAAATACTGGAGCTTTACAGTTTGCTAAGCATTTCTAAAAATGTGATATATATATATATATATATGTAATATATATGGTTTATGTGCATGTCTTATTTCAAAGGGGAGAACTAAGATATCTATGTTGGCCAAGAGAAATAATCCCTCTCCTTTAAATTTAGAAACAGAACTTTAATTAGAAAAAGAAATATATATATGAAAGGATAACAGTT
>JAWWEE010000001.1:65577939-65617955 GCA_035221455.1 Xenops minutus
CCTGGGGAGAGATCAGAACAAAAGCTCTGGCTAGAGCTGTTAACATCACTACATGCATATTCAGAGTGTCCTTTGTTAAACCTTTTATCAGCACTGAGGCGTTGCCTCCAAGCTTTGGAAAGAATTCCAACTGAGTTTTGAAACTATAACAGTGCATCTGTATCTATCTATCTATCTATCTATCTATCTATCTATCTATCTATCTATCTAAACAAGATTTGCCTACAATTTCTATGGCTATTCTTTGTAATTTAAAAACAATAATAATAACATCCATTGTTACTGTTATTTCAAAAAGGTAAGAATTTCCATTATGAAATGAAGACAGAATCCCAGTCAGAAGTATGTAGTCATGGAAATGAATTCTGATAAGGGTAAGAAGAGATTTTTTTTTTTAATATAAACACTATATTTTCAAAGTTATTAAATATTTATCTATTAAAATATTAATATTTGGTTTTCCAGTCATTTTATAAAATTTGAAATATTTAAGAAAATAAAAAATAATTTTTATATGTTATAACCTGTGTATTTCCAGTTTACTGCAGATACAAAGAAGATGCATAGATTAGCCCAGAACTATCTTGAGATATATACGAGATATATATCTCAGGAAAAAACAAGCAAGCAAACAAAGATACAAAAAATGCCTATAAAAAACCAACCAACCAACCAACCAACCAACTAACTAAAACACACCTGAATAAACATGAGATAAAGAAAAAAAAGTCAGGATGATAATAAGGCAAGAAATACGAACCCTTTCATGTTTGGGAATGTTTACAAAATACCAAATGTACCATAAGGAAGTAAGTTTGTTACAGATTGTTTAAGCATTTTAGAAACATCATCGAATTGAATTTCTTGTAGGGTCAAGAGCTTAATAGAGATGAAATACCAAAGTTAATGTGAAATGTGAAACCTTGTGAAATTTTAATTCACTGTTTTAGCATCCTGCTTTTGCATTAAAATCCAGTCTTTACTTAATTGGCTATATTTCTTCAGAGAGCTTTCAACATACTCACAGCAGATGAAAGGGTAGTATGGACTTAAAAATGAACTATTCATCATTTTCTTTTTGTCACACTGATTGTTTAACATTATTTCATACAATTTTTTCCTGTCTAAACCTTCCATGGTAATTATTCAAAAAAACTAAATTGCAAATTTTGTTCTGAATTTTCCTGTGTCTGCCATCACCATGCAAATAGAATCTATTAACGTATCTTAACAAGACTCGTGTATTTTCTCGTAAGAGCATTATTTTCATTTTTGCAGAGTGGAAAATGAGCTGCAGAAAGATTTAATTTATGAGTTTCCACTCAATTTGGGTGAGATTTGATAGAAACAGAGCATATTTTTTTTCAGTGCATTTGTGATTAGTAGTGAATGCATCAACACTGTGGCTTTCAGCAGTTATAGAAGGTATTGGTAGGAATTCAGATCTGAAAATCTCTTACATAAAAGAAAGATCACTATGCCAGGGAAAATCGATTCAGAAATGCCTGGAGTGGTTTGCTGCATATGTGGGCAAAAGGAAGTGTGAATACAAATCAGTAAGGCAGCAAAATATTATCCATGACAACCTGGGGACATGCACAACTTCTCCATGCAACTTATTCCAATGTCTGATCATCCTTTAATTGATTTTTTTTTTCTTTTTCTTATGTTTGAGTGGAATATTTTATATTTCAGTATAAGTCCCTTGTTTTTTGTCCTGTTGCTGGGCACCACTGAGGACAGCTTAGCTCTGCCTTCTTTAGACCCTCCTACTAACTATTCATACATAAGACCCCTGAACCTTCTCTTCTGGAGAAAGTTTCAGGTTGCTCATCCTCTCCTCAGGTGACAAATGCTCCAGTCCTTAATGACCTCACTGTCCCTCCATTGACTTTCCTCCAGTATATCCATGTCTCCCTTGCACTGGGGAGCCCAGGCCTGGACCCAGAGCCACTCACTCATCCTGACAGTAGTGCTTCTCCTTGTATAGCCCAGGGTGCTCTGGGGTGTATTACTGGGGCATTGCTGATGACTCATGTCCTGGTATCACCTTAAGAAAATACCTGACAACTTTTTTAATTCCACTGTTTGCTTTGTAACATGGGCAAAATATGGATATATGATTCTCAACTTCGTTAGTCTTTGCTTCAAAAAAAAAGGTTTGGCTTCTTGATGGGTTTCCTATTTCCTCCAGTCCCTATGGATGGAGAAAAAAGTTGTTAAAATATGAATGATTCATAGAATATTAAATTTTTCAAAGTTTTAAGTGAACTTCAAGCATGTTTGAAGTTGTCTTGAGCTTTAACTATATTGGATTGCTAGATAACAATATGTATCATTCATGTACATAACAACAGACTGACATAGGTAACTCCTAAGAGCTAATTGTGGTCTGAGTAATGTATATGTCATGAGTGCTTACACATATACATCTGTCATGTCATCATATTTTCAGATTTAAAAAAAAAAAAAATCCAACAACCAAAGACAAAAAATCCCAGAACAACAAAACAAGCAAAACCCAACTGCCATGAATACTGCTTTATATAAATAAATTTATTTTTAATATAGTGTCAGTCTGTACAAGGGAGCAGTAGCATAATTCTGCTGCTTAACAAGTAAAACTTTGTTATTTTTAGTTCCATGTGTCAAGGTGGAGATAAATTTTCTCTGCCAAAAGGCATTTTCTGTCTTTTGGGAGTTTAGTATTTGTGAAGACCTGATTTATATTAGAGAAACTTTGAAGTTGCACAGCTGAAATGATTTTTTTTCCTCTTAGTGTATGACTCTCAAAGTATCTCCTTCAAACAGACCTGAGGTATGGGTGTGGGTGTATTCCTCTGTGATCAGAGATTTCCTTTCCAGTTGTGATGTTGAAAAGCTTTGATTCACTATCTATTCAGAAATCCTGAGACTAATCAAATGCATTCTGTAATGATGATTTTGTGTGCGTACATGTTTGATTAATAGGAGTTTGAATAACCTCAATAATGACAGAAAAGTTTTATTTTCAGAAATATAATTAAGAAATTCTTACTCAATCTCCTTAAAATTTTCAAGACTCTAATACCTATAATGCTATGAAGAAGAGGAAAGCCAACAAACATCCAAAAATTCCTCAAAATATCTTTTTCTTAATAAATACCAGCCACAAAATTATGAAAATATAAACTGAGAAAACTGTATGCAAATATTTATATGTAATTCTGTCTGTAAATAAGCATAAATGGTTCATTTCCAGCATGAATCAGAGACAAATGATCATGGAATCATGGACTCATGGAATCATGGAATCACAGAATGGATTGGGTTGGAAAGGACCTTAGAGATCATCTAGTTCCGAACCTTGTGCCACATATGGGGGCATCTTTCACTAAATCAAGTTGCTCAAGGCCTCATCCAGTTTGATTTTAAACACATCCAGGGTGATTAATATGCTCAGAGAAATTTGGCTTACCTGTAGATTGCCAAACCATCTAAATGGAGTCTATAATGGATTTCTGCAATTCAGACTTACACAGCAGGAAAAAAAAAACCTCCTAAATTTCAGTTACACAGGATTATAGGCAGAAGAAGAGGTCACTCAGGGTAAAAAGTAAGAATCTATGACATCCTGTAAGGTCAGATGAGATGACCAAATTCTGCTGAGCAGTGAAAAACTCTGGATAGCCTTTCATGAACTTGCAGTATATTTTCCTTGGAATAGAGATAAATGTTTGTTCAGAGCACTTCATGCATCATTTTACTGCAAAAGAAAAAGGCACCCAGAATAAAAGTTCATGAGGCAGTATTGTCAGACATACTAGTAAAATCCTCTGCAGGAGTATTAATCCATCCCAGAAGTCATATGTTCTTGTCAAAGTATAATTATAATGTTTAATCCTTCTTTTGTCTCCTCAGTGAATGTCACTACTGAGGAAATGTATGTCCAGCAATGTCAGAGTCATCACAGTAGTCTATGTAGGGAACATTTATCTTTTCTGATGTTCAGTGAACCGCAGCAGCATTAAATCCACATTTATATGTAGGGCTATGTCCAGGATGATCAGGAACTCACAGGGACTGTATTCAATTTTTACTCCTTATTAAAGGAGAATGTACTTCTTTACAGAGATAAAGGTTAAAAAGGACAAAGGTAATAAAATGTAAAATTAAGAAAATTTATGTGGCAGCAAATGAAGGGAGTTGAGGACATAGCTACAAGGCACTCTTCAAATAAAGTTGCACAGGTTTCACTATTTTTTTACTTTGAAAATATGATCTATTTGTGAGCTATTCTCCCACGGAGTGTAGTTCTTTTTCCAAGCATTTACTAAGAATAATTACATACAGAAAGGACAGAGAAATTCACAAAATAAACAACATCATAACTGAACACGAAGCATTGATATTGAGAAGTATATCACTGTAGCAGTTGCCTTATTTCTATACAACTTTTGAAAGACATGCAGGCACTCTTCAGTGTAATTATCACAACACACTCTTCTCTGAGTCACACAGAATTATAGTATTCTTTTCTGACATTAGCTAGTTTTTCATTGTTTTGTGTGTGCTGCTCCTGAATTCATTAAACTTCAGATAATGTTTGATACAGATAAAACATCCTATCTGTGGATGTTAGAGAACAACAAAAAAAAGGGGCAAATTATTACAAATGTGATTTGCCTTCTTAATTGTGAAGTCAGATGACATTTGCATGGCTGTTGTCAAGTTAAACAAGCTCTTATACGTTATGTATATGTAAACCCAAAAGACTGAATGTGTGGCATTATGAAAATATTGCCAGTTAGCAAGTATATGCTGAAAAAGATATTTTAGTTACATATTTGAGTTCAAGGGCTTCCAAGACACTTCAAATTAATATAGAACTGCAAATGTGTTCCTTTTCATAGCAGATGTTAATCTGTCAGTTTATTTACCAAAAAAAAAAAAAAAAAAAAAAAAGAGATCATGAAGAAAAAAAAATTTCCAGCTTTAGATGACGAGTGGTATCATAGGATTAAAATAAATTATTTTTGCAGTAAAGCAAGAATTAGTGCTTGTGTGTGGATAGTCTCATAGTATCTTCCACTTAATTGTGTTCAGTGGTTTCTGGGAATAAAGACAACACAATTTAAAACTTTCATTAAAATATTCTTATGACAATAACACTGACTGTAACTTAATGAAATTCTGTAAGAAAACAGTGTAAGAAATAGATACAGTGTATCCCTTTTAAAATACTTACCACTTTCTGTGCTAGAACTTATAAGGTTGTCTATTGGACATCAGGACAAATTAATCAGCATAGTTTTATGTCTGTTCTTATCACACGATGTTAGTGCATGGTATCCCTCAAAAGTGACAGAAAAGTAATGTGAGACTACCTTGGAAGTATTTCTACAGCTATTCAAGTTTCAGCCAGCAACTTGCAATGAGTGTTATCTGTATTCTTATTTATCTATGTGTATAAAGAGTAGTTCTATACAAAACAAACACCTATAAAAACTGCATTTAAATATTCTCTAAATCTTTACAATAAAAGTGGATCTCATCTCACTAGTTTTAGCTATGGACAAATATTTATGAAATCTGAAATACTTGGGATTAATCTAAAGTATAGGTAAATCTAAATGTGTTTTTTTTCTCATATACCTTCATATTCATCTTAGAAAATTATTTATATGGTCTGCAGCTGAATTCTGCAAACAAATCCTTACTTATTTTTCTTTTAATATTTTGCTGTTAAACTTGGTTTCAGGGATGCTAGCAAACCAAAACCAATCCAAAATAATACCTGTTCTGATCTCTTAGCCTTTTCAGAGAGTGTTCATCTGACCAATATTTCAAAGTCCTACTGAGAAAATAGCCAGGAGATGCTCCTGTACTGTGTTGCACAAAAGTTTTGGTGTTCTGGTCTTGTGAGCCTCCATGATGTTACAGCAGGGGGGAGAATGCCTGAGGCTATTACAGCACCATTATAGAAGTTCCATGTCTGCTTTTCAGACAGCTTCACATTACAACTTTCTCATCTCTTTGTTACTGGTGAGTAGCCATGCTTCAAATTCTCCCCTACAGGTTGTCATCTGAGTTCTCCCAGTGAAAACTTGAACTCTGGCAACCACAGTTTAAACTGAAATTCCAAAGATGAACAAAGTTTTTGAAAAAAAAAAACCTTTTAGTTTCCAATCATTGTCTTCTTCCTTGAGTAAAACAAGAGTATGCTGGTTCTTTGGAACCTATGTGGATCTCATACAACTGCATCTTCTAGGTTTTCACTTGCAATTCTAGGTATATTAATTTCCTTCCTCTTCCCAAGGGGATTAAGTTTTGTTCTTTGCATGACTGACTGTACTAATGCAGATTTTCTCCATAAAGGAGTATAACTTTTTATGTCTCTTTTACAACAAGAAAAAGGAACTTTTTTCATCCCTTCTATAACAAAAAAATAAAAGGCAATGTCCCTCTTATAGAAATGTAATAATACTATATTTGAGTTTATTTTTAAGGTATATATCTACTATTTTAAATACTCCATTCCCATGTAATAAAATTTGTTGTTATGAAAAATTTTTCATCAGGAACATTTGCCCTCCAAGTGGAGCAGCTGAGCCATTCATGACTTGGAAGAGGAAGTTATATCAAGGACAGAGCAATATTGGGTATAAATCATAGAAACATGAGTTTACAAATCATTGCACGTAAATTTCTAGTTGTCACTATCTTACTGTACGAACATTTCTGGAGACTAATTTTATGACTGTCAGTTTTCATTACTGTAAGTGACTGAAATCAGAAGCTGCTCTGAGTCAAGAGATCTGCTGTCAAATTTAATTAATTTAATTATTAAAGATGGCCACTATATTGTTTTTAAATTGGAACCTTAGGATAAAAGTCGATATTTATGCATTATTCATCTCACTAAAATTTAGTTGTCTGCATCACACCTGTGTTTCAGACAAATTGACTCCCTTTACGAACAGTAAAGAGAAAGAAAGAATTCTACCAATATTCCTCTTTCCTGAATTACCCCTAATTTATCTAATTGCAAAAAAAATCACCCTCAGACAGCCTTCAGACATAGCTAGATCCTATGAAATATTATTATTTCTTCCTTTTCAACCTAAGAAGGAAGTTTCCTGTGAAGAATAGTTTCCCTCCATGTCTTAACATTAATGAACTAAAATGTGGCTGAAGAGACTTAGAGTGAAACACTAGAGAAGAGAACAAGAAAAGAAGAGAGGGTGATTGTGGACTATGGAGTTTCAGAGCAGAATGTAAGTGGAAGGAATCTGAATACCGCAACTTTACCTTTACTGGTAAGGAGGGACTGAGGGAATAGAAGACTGAAGACCTAAGAGAAAGGACAGAGATAATGCTTTTTAATACAATGGTTTATGAATGCATTGTGATCATTCCAGCATTCTGTCATTTGAAATCAACATGCACATGATCTACTACTCAAATTGTTTTTTCCTATGAAATGGTCACTGTTATTACAAGCATTAATGACACTAAAGTAATATTGGTACATAAGTTTAACCACATTTTTGGAAGTAATGCACAAGAGTAAAAGATTACATAATTGAAGCTATACAAGATTTTTCAGATGTGTGTCATAACAACTTGAACCAAGAAGTATCCTCTTAATGCTACTGGAGAATTTCACACAATTGCAAAGAAAAGGAAAAAAAACAGTAAAATGGATGCAAATACTCTATTATATTCTCTATTTATACCATGCTGGGTAAATCTCAGGAAATTAATATAAAAATCATCTTTCTATCCAATTTCTGTTGACATTTCTTGAGTATCTCATAGGTCATATGAAGAAGCATCCATTAGTTTGGGTATTCATCAACTCTTTTTGGCAGAATGTGAAAGAAATATTTTCATAAAGGACTTTGCAAGGACCTAGTAACATATTATTAGTGTGAAACAGTTATGTAATAGGACCACTTTTAATCAAAGTCAAATGAAACACATTAAAGATATTGTACTGACACCTCAATGGAAATATTTGCCATCCATCAAAACAAACTCAAAAAATCTAAACTAATTAAATGGAAAAGCAAAATATGTGTGTAAAGTAAAAACAAAACAAAAGAAAACAAACAAACAAACAAACAACTTCACTTGATAGAAGATATGACAGAATGAAAAAAAAAAAAAAAGAGTCCTTTACATTCCCAATGGGACTATTTGTTGTTAATCTGCCTTTTTTCTTGTACTCATCCATTTATGAAATTCTCAAGCTACTTAAAATGAACTTCACATCTACAGAGAAAGACGTAGGGATTTTTTTATATATATCATTTGCTAAGAATAGACTTTTACAATATATATTGGTAATACATGGATTTCCTCTGTTCAAGTGCAGGTCTGTAGGACTCTGTTAGAGTGCCTTAGAACTTCTATTAATTAATCTTCTGAAAGTTAAATATTTGGGTTTATGTTTGTCTTTAAGTAATTTGCAGAGGAGATAGAGCAAGAATATAACTGTCCAGACAGATGTAAATACAAGCTCATGTACCGACAACTGCTCAGGATCAGGAACCTAAGGTACAAATACAGGGTACAAAGCCAAGGAGTATGCAAGTGATTAGAACTACCTAAATTAGCTGAGAGGAAATGCTGAAAATGGGGAGATCCAGGACTACATTTTATTGATGGTTACTTTGCCTAATACCTTTCTAATGTTAAAGGATCATAAATTACAAAATGTAATCTATAAAACATCTTATGCAGAGCCAAACCCCAGAAATTTTGTATGATGAATGCCCAGATTAATAAAGTCATATTCCTTCTCACACTAATGCTCCTGCTCTCTTTCTCTGGCTCAATGAACCTTTCATTCCTTGCTGCTTAATGACACATTTACAGCAACGTGGAGATTGTGTTCTGTGAAATTCCCTCATCCTAGTTTGGGGAGCAGGTGCAAGGTTGATGAGTACAGCAAATGTAAAAGTTAAACTTGAGATTACAAAGAAGATAGCATCATGAATTCAGAAACTAACACTTTTTTCAGTCCTTAGGCTAAAGTAAATTGTGGATCAAAATACCAGTGTGGTTTCTGCTTTTTTCAAACAAGAAAAATATCTTGCTGTGAAAAGTGGATAACAGAGAACTTTGTAAAGGTTACTAGAAAAGCTATTGTTATATTGAAAACCTTAATTTACATTTATAATTTGTAACAAATGACATCAGCTTTAGGCTCCTTCTATTCCTATTGCTTCCTATTCCTATTTACTTTTCAAAGTTGTAAAGTGCTAGGAGTCCTCTCAGGACACATGAGGGCCTGGCTAATGTGGTAGCAGGAGTAGGATGACTTGAGACAGGAACAATGTATGTTTTACATCCTTTGGAGTTTATTCATCAATTTTTCAGTTAACTTCTAAACAATCTTGTTAAACAATAGTTCCATAATTTAGTCTTCTCCTACTTAAACATCTTATTTTCTTTCTAAAGCTTTTTTTTTAACTACTCTAAACATATTTTTTACTTGACCATTCTGATCCTGTAAATAATTTTCTTTTTGTTGCTTACTGATTTTTTCTGACTTCTTTTTGCAGCTAGTGCTTGCAGTCTGTCTCAATCTTAATGTCACTGTGCCTAACAATGACCCCTTGTAGATTCTGAATCGTCCTGTCCATCCCCTTGTAACTGATCCAGCATGAAATACTTAATTGAAGAAGATGATCAGAGGAAAATGCACAGATACAGTAATAACTGTTTTTCGCACATATGAAATCTTTCTGACAGGGAAATTTTGCAATATATTGTGTGGCATGGCCCATTTACCTCTGGGCAGTGTGAAGGAAAAAAGCTTTTATGATTGTATAATGAGTGACTATTTTCTTTTCTGTGTGTCAAGACTACTAATAATTAATCCTCCTAAAAATAAAAATAATTTCCCAATGCTTATAATAGGACAAAAAGAAAGACTTTTAAAGGATAGATGGCTTTAATATAACAATTTCCAATACAATGTAAGCTGAGCTTCTTGATGATGTATATGCACTCAAACAAGAGGAAGTTGAAGGAAATGTACTGAGAGGAAGAAGAAAACTGAGTTCCAGATAAATGGGGCATGAAGGATATACTGCAACCCATGATAAAAAGGATCAGTAAGAAAAATTAGGTTCCCACGGGTTAAGTAGAATGCAACGATAAGAAGAAAATTGGAAAAAGAAAAGAAATAGGAGCAAGTGTCACTTACTAGAAGGAAGAAAATGATCGTATGATTAGGACAGAAAGCTGCAGGTCATAGTAGGATGAAACATGGGAAAAGAAAAGGAGTAAGTAGTAAGAAGTGATTTTTTTCCAGGTCTTACATTTTCATGTGAGGACTCAGAACTGAATTTTGAACCATAAAGTATTAAATAATTCAGTAATTCCGGTTAATAAATAAAACCTCTCCTCCTATATGAGCATGTTTTTTTGATTCTACGACTCTTGTTCCATGATCTTCTTTATGATCTGAAATACAGTGATCAGGGCTCAACATTCAATATATTTCTTTTGGAAAGTTGTGTTAACATATCAGACAGGTTTGACCATGTACTTTATCAGTAGATCAAAAATTACATGACATAGTGGCTTGTGGCCACTTTTGATAACTTCCTTTTCAATACTTTAAATTACAAACAGTTGCTCACTGTTTGACTGTATATTACTCAAGAGAAATGTTGAGATCATGAGAAAAGCGATTTACATGGCAAAGGTTCATTGTATCAAAAGTTAAACTCAGGTGAACACAGAGAATTTCTTGCCTAAATATTTTATAACATCTCTTATAAAAAAAGAATTTTGACACTTCAGCCCTCAACCAAAACACATTAAGATAAATGTTAGAGAAGTATGTTCTCAGAAGTTTCTTCATTTAATCTGTCCTCCACAGAATGCCTGATATCAGTTATTAAAAATTTGTCCTTATCAATGCACTCATGTCTAAATTATTTGTCTCTAGTTTGAAATTACTCAATGAAAATTCTAGTACATGCATTCTTCATGCTTCAGGAGTCTATTCAAATTTGACTTTGGAAGGGCTTTTAACCTATCGGTCATGCACCCTCTCCTATCTTCCGCAACACATTTTAGTGTATCTTCTCATAAATTCTGTGTATGTTAAGTATGTATTATCATCCATACATACTCACAATGTGAGGGAATACATTTTAAGAAAACTGGGAAAACAAATTAATTGAATCTCAGTCAATATGAACTGTCTACCCATATGACAGAGTGCAGCTGGATCTCACTGTAAGATGAATAAATCTGGAATATACAGGTGGACCCAAGAAATATTAAATACTCCTAGGTCCTATAACAAAGATTTATTTTATATATATTTTATATTTAACATTTTAAACACTAAACCATTCCAAATCTGTGTGATTCAAGACAAGTGTTTTGCCTGAATAGGTATATTTCTATCCACTAAGAATTTATTTTCTTGTTGATCATCAAATTAAACAGCATCCAAACTCACTTTGAGTTCACGTCTCTTACTCTAGCTAAATCCCGGAGCACATAGCTCTCCATGTAGACCTTTTATCTTTTTGAGGGAGAGTAGTTCCTTCATTATGTTTCCTATAAAAAGACATAAAAAACCCTTTGAAAGTCTGGATTGTTGATGATGTTATTTGTCATTTCAATACATTCTTGATAGTCTGACTTAAGAAAAGAACAAACGACAAATGTTAATATCAGAGTCTTAAGATTCTTGCCCTTTGGGGAAACTGCATATGGGCAAGTTTAAAATATGCAAGCTGATTGTGTTACCATATATCCATGTAAAAGAATCACCTCTGCAACACATAAAAACAGGCATATTTATTTTTGCACAGTGACATTTTCAAGATTCAAATTTCTTAGAAACAAATTGTGTCAAACACAGTCAGGTTATGAGTTTAACATTGTGCTCTATTGTCTTCAATTGCATTCTATACATATATGTCTGAGATATAACAGAACCATGGTAAAAGCATAACATTCAGTAAACTGCTCTGCAAATATTGCAAAACTTAGGACAGCTTGATTGAATGCATTTACAATGATATTTATACATTTTCCTAATGTATTTATTATCTTACATTCCAAACAATTGTACACTTATTTTGCCCTGTAGTTCCTTGCCACACTACATATACTCATACCTCAACACCCCAAGATACTTCTTAAATACTAATTTTGTTTTCAGCTAAAACTTCAAAACTTCTTACTGGACCAATTTGATACAAAAGTCCTATAATACATCTGCAAACAGTTGCCTTTTCATATGATGTCCCTGGAAAGTTCATATTTATGACATGCTATCAACCACATCATTACTGCTTTAACTATGTTCCACTTGCAGAGAAGACTCAGCCCTCAGTTCTCAGTCTCTCATGCAGAGCAAGCATCCATATTCCAACACAAGCTCTTTTGGCATGCAAGGTGAAGGCAGAAGATTTTAAGTTAAAGAATGAGTAATTCATTAGCATAAATCTGCTGGCCATTTTAGAAAACTTATTACCTTTCCCCCAGCCCCCTCAGTTAAGGAAAACTTTCAATCTGTGCATAACAGTTACTTATGTGCCATTTTGACTGCAGCTCTTCCTCCATCTAATTCTAATTTTACAATTAATTTTAATTTTTGACAAAATAAATTAATGAATATATACTGAAATTTAAAAAAGGACATAGAACTTATCTGTTTATTTGTTTTGCTGCCTTTTTTTTTTTTTTGTGGTCCCTTTTTAGGAGGGAAGAAGGGAAAGATAGCAGTCAAGCGAGTAAAGTTCTTTGAAAAGTTAGGTTTCATTTTATTTATATATTTTTTTAATGACTGAGTCAGTTCCCTAAAGTCAGCTAAACATAACTAAAAATATGCTAGCTTTCTGATATAGAAAATGCATTCTTAAAAGATTATGTGTTCTGTAACCTCAGTCCTGCCGAATGCTGACATGTATTTTTCTGCAAGGTTCCAAACACATAAAAATGTGTTACATAAAAATATCTTATATAAAATATAGCCACAACTTTTCAAGATGGAATAAAAATAAACATCTGATTTTAAAGAGCAAAGAAAATGGTCTGTGATTTTAAAAGGTGCTATAAACATTCACAATTTGTGAATTGAAAAAATGAGCAATTAATCCATTGATTGTTAAGAACTGGACAAAGGTCATGAACTTGCATAAAAACAACAAAGAAAATTACCAACAATAGCTGTACAATAAATCTGTTATGTCAAAAGCTGCATTGAATGATAAAAAAATTATCTTTTCAATTATTTATATACATAGAGCTGTCAAAGAATATGTAGTATGGTGTAAACTGTTTGCAGACTAAAACTATAAGAAAGTCAAGCAGATTTGCAATTTCAGACAGATCATACTATTGGCATTTTTTTACACTTCATTTTTGGGATTTCAACTAATTTAGGTGTCTAAATCTGCATTAGTCTCATTGGCACCTTTATAAATCAAGATGAAAACTGCACGTTTCAAGCAGGTGACTTATTGGTATGCCTTTATTTGGATGAGATGACCCATCTGGTGGGAGGTATCTGCTTTCCTCCAGTTTTTCTCTTCCTACACAAGGGCCTCGAATAACTGATATCTGTTGATTACAGCAATCCTATGTTTTCACATAATCTTATTTTATGTTCTGAAGGCTTCTAAAGTTTAATTATATAGACATGTTTTGCAGTTTACTGTATTAAATTGCTCCCTTATCCCTGAAATCTAGAATATCTGAGGTAACCAGGACCAGCACCTACAATTTTCTGAATACTTTTTCTCCTTCTATGTTAACAAAGAGCTATATTTATTTTCTTTTGCATGTCATTTGGAAGCTCAAAATTACTATAACAGGATTTGATTTCAGGACAGGGATATTGGATTTGTTTGGTGCATAGTTGAATCTTGCAGTCATATTCTGAATTAAATTCATGTCATAATTATTGGAAAGAAATGTTTGTGTGGCCAGTTCCTTCTAGGCATTCATTAGAGTTTAGAGATTCATCTTACCCATCTTAAGTATTTCTGTCTAGACTAGCCATTTTAGAGATTTTTCCAGTCAATGGAGAGAAACACACTTTTAAAGTGTGATTTATTTCACCTTTAGAATGAGATGAATCATGGCCTGGAAATACTGATTTTGCTACTCTAGCAATAAGAAAAAGCTTTTGATGTAAAATTCTGATGTGGACATTTACGAAGTAGATATCTATATTAGAGATATATTAGAGATTATTATTACTCTATATTATGAAATGGGTAATTATTCATTCAGCCTGCTATTGCAAGTCTTCTTTTTGTTTTTCTTTTCATATGGAATAAATGGCCATTTTAAATTAATTGACATCCTGGAAAATATACAGATATAGAAACAAGAAAAAAAACCCAAACTGTAACTCAAATGTTCTCTGCTTCCCCACTATATCTACATGTGAGGTTTTCCACCATGTGACTGAAATATGCCACCCTAATCTTTACAGAATTGCACTCAGAATCACTTTACTGTTACACAGTAACACAAAACAAAAGAAGTCTACATTAGGCAATAGCAACTACTCTAGGTGTTTTTTTTCAATAACTGCTGAGTAAGGTTGATTTACTCATGACTTGCTTACAGAACAAATTTTTGACTGAAGCGGCACAAAAGCTAATTTTCATTATAAAGAGGGTCTCTCCAAGTTAGCGTTTCCCATACTTGCCAGTATTAATGAGTATTAATGGATTGTACTCTCACCCGTATATTCACTACGTGTACCATTCATTGGACAATCAAGTTAATATTTTCAAGGTTAAGCTATGTGAAATAAAATTTTTAAATTCAGCCTTTCTTACCATACAGGTGGGTTGCAAGATGCTACCTTAATAATAACTAATGGCACTTCATGCATGCATACATACATACATATATATATGGAGTTGTGGATTCTATTTGCCTACAAAAAAGTATCTAACATAATCTGGAATACTTTTCAGCTTCCTATTTGAACTTCTGTTACCATTCCATAACTTCATCTCTGCCATACCCTCCACTCCAGTGTGGATGACTTAGATAATTTTGGGCATCTCAGATGATATTAGGCACTTATGTGGAGGTGACTAAACTGAATGCTCATCCATTTTATTGAAATATCTCACCTTTGGAACAATATTTCTTCCTGGAGGCCATCAAAGTAGCCTCCTTTTGTTTGGCACATTAGAAATAGTTCAGTAAAGATACCAGACTTAACATACCACCTAACCATCCAAGTGAATAAGACTGAACATGAACCTGGTTCACAGACCTAATTCTGAGGAGTACTAGACTTCTGCAAGAGAAGATTTATTATTATTGCAATTTTTATGCATTTTTAAGCATCATGTCTTCATAGGAAATGTGGGAAAATATGGGGTTACGGAAGTGTAAATTGCTTATACCTCAACTTTGACTACTTTTGCAGCCAAAAGTAGTGATGGAAGGTGATGGATTTAGCAGCAACATTGATTCCCCAAGGTGAAGGTGTGGATAGCCAGTGATTTGAGTCTGTATTGTTGCCTGCCACTACATTTCTTACCTGTTCTAGTATTTTTCTATATGGTTTAATTTCCAACAGCTTCAGTCCTACATGTGGAAATCAAACTTCTGCTGATTTAAGGATTTTGAGCAGTCCCTAAAAATCTGAATACAATGAGACACATTCATAAACATGAACATCTACAGGAGATCAAGACTCCAGCACTGGGATCATCATAAATTGTGCATGACTAAGCACACAGTTTTTCAGATTTGCAGTGATCTGTGAATAGCTTGAAGCTACCTATTACAAATGTTTACATTTTTAGAACATTTACATTTCTTTTTCCAGTGTGTAGATCTTTAAAAGACTGAAGACATGTCAAAGTTTTACTTTGGAAAAGAAAAATAAACCTTTAATTTTCAGGTAACACACATCCACTTTGCATATACTGGTTACCACTATGATGTACTAATATACTCGCTGTTTTCACCAGAAAAAATTCCATGGGAAAATGTGCCTAACGGTAGAAACCCTCTTAAATATAAAAGAAAATGGGAGTGGGGAGGTGAGAAAAGCAAGAAAGGAGTATTGTACTGAGAGAAAACGTGCAGTTGCATTGTGAACATATAAATCTAAACACAGGTGTATGTGTGGGAGATGCTAAAGGCAAAAAAGGGCACCATGCCCTGTTCCAAGCTGTGAATTTGATCTAGGTAAACAGTTTTATTCATGATTTTGTACCATCAAATTCCATACAGGCACATAGTCAAATGTCTAAGTTCACACAATATTACAAAATTATTCATGTAATGTAATATTGTTATTTGATAACAGTTAAAAGAGGTTTTTGAAGCCTGTGCCTTCTCTATTTATTCCTCATGAAATAGTCATAGATAATAGGTCAGTTTTGTTCTGCACAGTGCATTGTGAGCACAGTAATAAAGAAAGTCTTCCAGAAGGTGAATTCCATTGTGGATAAACTGTATTACATTCGTAATCACAATGAACAGTGTTTCTAGTGTTTGCTCATGGACATCAAGGTCTGAGCCACTAAAACACACTTATTTTGTCTTTCACGAATTGCTTCTGTAAGCACTTCAAGCAGCAAATTTGGTCATAGACTTGCCAAACTGATGAAAGAACTTTAAACTAAAGTTTTTAGAGGTCAGGGAGGGGAAATCTCAATCTACCCCGCTACTATCACTTCAATGCCAGAGGCAAAAGTAAATAAAAATACATATAACTCCCATATATAAAAACAGGCTAATGTGAAACAGACTTTCTAGTAAAACTGGTTAACACTCTTGAAAAAAGAAAGTTGGAAAGACAGAGAAAAGGCTAACATTTGAGAACATACTTAGAATATTAAACTACAAAACAGAAAAGCAGAACTTTGAGGAATTTAGTTATTGAATTCACTGAAATTAATATTTGTTGCAGCTCTGATTCCACTCTGATTTTCACACTTTGAAATCAATTTTCAAGTATGATTTCAAGATTATGTGAGAGAAAAGAAACTATGCTAGATCATCAATAATGAGATTATCTGTTTTTTTGAATGACAGCCGCTTTTCCTATAAATTCCTGTAATATTGTTCAGTGTATCAGACACGATTTTAATTCTTATGAGTAAAAAATGGGTTTTAATCACAGAAGTCAAGACTGTGATAATAAACTACTTTGATTTAAAATCCCTATAAAACAAAAGTAAAATTATTGTGGTTTTTAATAGGAGTAAACATAATGATAAGAAAAATAAAAACAACTTTATAACAAATTCTCCATAAATTCTCTCAGAAGAAACTCCAGAGCATATTGATGTAGTCATATAAAAAGAATATGAAAGCCAATTTTGTCTCTTATTGTGGCTATATTTTATATAATCTAAATAAAATGAATAATAATTTTATTCTTTTAGTATAAGAGAAATGGAATAGTCTGAAAAATTTCACATGAGAATCATGTTTCATTTCAGCAAAATAAAGGAAAATTGAAAAAGTGTAAAAGGAAATTAAGAATAAAAAATAATATTAAGGATAAATTTAGGATAAGAATGAGCAAGGCACAGAAAACAAATCTGCCACAGAATACAACTAACAGAAATTATCCATGTTTGAAGATCAGTATATAGGTTGAACAATCATATTTCTATTGTGTATGAATATAATGTAATCAAAAGAAAGTTCTAGGAATAGAATTAAAATTCAATTTCTAAGTTCATTAGGTATCTGTGTAGAAGAACTGAATGCCAGTGTCTATACTTAATGGCAGTTATTATTCTAGAATCTTCATTCGGTCTTAAAATCTTGTGTTTATGTGAAGCAACATCTTTAGAAAGGTAACACCTTTTACTCAACAGCTTGTGGTTGGAGAAGAATGCTTGTCTATGAAAGATTAATTGCAATTCAAAAGCTAACCAGCTGTGGAAAATTAACATGGAAGATTTTTCATTTGATTTCAAATTAGTACAGAACAGTATTTAAAATATTTAACCCAGTATACTAAGACTTCAGAACTGAAGTTCAGTTTGCATCAGTAAACAAAGATCTCCATTCATGTTGATGCTGTTAGACAGAAAGGCATATTTTCAAATCAGATGTCCCAAGCTGGAAACTGTAGATAATTTTTCATCTCAAATGGTTTCAAAGGTTTCACTTGGAAAACTGCTTTTAGTCTAACCTGAATTACTTCTCAGAATTGCTAGTAACAGAGGATTACGAGATTTCTGCTTTTGGACCATGAAATGTTTCCTAAAGGATCAGCAGGGCCTTAAAGAAGTATACTTGGTTGAACTGTACCCAGAAATTGTACCTTCCTGAAAGGCAGAATTTCATATTCCATTAGTGGCCTCAGGTTCTAACTGATTCAGCTGAGCAGACAGAAAGCATCAGCATTAAATCCACTCCCAAAGCAAAAGCTCAGAGTATCATTACTGGCAGAAATTATCAACCATAAAGGAAAGAACAGATGACACTAGTATATTTACCATATGAACTTTATTAGATCAAATGGTATAATTTTCCTTATTTCACTTGCATTTATTCTGAACTGCCTCCTTTCAGCTATACTCATCATTTATTCTCAGTCATAAGTGGAAAGTCACAAATTGGCAGCTCTAATTAAGTAAAATTGTGCATTTATGAGCATCAGAAAGAAATGAAATGTAGGATTTCTCTCCCTCTTGGAATGTTAGAAGAGGTTCTATAGACTGTTCTGGTCATCTGTTGATCTGTTACATGATGTAGTGAAAGAACAATATCAGTTTTCCAGCTTGTCATGAGCTTCCATCATGCGGTAGATGCATTAAACAATTAGATTAGAGCCCACATGCTTAAATTGAATACAAGATTAAGAAATTAGGAAACTGTTCTTCTGTCTCCCATATTTGCAACAAAGCTGAAGTGCAGCCACAGGATTTCTTTATGTACTGTTTGATTAAACACACAATCTTCCCATTTAATAGATTCATTTATAAATTGTGCTAGAACTGGCAAGGAGGTACAATCTGGAGTTACAAAGGAAGCTTGCTTTTAGTTTTGTTTTCTTCCTACTACAGAGTGACACCTCAGCCACTACGAATATCCAAACCATTTGACCTCTTTCCTTCAGAAAGAATCAAACAGCCCATTTAAATGAGAAGGCCATAGCCCATTTGAGGGCAAGACCTGGACAAAAAAGAATATATCACTATCCACTTTTCTCTTTCATAAAAACACAGTTTAAAATTGATTAAATGTACTTTAATATTTCTGCAGTTCTCTTGCAGGAATGAAAATTGTTTTCATATTCTTTTCTGCTCCTTGTGTAGAGCTTTCCCCTGGTTATTCAGTTCTCCAGGACACATTCATGAGAACCTGAACTTACTACTCCACATTCACATATTTACGCCTACAACACTCTGGGGTTTCTTTCTTGTTCACTGACTGTGAACAGTTTTTATGATTTTATAGGACATAAATACTTAAATCTTTCTCACTTCCAAACTTCTCCAAGTTTGTGATCAACGGAGTATTCACTGTGTAAATCCTTGGTCTTGTGAAGTTATCATTCTCTTTGTCTCGTAGAAAAATAATCATTTCACAGTCAATAAAATCCCAAGCAGTCCTGACAAAGTCATGGTTGTTTGATGACTACAACACAGGCACCAGCTCTTCCAATATTTAAGGATGCCATCTGCAGAAAAACAGATAGAAATTAACTGAACAGGAACAAGCCATGCAAAAAGTTGCCAAAGTGCTGTGTCAACATTATTTTAAAATGCTCAAAGCCGTTAAAAATAAATATAACCCACACTACAGTAGTATTGTAGTTTTAAAAATTACTCAGAGCTAGTATCTTTCATTTGAAAGTGTGAGAATAGGAAAAAGGGAATTAATTTTAGAGCTGTCACTAATTTTGTGAACCGTTGATATGTAACGGGTTTCTATATCTATGTCTACATTTAAGCTTGTCAAGAGAAGATTCCCTTAGCAACCATAAAAAGGAATAAGTATTCTTGAATATGATACATATCACCTATTTTAAATGTGTATTTTAGGATAAGATCATGCTTTCAAAGCATGCACTTTTTTCACTAACTTTAAAGAGAACTTAGGGTGACTAATTCAGATGTAAACATCTACACTGGTGGAAAAAAATATGTTTTTCAGCAAGTCTGCAATAGAACTAAGAACAAAGAGGAGTGAAATAAGTTTTTTATTTCTTTTTAAGTCTATGCAATGAATTAAAATCCTTTCAAGCAATACTGTGACAAAAAATACATTCCTTCTACAACCAAATCACTTGTTTCCAGCTCCTTGCATATACTATTCCAATTATACCTACTAATTCTTTTATGGTTCAAGATTAAAGACATACATACAGTTCAACATTTCAAAATATCTATCAAAGGGAAGAAAAGGGAAGAAAATTGAATTGAAGAATGACACAACAACCTGTCTCTCTCCATAAAATAAACACATTTTCATATGAAGGATCTTCAGGACATGCTGATTACCAAATAAAATTCCAGAACCATTTTGATACTCTTTATGATATTTCTTCTGCATGCAGAAAGACGAAAAAAAAATAATTTGATACAGAAATTGATCAGAACAAGAATTTTGTCTGAATGGTGGCAACATAATATTTCTAATGACTGCTTGTTCTGTCTTTTTTTCCATTTTCTTATCTCCAGAGGAAACTCCCTACATAATACTTCATAAAATACTAGGGCTAGTTTTACATCTGTGACAGTGTTATATACTATAATAACCTCATATACTATATTTTTTCCCAAAACCCACTAATATTTTTATTTATAATTACCAAAATATGATAGAGACAAAATAAATAAATATAAATATATGTGTGTGTGTGTATGTGTATATATATAAAATAGACCGTATGATTACCTGTGTCCACTCATTAGTTTGAGGGTCATATGCTTCCATAGTGTTCAGGTATGTTTGACCATCATAGCCACCTACTGCATACAGTTTGTCACCAAGGAGACAGACACCAACAGCATCTCGAGGCATACTTAGTGGAGCCACCATTGTCCATGTATCAGTTTTTGGATCATACCTGAGAAAAGAGAAAGGAAACTGGATGTACAGGGAGAAGATAAGTGTCAATTCATGTCGATTTTCACTTGAATATAGTCCTTTTTTTTCCTGGGGGGAAAAAAAATCCTTTAGCATCCTGTCCAAAAATATTCTTCCTAACTGCAAAGAAAAGATACAGATTTATTATGTTTCCAAATCAAATCTTTACATGATGATTAGAAACTTTTGCTCAGTTAACCTTCTAGAATAAACTAAGATATTTGTAGCATAATGTGTCGTAACGAGATTTGAGGAAGATATATGAGCAATATCTGTATGTATGTATATTTTATGTATACATTTTAAGTAGGTTATTTCTTGTACCATATTAAAATTATTATTTCTAAAATTAGATTTCATTATATTTTAATTTCTGAAATTGTAATATACAATGTTCACAACCGGAAAATCTCCCTAGGTATTCAGAGAATATGCTTAACTGCACAAGAGTTAGATTCTCCCCCTATTTGCTCAAGTAAAGAAAATAATAGTTTCTAATACATACCATTGAATTTTTAAAACGGAGGGCAAAATTCCTTTTCTATAATGAGGGTCATTTAAAATTAAAATTTTAAACGACCTATTAATTTAGATATTCATTAACAATATAAAATTATTTCATTTCAGAAGTAATTTCATTGTATCTGTTTGGGATATCCGTAATGCAGAAACAAATTATCTTTTGAGAGTTTGTTACTAAGGATGTCTGGAGTATTAGTTTAAACTAGATACTTAATTTTTAGATGTCAGATAAAAGAAAATACTGTTTTACATTATGATAGAATCATTTTCATCTTAAGCATCTCTACTATATAGTGGAATCGTTCAATAATCAGTGGCGAAAACACAAATCCTTTGCCTGACTTTACTGAAGGGTAAGGTAGATTACACTTTGAGCACAATGATTTTTTCTAAAATAATAATACAGTCACTATAATGGGTAATGTCTTCTTTATTTACAGGACTTCTAACTACTATATTGTTACATAAAATTAGGTATCAAGCCACTTTCTCCTACAGCTCTAAGAGACAATATTAGCTGTAAGTTAGTTTTTTGAGGGGAGAGTCAGGTTCTTTCAATATATTTTCTTGTAGTCTAGACTTTATTAACTATGAGTTGATAATCCTACTGTGAATACACACTTTAGAAAAGAAGGAAAATTCTAGGTTTCTACTATGAAGGCTAACTATAAGAGCACCTGTTACTATTTCAGTCAGTGCTATTTTCAATAAGCAATTAATAGGGATACTGTTTGAACTCCCTCATATTTGAACAATGAAAAATTTTATGGGTTTTTGATTGTTTGTTTTTTGGTGTTTGTTTTTTTGTTAATTTTTAATATAAGTACTGCAACACCAATGGGCAGTGCTTTACTTGTAACAGCCTTTTGGTTTAAATGTATGTTTTTAGCATCCATCAGGTTTTGAGCAACATTTGAAAAAGAAAGCTACTTATGAAATCTGCCAAAAGATCTTGAAATGGTATAATTCTTAAAAAGGAATTAGGTGTTTTACCTTTAAAAAGGAATAGAACATTGCACTTTGACAGCTTGTAAAGAGGAGACAAACATAGCTATTATTTTATTTCAGAATGCTTGAATCCATAGAAAATCCTCTAGAATTGTGTCATCCTTAGAAGAGATTAAACAGGGAGTCCTAACTACTATTGAGCAGGATTTTAGTAGTAGCATTTAAAACCCATATATCTGTTGCCACTATATTTGCATAATCTCAAAAATAAATTTTAAACTATTATGTCTGGTTTGACAGCCTTCCAGACTTAAATTGGTATTTGAATAAAGCACACGGCTGTATCAGAATGACAAAATGACTGAAGCAGAGACTCATTCTTAAAGAAGAAGCTTAGTTAAAAAAACATGCCTTAGATATTTACAGAAAGTAAAATATTTAGAGAGATATAAAATATCTTACTATAATAGGCTTTGTAATCACTTATTAATCTTTGTTTTCCTAAGTTACTGAGATATTTTTATTTTTTGAAAATAATGCATCATTTTTTAATAAAAAAACAAACATCACTAAATCATTCACCAGGAGGGCCATTAGAATTTTTTCACATTTTAGTGGAGTACATCGGTTAATGCACATCCACTCTGTGTAAGCTAATAGTCTTACAAATTCTTAGGTTTTAGACCCACCTTTTAGTCTTGAAGCTTAGTATTCATGAAGTACATTATCTACATTTTTTGCTATCAGTGGAAAAATATCTAGATGAGGAACACTGCATAACATCATTCCAGTACCATTACATAAAACAGCACAAGGATATGTGGTTTAGCTCATTATTACAGCCTCTCCCAAGAAAGACAAATGTGATGGGATGTGGTTCATCTTCAACACCAGAAGGGTCTTCTTCTCAGAGAAAGAAAAATTAAAGAAGAGCTCCCTTCTGAGTACCAATAAACACAAGTAGTTGAAGATCTTGCACTTATAAATACTGTCACTAGTAGTCTTAATATAAATTTATTTCCTTAAAAATGCTTGTTATTGTTCCTTATAAATGGAAGTCCACAAAGATAGGCCCTGTAAGTACAGACATCCTGGGATTTCTCTGATTAACTGTCCATCTGTTGGAGATGAAAAGTATTTTGCAGTCTGTGATCTTTGCTTACTTACAGTAGTGATGGCAATAAGTCTAAGACTGAGCAAAATCATATGGATAACATAAGGAGCAAATTTTTAACTGCCAATTTTTTAAATAAATATTGAATGCCAAGCCAGATTCAGCAGAAGCAATAAATCACATTTAACTAAAGTCTAACCCCTTCAGAAAATAAATAAATAGATAAATCTCTCCCAGCACCTATTTTACTTGTACATTAAGACAAACCAAGTACTCAGACATACCTACTTTAACTTTTGCAACCTGTACATATTTGGAGAGTGTATTTTCCTTATTCTATTTTATACCATATAGAAACAGGAAAAAGTCAAACCTTCATGAAACATTTGGAGAATACCTTTAAATGGAATGGTATAATCACTTCAGCTGTGCTGTACTGCTCTACTGGATATTCTTGACTTTGCAGAATACCTACTTGAAAAAATTCAGGGTACTATAAAAACAGTGTATAAGGCTTATATCAATACATTTGAAAGTGGCAATGTTGCCAAAGGAAGCCATATAGTGTACTGTGAATATCCATTACTTAAGCAGTTGTTTATTTCTTTGTTTTTAGAGTTACAAAATACTTCCAAACACAATGTTGTGTTACAAAATTATTTCAAGGGAAAAATTTTATCTCTACAAACTCTGCAATGTGTATTACATTGCCTTAAAAAAATGATTACTTAAATGGGATGTGAAAAGAGTGCACTTTTGTGCTCATGATAATATATAATAGTACTGTGAATAAAAAGGAAAGAAAATAAATTTCAAAGAAATTGTCTTTTACAGACCTTTATAGAATTTTTCGAGTAAGACATTTCTGAGAGTAAAAACATCTGTTTAACTTTACGATCACAAACCTAAGAAAATTATGCCACCAAACAATATTTTGGATTTAAAAAAATACATGTATAATTGGATACCTTTCTACATAGTCCAGCAGTCGAGAACAATGGTTAGAAGCAGGAGCATCATGGCCTCCAACTGCATAAAGAAACCCATCACAGGTAGCCACTCCTACACCTCCTCTTCTCTTACACATAGGAGCACACATATTCCATTTATTTGTGTGAGGATCATAATATTCCATTGAACTCAAACATGAACTTCCATCCCGACCTCCAACTGAATATAACCTAAGAAATTCCAGAGAAGTAAAAATGTTAATAAAACAAATGCTCAGAACTGCAGAAATAAAAACAAGGAGTATGTGTCTTTCTGTCTAACATCAACCAACAGAAAAAACAAACAAACAAACAAAATATTTTCAAATAATTTTATTTTTATATAGTGAGCAAAGAGATAGTTTTGATATTATTACAAAACTCACATGGTACTTAGTGCTTTGCCCACCTGAATAGAAAGGAAGAAATTTCTTTCTGTAATCAATATTTTCATTCTTTGAGTGCCACAAGTGACATGCAGATATGTTTCTATATATTTATAAATCATGTAAGTAGGGTTGCTGCCTAAACTCATCATCTGACAGATGGAAGTGAAAGTGTTAACTTAAAATTTATAATCCAGATAAATAAGAAATATTCAATCCATTTATTATAGTTTCTGTGTTTTTATTGTGCATCAAAGTAGTAGAAAACACCCTGGCAACTGCTGTCCTGTATTTTAAATTTTATTTTACAGAGTACTTTAATAATGAATAGATTCAACAAGCTTGTAATCTGCCCTTTGTGTTTAAAAAAAAAAAAAAAAAAGGCACTCTGTATGCCAAAGCAGAAACAATATGGAAAATTTTAGTCAGTCTTTGATCTGATATTCAACAAATTCCACATTAAAAAAATCTATCAACAGAAGCTTATGTTCAGAATTAATTTTGCATCTGCAATATAGTAGAGGTCAAATATTAAATGCATTGCAGATAGGAATATAACATCATGGTTAAGATACAGATTTAAAAAAAAGTACTACCTCAGTTTCAAGGATCTTGCTTATATTGAAGAAAAGTCTTGTCTGCCCTAATAGTAATATATCTATCTGCAAGTAAAAAAATCATAACCCCCAAGTACTGTATGTTGATTTTCTTAATCAGAATGTATTGTGAGGATGTGTTGGAAAATCATGGAAAACTTCTGAAAAGTACTTTAAACTTTAAATGACAAAAATGTGTTTTAATAAAGAATATGTTGTGCTTGTAACTATTTTCAGGCAAAAAACTTATTTCATTCTGCTCTTTGTAATGGTTCCCCAGGAGGAAACAGTTCTGATTGTTCTTTCCCACTAATACCATGCTGCATCCATGCTGCATTCATTCTTATATGAATCCTTTTGCAGGTTGTTGCCTTTCCTATGGTGCCTGGAGATTAACTAATAGAAGCACAGGCTATTTAAAAGTCCAACCACCAAGCAATTTCAGATGTGAAAGCTGTCTGTGTGAAGCAATTACTCATTTGGAAGCTTTTACTGTCCTCAGCACTCCGTGAATTCAGAGCTATTTAAATGTGCATTTACCATTACACTTCATTGGTATGGATGCTGATGAATAAGGAAGTACCTTAATACTACTAAATATGTCACTGAAGCATAAGAACATTTTGGTATGCCTGATAGACATACTTGTGCTCTGGCTAAAGTACCCAGGAGAATCCACGCTTCTCTATGAGAGATACTAAATCAAATACACTTTCTTGCAACTATTTCTTTGGATATAACCCTGATGCATTCAACTTTCTTTACAACTATCAGGTATCTACAGATGAAATCAATATTAAGGAACCCACACGTAGGGGTTAACCTGTGGGTATCTACAGTGTCTAAACTGCTGTTATGCTCAGAGCAGTTGAGCTTAAAGAACAATTTTGTTCACTGGCCACAACCGCATTTTTGTCCTTTGTCTGAGAATAAGAAATGCAGAACAGCATTAAAAAAATGTTTAAACATGACCAAAAACCTTTACACTAATATAAATGCAAATATAAGTATGTATGTAGATGTTTGCAAGGATGTTACCCTTATTTTCAAAGATTTGACTTGATGCAGCTACCTACAAATGATAAAAGTGATAAAACTTTATTTTTGATATCTAAGGTATGGTGACACTCCCTGCAAGCTGAGAAATGTGGCAAATTGTATACAGGAGAAACCTGCCTAACTGCTGGAGATCAAGGAGGCTACCCTCAAGCAGTTTAAATAGCTGTAGACAATTACATGTAGGTGAATTGATCCCTAAACGCACAAACCATGGTTAACAAGCCTGAGATTTTCAAATAGATTTCTAAGTCAATATTTGGACACCTAAACACTGCACACAATTTAAAAAAAAAAATGCAAAGTACCAACACTTCTGCAGACTTCAGTGCAAATAATCATGTTTCTCTAGTCTTAATACTCAACACTCCACTAATTTCTTCTGGCATGAAAACTTCTCATTTATACCATTATCTTTCAACTGAAATAAATCTGTAAGTTGATATTTCCACATTGAGAGTGAAGCACACTTTCTCATTCCTCTATTTCCAATAAAATATAGTTGAAAACATTATGAAGTTACTGGTAAAAAGATATCAAATGCTATTCTCTAGTAGCTGATAAAAATTTCAGTCAGTGATTGGGACCATCTAGTTTTTTGTTAAAATGCTCTATGCTATTCAGAACAAAATTAATTTCCAAACCAGATTTTAGAATTACCATTTCAGAGTTTGATTGTGCTTCTGTTTCAGCAAGGAACAGTTCATAAAACTAAAAAATAATTTTTTATGTCACAAAGGAGTCTAGTTCAGACAAATAAAAACTGGAAATCAAGTAATTGTTTTAAAGCTCTGGTTGTGGCTGAGCCTGAACAGTTCAGTCAGGAATGGCTTCTGTTCTTCAGCCAAATTTCCAAATCCCTATTCACAAAGGCCCAAAATGATGCAGAGTAACGCTGCATTAAGTGCTGAATATTTAGGATACTGTACAGCTAACTTAAACTTTTGAAATACTTATAACCAAAGATATTTATCAGTCTTACTTCTTAGTGCTCATTGTCCTATTTTGTTGGACAACTTCAAATGAATGATTTTTTTCAGCTTTGTCTTGCTTGCCAAGAGTTTATAACAAAATTTCTATAAAGTATAATGTAATTCTCTGAATGAGCTGAATTGTTCTTCATTGTGTATCCCACCAAAACTGTTGAAATTATTATAATAGTATTAATAATTATATATCATTGTTTAGAGAGGAAGATGAAAAAAGAAAATAAAGCATCCAGTACTGAGCACTTTTATCATCACAGTGAAAGTTCTGCCTGTGGAGATGTAGATTTCTATTCCCAAATGGTCTACATTTCAGCTGATTCAGACACTGTGCATGGATAAGAAATTAGACAAATCTCATCCTCCTTGAGCTGGAAATTTGTCTTTTCAGGGTTTTGTCCTCCTTGTACTAAGATGGAGAGAGATTTATGAACATTTATATATATACACCTATATGTATAATTAGCTAAAAATGAGGTAGAGGTTTCAAATAGTAAACATTAGGAGAAATCATGAACAGCTGCATCAAAAGCATTTATCTCAGTTCTGCCATTACAAACCTTTGATAACTTCTCAGAAAAGCCATTTTTAAATTCATTTTGACAAGTCAACCTCAAAAAGAGCAGAGTGCCTTTGATGTGAGGTGGTATGACTTGTCAAAACAGTTGAATCATGCCCTTGCTGCACTTCCTAATGAGGTTTTGCTTTTCAAAATTCTTTCACTGTGGATATCAAAGACCATACCGAGTCTTTTGCTTAGGCCCTTTTGTACCCTTTTCTGGCCTTCCTACATGTCTGAGAGAGCAGCAGAGAATTACTGTAGCACAAAAGGTATCTGCTTGGTAGAAGTGAGAGGATGGTAATAATTTTCATCAGTGCTGGACTCCTACACTGTTGAATCAGTCCACACCTAACCTAGGAATCAGACTGTAGGAGAGGAAAGATTTCTATCCATGCTGCCTTGGTTAAGTCAATATAGTTCACTGGCAAAAGATGAAAATACAGTAATTTTTTTAATGGAATGCATTAATGAAATCCTATTCTATGTATAAATTCAGAAGGGCATTTCACATACATATAATGCAACAGTGGAGCAAAACAAATATACATAGAGTTTAGTAGGGGAAAAAAAAAAAAAAAAGGGTGTAAAGTAAGTGCCTGGAAAGAAATTAAAATTAACTACTGAAATGTTGGATGGGGGGTCCTGAGCAACTTAATCTAGTAGCTGGTGTCTTTACCCATGGCAAGGTAGTTGGAACTAGATGGTCTTTGAGGTCCTTCCAACCCAAGCTATTCTATCATGCCATGATATAATATACTGAGAACAAAACACCCTTTCCATGGATAATATCATTGTGACAAAGCTTGATTTCCTACACTAGAAACTGGAGTTTCCTAATAGGCAACTTTAATTGTAATCAGAATTATATGGGCTACATTATCTCTTCAAGACCATTGACTGAATGCAGATTCCACCAGTTAAAAAACATTCTTGACTTTATCTGGCTATAAGATAGGTAATGCAAAATAGTCTTTGTAAACTAATCCTTTATACATCCTGTGCATCAGGCTCTTTATGTGCTCTCTAATTATTAAAAAACAGACGGTGCATCTGTTATTAAATAAGAAGCTTTTATTGACTACAAAAAAATTACTTTGTCCAAAACTGATCTATTGTGTTTATGATATTAACTTTCTTTGTAAGCTTAATAATTTTAGACTATACAGTTGTTCTATTTTTTCTGTCTCAGTATCCATTTATTGCATGATTTTGACTAAAATCTTAAAAGATATCTATATATTTTTGTAGTTTAAAGAAGAATAATTTCAACATGTGTCTCATTTTCACTATAGTGGGATGCAGAATAATTGCTTTTCTGATAAAAGAGTTTGATCAAAAGCAGCCATTAATAAACAGCATATGTATAAAATATCAACAGCATCAAAATTGTCATAAAAGAACCTGAAATAACATCTTAAGATATAAAATAAGTTCAAAATTTATTTATAAGGCAAAGTATATTTACAGCAAAACATAGTAAGAACAGAGACAAGATTTTAAAATTTTCAACAAAAAAATTCTAAGGCTGGTAACTTGTGAGTTAGTCTTTGAAATATGTTTGGTATTCTTCCCAGTGCAAAAGAATTTTACTAAATTCCTTAATTTGAGATACTCTCTAATTAGGTATATGATGTATGGTCTGTTATGGAAGCAGACATGTGATAGCATGAATTTTTTGACAAGAAAAGCACTGCTTTATTTTAGCATGAGGCAAAATATCCATGTCATTCATAAAAAAAATTGATTTAAAAGTATTTGCTTTTAGTTAGTGAGAATATTGTGGGCAGAAATCATACTTTTTTCTACTTACATGACTGTAATTAAGTATGACAATTAAGGTATTAGCTTAAATGGATTAGTAAAAGAACAACTGAATCATGAAGAAGGCACAAAGGCAAAGAACATCTCAGGCAAAAAAGCCATGAGAAAAAAAACTGCACTGATGTGAAATATAATCGTTTCAGTCATACTTATCCTGTCAGTTTGGCATGAAACTTTGAAGTGTTACTTCAGCTTTAAAAAACAAAATTATAGCATATTAATACTTCTTTTATTTAATATTATTGAGCCACATCCCTAGTTTTTTGTGAAGTATGAAAATTATCCATGCATTGCAAATACATGGATGACTTGCAAAAAAGTCTTAGATCACTTATTTTGTGACCTTCACAATGAACGAATCCTTCTCAGTTCAACGAATTCAACCAATAATAATATATAAGATTCAGCTGAAGTTGGACTACTGAGTCAAAAGGAATTTAATCTTACCCCAATATTAGTTATTATGGAGGCAATCAAGTTTCAAATTGGAAAAATAGAAAGTTAAGAGTGGAGATGGCATGGTATTCTGTTTTGCTGAGTATAGTAGCTATTGGATAGCTGCTGTAAGGGCTGGTGCCCACATAAAGATATTTAGTTGAGTCCTAAATTAGATATTTAGCTTTCTTGAATTTCAGTAAGATTTATATTTTTAAATTTTTTTTTTTCAGAATTAAACATGGAAATAAGGAAGTATGTGCATACACATGATAATACACACATGAATGCATGTGTGTATATACTTACTTCCTCTCCCACTAAAAGATAGTAATGAAAAGCCACACTTTCAGAATAATTCAGAATACAGGATGCTAATACTTTTTGCAGTCTTGACCACAAGAGATAAAATAGTGATGGCTGTATGCTTTTTAAAAATCTGTGCTTAATTGTGGAAGCTGCAAAACTGAAAAACAGGCTGTGAGTCTTTCTAGGCATTATCCAAGTTGCCTCCTGCTGTCTAGATTGGTGCATACATTACATTTAAAAGCTTAAGTTAGATGGGGTGACCCTACTGCCTTTTCCTGCCATGTATTACAACTGAGTAAGTTAACTCACTATGTCTGCTTGGTCTGAAGTACCCTTACATGTCTAAATTAATACATACATACTATATCATACGCATTATCTATGCAGAATTTGTTGCTCATTACAAAACTAACAGAAAGAAAAGAACTATGTAGTACAGACAAAAATGTTTCTTATTACAAAAACTGAATGACAGACTTTACCACAAATGGCAGTCATGCTAGCTGTATAACCGTCAACCATCAGCTAGTCCAAAAATTTTGTTGTATGGGTAACGGATGAAGCGAAGTGCATAGTGGGATGCACACTAAAAGATAAAGATGTGCAGTAAAGTTCAAAATAGAAAGGCGATCTAAGTATCTGGGAGCTTGGACATAGTATACTAAGAGAAAACACACTCATCAAGTTCCCTCACTGCAGCTCAGTAATGTCTTTATCACATGCCATGTCTCCTGACAGTCACTTAGGCCCTAAAGAGCAATGCATCCTATCGGCATACGTGTCTGCCTTGGACTGTAGGGAGAACAGTGGGTCTACTGGAAAGTTTCATGATTTTTCATTGTCATCTTCTAAGAGGCACGCGTATTTATCTAACTTGCATCTTTTTAGGGGTAGTCTAGCCTTATAGAAAGAAGCAAACCTGTGCAGAGACTCCTATTTTACAGGCTGGTTGTAAAATACCCAGTTAAATTCTTGCTTGAAAAAGTGAAAATATGATGCACTTTGAATTGAATTGTACATTCATGAGCTGCATGGGATCCCCATGCAGAAAATATGAATTTGTGTGCAAAAGTACAAAGGATCAGACCAGCACAATGAATTAGTAATAAGCCTTAATGATTCTGCTAAGAGAAAATACCACAGATAGTTTATTATATGATGCATGAAAGGCAAAGAAGCAGAACTCCTGGAGGAGGTTGTAATCAGCCAGGCAATCAAGTTTTGTAGGTGGTTATATGAATGTAATACATTGCTAATTCTCTTGTGCCAAACACTGAACTGCTATTAAGGGCTTTGTGGAATTATTAACCTTTGCCTCTCCAAGGTCAGCACACAGTGAATATATTCCTGGTGAGTGATTAACTACAAGACAATTTTGAGAACCCTTCTTGTGCACACACTAACTTGGTTTGAATTTTATAATTTTTCTTAAAAATGAAGGTTTTGCAATCTAAATTTCTGAGAGTAATTTTGGAATAGTGCAAAATAATCATAAGGGATATATTAAACTAGAGCAACTGCTATTTACAACAGGTAGAATACTGATCTAAATAACACAAGTTTCATTCCAGCTTTTCTCATTAAATGACTTGAAAACAAAACATTCCACTGGACCTGTGCCAGCACCTCTATTGGCCAGCTTTCTGTGTTTCCCATTCAAAATGAAACAGAGAATAGCTGGGAAAGCATTGCTGAAACAATACTCCTGTTAATGAAAATCCATTACTAAATGAATCCAATTATTGAAAAACTGGTGGGACTCAATGAAACTGAATATAAATAACTATATATTTAAAAAAACCCAACCAACCAAACAAAAAACAAACCCAAAACTATGCCTAAAGCTAGATAGCTATGAAAGTCTCTCTACCTAACAAGTGAAGCTAAAAATAAAACAAATAAATTTGCACGGATATGAAGGGAAAAATAACAAATATGTATAAACAGATGCCTTTTTATTAAAAAAAAAAAATTAGCATGTTCTATTTCTATGAATGTTTAAGTAGAATTAATAGAATGTGGAAGCCATTCTAAATTCTATCTGTTATAGTTACATAAAAGACAAAATTTGACACTACCAATAATTTCATATTTATATATAATATATATTATATATATTTTCATAATATATATAATTTATAGAATAATTTAATAAAAGACCCAAACAGAAAATAACTTTTTTTTATGTTGCACTATCAACAAAAACATGAAAAAAGAATATGAAAACATATCAGTGTCTAAGATAAACAGAAAAAATGAAGGAAACATAATTGATGGGGAGAGATGAGGCTTTCCAAACAACTTCAGTTCTAAAGATGTTGGATTTGACTAACAGTATCTACGTTGAGAATTTTGTTCCTATAAAAGAAAATCTCTCTGGGTCAGTATATGCATGCTGCCTGTAGTATTTGCATTTACTTTCCCTGCTAAAATAATCACCAGTGCAGCCATTGCAGCCAGTGAAGGACACCAAAATGGAGTAGCAGTTTATTTCCCTAAGGACTGCAGCCCATGGAGAGCCTATGGGAGCAAGAATGGAGGAAAGGAAATGCATGAGGAAGAAGGAGTGGCAGATAGAAGCACTTATGGGCTGACCACAACCCCACTCCCGCACCATCCAGGATTGGGGTATAGGCATATATAAGGCATAAGTTGAGCCTGGGACAGTGGTGAAGAAAGGTGGTATTTTAAAATTTGTGTTTCCTTCTCAGTAGCCAGAATTGCATTAATTTTCACCAAGACTAGTCTGTTTTGCCTGTGACAGTAACTGGTAAGTGATCTTGCTGTCTTTATCTCAACCCATGGGTTTTCTCAGCCTATTTTCTCTTCCTGCCTAAAGGAGAGGAGTGAGAGACTGAATGGGCATTTGATGGTTAGTCAAGAGTAACCCATCATAATAATCCAAAAGTAACTGAAAGTTTACAGCATTCCCTTTCTCTTTTCCTCATTGTACAGTGCTTAAACGCAGAAAGAGACTGTAAAAATAATTGTCATAGAAATACTAATACTAATGATAATAATAAAAATATATTTCTTCTTCTTTCTTGAAAGAATCAGATACAAGTCAGATACATACTGATGGGGAATAATATTCTCTTGTAGCATTTCTCCTTGCTAATTTTCTTCAGGGAATATTTATAAAATACTTACAAACCTTTTTTTTTTTTTTTTTCTCAAATAAAATATTATTTGAAAGAGTACCTAAACCAGTTCTATTTTTAAAAGTTAAGACTAAGCAATTCCTTGTTTTTTTGTCATCTATTATAGACCAACGACAGTGTGTGATATCTAATAAAACCAACAACAGCAGGTGGAAATAGCAAGTTCACAATAGCACATCCTTGAGAATGTGGAAATCAATGAAGGGCGGGAACTCCCTTCAAGATGTTACCATGAGATTGAACTGTTTGCCAGTGTGTGGCGCACTCATTATTTTTGCAATTTAAGTTACTGCTGAGATGTTTTACCATTTAAAGTCAATCTGAAGATTGTATCAACAGCTGAGTATTTGTCCTTTTGTAACACAGATTTATCAATATTTGTTAAAGACATCAAAAGTAAAGGGCCAGACTTTTGGCCATGAAAGCTACAGTTGCTTCAAAAGAATGTTGATAATTTCAAACATACAAGTAGAAATTGAGGGGCAGTTTTTGTAGTGCAGTTTTTGTGGCTATATAATAGGACAATTGAGAAAAATTTCAGTTATTGTAGTATCACACAAATAGTTGGAATAACATAAGTCTGTATACTGAGAATGTCTTTGAGGTGTATATATTCTTGTGGAAGTTGTGTAAACTTAAACCCATTTTTACTTAGTAATATAATTGGCATAAAATATGTTCTGAAATTAATTTAAATTACTGTAAAGGTTTATTGTTCTTAGGGAATGTATTTTTCATGTATTAGAGGGTTTTTAACAGAAGGCTAATAAATAGCTATGGTAGTCTTGGAGGCAACTACATTTTAAATTACTGAAAGGATTAGTACTTGTTGGATTGAAAATGTCAACTAGAACCTTTTTTATCTTGAGTTTAAAAATAAAGAAATTAAGGTAATCTTGAAATAGTAGGTGACAATTTTAAAAAGTTTCTGGAAAAGATAGGAATTTTTTATACTTTGGGTTACTTGGTTCTTCTAATTTACATGTTGAAGAGTACTATTGCTTCAGAATAATCTGCTGAAAACTGTAGAATAGACTCTTACATAGTCTATATTACATACTAGTTACACACCACTTATGCCAGCCCCAAAGAACAATTCAAATAAATCATCCCAGCTTTCGAATTATCTGCATATAAAAAGCACCATCCTTTCCCAGTTTTTTCAGAGTGTAAATCTCCATTTCACATTTCATGTTTTGACGCCCATATTTATTGCTGATGTGAGAAAGTTCATGCACTCTGTCTCTTCTAGTCTGTGCAACAGGTTGTTAACAGTAACAAGGTGGGAAGGATGGTGCTGTTTCCAGATCAGGAGAAACTACTGACCATGTTTCATCCCATGAAATACTACAGCAAAAAGTCCAACATCACCTACCAAAGTATGTTAAAATTTGATAAAGAGATCAAATTAACTGTTTGACTATAAGAAATGCCTGAGGATGAAGGAGATGGAATCTCTAAAACTCTCAGTACACATCATTAGTGGTACATAGAATGAATTTACTTGCATAGTCTACACAAGGGGACTTCAAAAACACTTCGATACACTGGGAACTAAAAAGTGGTTACTTATAAACCAATCATGTCAATCAGAGCCTAAGGAGATCTGAATATAAAAGTTTTGATTTTTTTATTTATTTGCATCTTAAGCTGATAAAAAATACAATTTTCATTTTTCTGCTTAAAACTACTTTAAATGGAAACAAATTAAGTCAAGTATAGAGAAATGGAAGATGACAAATGCAATAGTCTCCTGCATTAAAATACAAAAAGAACTATATTTTTCAATGTTTTTAAGAAGTGTACATGAGATATTTAGCATACAGTATCTGTTTTATGTAAAGTGCCAAAGCGGTATGAGAGACACACATGTAGAATAGTTTATTCAGACAGTCTAATGTGTTTCATACTTATTTAATTCAGCGCAGAAGAAAGGAAACATATGGAATAACCAGGATAAAACTCAGAACTTCCATACTAAAATAGATTGTCCTTTGCTGAATGACAAATCCAAAATCTTGTTGCTCATTGAGATATTCATTTCCAATATCCTGAGGAATGCAGCATATGTCAGTTGTGTGGAACAGCAGTGTAGCAAGAATAGCACCAGAGAGTTGAAAGGTTTGGTTTATGCTTTGGAGTTTAAATTCTTGGGATATGGAATAATTTTTAAAGATGGTTATTCAGATACAAAAAATAAAAATCAATATTCTATTTCCATTTGTTTCAGTGAGACCACTGCCTTTCAATTTTTAGTGGTGTCCCTTCTACTTTTCTGGGACACAAATAGCATGTCTTTTAAATTAAAAGTGATATCAGTCATGCAAAGTTCGATTGAATCTGTTAACTGGGAAGCCTTAGATACAGGGTCAGCTGTGCGAAAGCAACATACCTGGAATATATAAACATAATTATATGTAGTCTTCCTGGTTTTAGATCAGTATTTGCAAGGTTATTTGTCTAGATCTTGTTTCTGCTAGTTTGCTTCATGGCTCATGCACTATTCAAACCATATTGTTTTAGAGTAACAGGGTTATTAAAGCAGCTTTGCCCATTTGATCTACTCTGGAACATTCCAATGCCACTGTGACTTAATAATACAAGGTAATGACAATTAAGTTTAATTGGTTTTCAAAATATTTCACAACACAAAACAAACTCCTAATGTCATGGATAAGAAGTAGATCACCTGAATCTATGATACCATGAATTAAATAACAAACTATTAATAATGAATGCACCTAATAATTAAATAAATTATTACGTAAATTAATAAAAGCCTATTTAAATAAAGCTTATTTAATCCACAGTTATTCTTCTAATAGGACACAACTATAATGTGACCAACTCATAAAATTAAGACTTTTAAAGCCTGTAGTTTTAATTACTTTGAGATAAATTAAAAAAAAACACACATATTGTCATAAGGATGGGATTATGGGTACTCTGGCATGTCTCCTGCTGCTATTACAGAAAGGTAACAATCTCCTACTCTAATACAGTTGTTTGTGAGCTAAATTAATCATCTTGTTTGATTTTTCTTATATTTCCACTGGCTTACAGTCAAAATCAATTCAGAAATCAATTCAGCCCACTTATCTCAGGCCTCTATGTTAGGTGTGATAAGCAAAATGTAATATAAAGGATTTCTGAAAGATTTTTACAATTGTATAATGAAAACTGAGTTATTTTCAGCTGGAAAAAATGGAGTTGGCAAAGTTCCGTTTGTTCTTGAAATATGTAATAGCACAGTACATAATGAAACACAATAGCTTTAGTAAGTCCTTTTTTTGTATATAATTTTTATCCAAACTTTTATTAATTTTTTTAATGTCCTCAGCATTTACTACCTCATTCTATTCCACAAATGCAGCTGTTTCACATCCTTTTCTTCAGCAACAATAAAGTGAGGAAAACAATATTCCATAAGTTTTACTCCATTGCTATCAACTATTTCCAGGGGATTCTTTATTGACTGTGCCTTATTACATTGTTTTCTATAGTGGGATGCATATTCCCTGCTTAAATTTCAAAACCACAGAACTAAAAATCTGAGACAGAGTCCTTAGGTTTCCTCGACAGTTACTTGAGAAAAATGGGCACTTACAGAGCACAATTCACACTGTCTGAACATAAAAGTCTAAAATAAGTAAAAACCCCAAAAGAACTGACATATACAACATATGAGTCAACTACAATCTATCCTTAATTGGTTTATACCATACACACTGAAATTTAAGGTCTATATTCCTAAGCATTTTATATAAATATTATACAAATATCATATAGCATGTGTATTAAAAAAATACTTCTTTCAAATCAATGTACAAGCCATGAGACGTAAGAGGGTGTGCACAAGTGTGACTACATTTATTTTGAAAGGCACCCTGAATTTCAATATGTTAAAAGTTGTTTACTACTGTGTGTCAGTTACTCATCCCTCTAGGAAAAGTGTTTCAATTGTGTAAGCATACCCTACTCACTTGCCATTTAATGCTGCTACTCCAACAGTGCTTCTGGCAATTGACATACTTGCCACAAATGTCCACTGCTGGTTTTGAGGGTCCCACCTCTCAACTGTGTTCAAATAACTCCAACCGTCATGTCCTCCCACTGCATAAATAGGCCCTTCAAGCACTGTAACTCCTAAAAAATGGAGGAGAGAGTGAGAAAAGAGAAAAGCATGCTTTCTCTATCAGTAGCAGAAAATAGAAAGGTTTTCCAAAACACACCCAACAAATGAACTTGTATATTCAAAGTGAAAATGGAACCACCAATTTGAGATTTGGTTAATTAAGGATTAACAAACAGCAATAAAATTAATGCCATTTCACACGTCTCTAAGAAAAACAAGTCTTGTCAAACAAACTTAATTTCATACCTTGAGAAGAGTTTTTGCTTCACAGAATAACCTGTGAATGATGTGATTATGGTAGATTTCTGTATACTGTTTGATTTATTATCTCATAGCATTCTGATCATGAATTAGCTCTTTAGAATAGCAGTAAATCACATAATAAAGTGGATACCTGATGGATCTCAAATTACTCTCAACCTAAGGAGGACTTCATTGAATGCAATTGCTTCTACAGGGGTTCCACAGGACAGGGAAAGAAGTCTGATTTTTATAGCAATTTTGTCAATTACGTAGAAGAAAATACACAATTTTTCACTAGCGAGAAACTTGATGGACCAGCACAGAATCAAAACACACATTCAAAGGTTCGAGCAAGTAACTTAGAGTGAGAAATTTAGTTGCTTTGTCAATTCTATCCGATCAAAAGAAGAAATAAACAAATGCCTTCACAGGGAAATAATGTTGAATATATATATATATATATATATATATGTAAGGATTCTTTTATCTACCGAAGAAAAGTAAAACAAAATGTAAAGTATGAAAGTTGAAGAAGGAAATATTTAAATAAGAAAGAAAATTTTAAGCCAGTTAAAGGAATTAATGAATTTTCTATCTCACTGTATCTTCAGTTAAGCTTAGAAGGCTCTTGAAGATAAGTGACAGCTAAGCACCATTTGTTACAAGAAAGTGAGCTCACTAATTCCATTCTTTGAATCCAAGATCCCAAATGAGCATTGTTCTGACAAATCTCAAGCTAAATCCAATCCTATTCCTAAACCAATGTCTTTTTTTTTCACACTCCACTTCACAAGATTTGAACTCATCAGAAAGTCAGAAAACAGTAGATCATTAAATTTCAGAGAACTGGTTTGTTTTTTTCTTGCTGAAAAGTCTATCTTTCATTTAAAAAAAATGTAAAGTTTCCACTTCTTTTGCAGAAATATTTTGCTCTATTTCAGCAAAGTCATTAGTTAAAACCTTATTTGGCTTAAAAACTATATTTATGAGATTGAATATTTTTCCTCTCCAAGTCTTCCTGCACTTTGGGTTTTGGTTTGTTGGTATTTTTTAACATAAAAAAGAAAATAATTAGAAAGCCCTACTAACTCTTACAAAAGTTTTCCTCCAAATGAAGTTTGAGCCTCATCTTTTTTTGTAGGACATTCTGTGAACTCATTCTCCAATGTTTTTCATTGTCTTCCTTATAAATGCTTTCTATTCAATCACATGTTCCAGTTATAATTTTTCAAGAATATTAACATGTGTATTAAATTGAAGTCATGATCCATATAACTCAATAACTTATATCAGAATGCAACCAGTAACAACATGTGGGAAGATGTGTCAGTGTTCACACAAAAAAATTAGGGGATAATATGCTGTATAATATATGTAGTTTGGGGATGAACTTTACTGTTTATTCTAATCTCTAATATTTTAAAATATTCTTAAATTAAAAAAAAAAAAACAAAAACAACCAAGTTTACATTGTCAAAAAAGCATTTGCTCTGGTTTGTTATAAAAACACTGTCATGGCTAGGCTTCGCGAATGAAGATTTACAAGGGCTCTACCCACGCTTGCTACAAGCACGCTGATGGCTAAAAAGGCCAATGCGAGATAGGCAAGTCCAGTCACAAAAGGCACAGTGGAAAGTCTCTGTCGGCACTACTGGCAAGGCACGGTTCTTCCTGCGTTGCCTTTTTTCCT